>CAMXCT020003818.1:0-52987 GCA_947184155.2 Cladocopium goreaui
CTCTCTCTCGCTCTCTCTCTCTCTCTCTCGCTCTTGCTCTCTCTCTCTCTCTCTTGCTCTTGCTCTCTCTCTCTCTCTCTTGCTCTTGCTCTCTCTCTCTCTCTCTTGCTCTTGCTCTCTCTCTCTCTCTCTCTTGCTCTTGCTCTCTCTCTCTCTCTCTTGCTCTTGCTCTCTCTCTCTCTCTCCTATCTATCTCTCTCTCTCTCTCTCTCTTGCTCTCTCTCCTCTCTCTCTCTCTCTCTTGCTCTCTCTCTCTCTCTATCTCTCTCTCTCTCTCTGTCTCTCTCTCTCTCTCTCTCTATCCCCCCTCTCGCGCACACACACACACGCACCTGCACACATGGGCGCAGGAGCGCACATGACTTGAAAGCGTGCAAGAAATAATCGTACATGCTTTCTTCTTCCCATGTCTGTCTTCAGTGTGCAGACAAGGGAAAAGGCCACGGTATCGCTTAAACCCTCCAAAACTGCATCGCTTAAACCCGCGTGATTTGCATCGCTTAAACCCGCGTCATGGAATCTTAAAATAATTAATCATAATAATAATAATAATCATTTTAATAACAATCATCATCATCATCATCTTCATCTTCATCTTCATCTTCATCATCATCACCATCATCATCATCATCATCTTCATCATCATCACCATCATCATCATCATCATCGTCATCATCATCATCATCATCGCCATCATTATCAACATCACCAGCATCATCATCACCACCAGCAGTATCATCATCATCATCATCATCTTCAACAACAACAACAACATCAACATCATCATCATCCCTTTCACGTCTTTTCCTTCTTCATCATCAACATCATTGACACTAAAAACCAAAACATGCAAATAAAACTTAAAAAAAGTTCGTACCTGTGCACTTCCTGTGTGAAGCAAAGAAACCCTAAAGGGGTACCTGTGTACTTCCTGTGTGAAGCAAAGAAACCCTAAAGGGGTCGTACCTGTGTACTTCCTGTGCAAAGCAAAGAGACCCTAAAGCAGGTCGTACCTTTGTTCTTCCTGTGAGAGCAGAGAAAGCCTAAAGGGGTCATACCTGTGTACTTCCTGTGTGAAACAAAGAAACAACAAAGAAACCCCAAAGAGGTCGTACCTGTGTACTTCCTGTCGGAAAAAAAAGAAACCCTAAAGGGGTCGTACCTACACCTGTGTACTTCCTGTGTGAAACAAAGAGACCCTAAAGAGGTCGTACCTGTGTACTTCCTGTCTGAAGCAAAGAAAGCCTAAAGGGGTCATGCCTGTGTACTTCCTGTGTGAAGCAAAGAAAGCCTAAAGGGGTCGTACCTGTGTACTTCCTGCGTGAAGCAAAGAAACGCTATAGAGGTCGTACCTGTGTACTTCCTGCGTGAAGCAAAGAAAGCCTAAAGAGGTCGTACCTGTGTATTTTCTGTGTGAAGCAAAGAAACCCTAATGGGGTCGTACCTGTGTACTTCCTGTGTGAAGCGAAGAAACCTTAAAGGGGTCGTACCATGTCGTACCTGTATACTTGCTGTGTGAAGCAAACAGACCCTAAGGCGGGTCGTATCTTTGTTCTTCCTGTGAGAGCAAAGAAAGCCCAAAGGGATCGTACCTGTGTACTTCCTGTGTGAAACAAAGAAACCCCAAAGAGGTCGTACCTGTGTACTTCCTGTCTGAAGCAAAGAAACCCTAAAGGGGTCGTACCTACACATGTGTACTTCCTGTGTGAAGCAAAGAAAGCCTAAAGACGTTGTACCTGAGTACTTCCTGCGTGAAGCAAAGAGGGTCGTACCTTTGTACTTCCTGCGTGAAGCAAGGAAACCCTAAAGGGTTCGGACCTGTGTACTTCCAGTCTGAAGCCAAGAAACGCTAAAGAGGTCGTACCTGTGTATTTCCTGTGTGAAGCAAAGAAACCCTAATGGGGTCGTACCTGTGCACTTCCTGTGTGAAGCAAAGAAACTCCAAAGGGGTCGTACCTACACCTGTGTACTTCCTGTGTGAAACAAAGAGACCCTAAAGAGGTCGTACCTGTGTACTTCCTGTCTGAAGCAAAGAAAGCCTAAAGGGGTCATGCCTGTGTACTTCCTGTGTCAAGCAAACCCTACCAAAGGAGTGGTGGGTTAAGTGATGCGAATTTGTTGGGTTTAAGTGATGCGTGTTGGGTCTAAGTGATGTGGTGGGTCTAAGTGATGCGAATCGGGTGGGTTGAAGTGAGTCTCCTACCCAAGGGAAAGCTGCAAGAAGCACACTTCTTTGCCCACACTGGCGCAGGTCAAGGAACTAGGTGCTCTCTTCGCCGGGAGTTGTCCAATGCCACCTGCAATCTTCGACTGACCTCCAGCCCCAGTCGTTTCCCGAAGGCTTGGCCCTTCTTGAAGGGAGTGCTTTGGTGATGGCGTGGTGGCTGCAGATGTTTGAAGCAATGAGAGCTGGCAACTCCTCACGAGTTCGGCTGCTTTGGGAGTGCAGCCAGACAGTGACTATCCGCCTGAGGGTTGGTGGCAGCTTGGGCCAGCTGACGTTGCATGCCATGAAGGGCAGTGAGGATTTGAAGCTGCAAGAGAAGCTCTTGGCTGATTCGATTCTTACTTTCAGCTCCAGGTTGGCAGTGTTGCTGCGAGAGATTTCTGAGAAAACAATTCCAAAAAAACTTGTCAAACTCGATCAGGCGATGGGTAAAGACCAGAATGCGTCCGGCAAAAAAGTTATCGGGGATGATGCCTGAAGGGATGCAGTTCGATACCTGGGGCGGTATCCCAAATCAGCAGAAGTAAACAGACCGCCAGACTTGGAGAGAAGACGGCAGCTCCAAAACAGCTGCGGAAAAAGCAGGGCAGCAGCCTTTGCTCGCAAGCGCGTCCTTCAAGACAAGTGGCGGGCCTCACCGACACTATTTAGTTCCCGCTTTTACCAGCAGTGGCGATTTGAGGGGGAAAGTGCCCTGCATGTTGCGAAGCTGACCGGTGGCTACGAAACTAGTCGCTAGGTAATTTAGACATCTCATTGACAGAATTTGACAGAGAATTGTGGAGGCCTGCCTGAACATGTATGTCGTGCTTCATCATATTTAGCAAAGGTGAGCTCCCACTGTGTGAAGCGATAGGGAACCTTGAGGAGCGATACCCCCTTAACTGATGACCATGGAATCAATACCATGCTGAGACCGTTGCACATATGATCTTCTTCATGGGTCTAGTTTATCATTAAGGACAGTGAGTAGTAAAGATGAAATTAATTCTGATAAATTTTGATTGGTTTGAGGCTGAACATGCACCAAGTAATGGAAACCCTGCAAATGGAACCCCAACATGAGCAGGTTTCATGGAGGGATGTTTGTCAATAAGAGAAGAGGATTGGTTATACTTCTAACTTATAGCTTAGTTTATGTTGTCAGCGCGGTGTGGACAAATTGGGCGGAACACGTTCAAAAGGCTGACCTTTTTGATGTTGAGGAAGGGGTTATAAGAGGCTTTACTACTCTGGAACCGTCGTGAACCATGAGGTCCAGTCAACTATCAACTGGATATAACTGGATATGGATTTAAATAGTCAATAATCAAATATGTCCTTTATATCTATAGTTCATGAGGGCAATTCGAATCACATTGAGCATTGATGACAAACAAAGTCTTTGGAGAGGATGGTTTGCAATTTTTTTGGAACTTGTTTAGGGGACTGTTCTAGAAGTAGGTGTTCCCTACTTAGCTAAAATTGGTTTATAACTAGGTGAACTAGTGAACTAGGGTGTATGGTAAAAAATATATCTCTGCTGATCTCTAATGTATTTAGATGGTTTTACACACAATTTATACAAACATTTGGGCGCAACTCACAACCTCGTAGGTGTTTTGTCCGTGTGTGAACTAATTGAGGTTCTTAATTCGGTATTACTTTTGGGGTACTATAACGGTTTTCCAAATATTCCAGTACAACAAGACACGAGCACATATCAGATTTGGTTTGGGAAATTGCAAAAAAAGGCCACAATCTGAGATTTGCGCCAAAAACCAGCCGAGGCATTTCCTTCAGCCCTTGGGATATCAACTGATCCTTTGTGGCCATAGTTTGGGTGCTGGCACGGCCTGTTGCCTCTCCAAGATCTTGCATGATCGGCACCTTGTCAGTTCGACATTTCACATGGACCCCCCACAAGATGGATGGCTAATGATGGCTATAAGTCCAACGGGACCTGATTCTCCAGACTCAATCGTCAGATTTGCTGTGATCGTTTTTTTTTGGGGGGGGGGAAACGGGGAAATCAGTAGGCAGATTTTACTGTGGATTTTCTGCATTTTTGGGGAAACGGCTGTATTTCGGGATGTCTAAGCCTTCGGGGGCCTTGAAGCAAATTGAAATGGTTCAACCGTTGAAGTTTGCTACCTGTGGTAGGGATCCTGGCATTAACAATGAAGGCATTTGCGCTGGGACGTGAACTGATTGTAGATTTTTGAGCAAAGTCCCCAAAAAATATCTAGTTTTTTTTGAATCTAAAGTGCATGTTGGAGTTATTTTGTTGTGAGTTTGGGCTGCCAATATAGAAAAAATGCAGCGTGGAAACCCTGTGGTTTGGCCAGAACTCACTATTTTTCTTAGCAAACCTTGGTGAATGACAAGTCAATGGGAATGGGATGGGAAAGTCAACTAACCATGTCAAAAAACAACTTTGGGGTTCAGGATAGAACATCAAACATTTAAGGTTTGTTTTTTTGTTTTTGTTTTGATGATGTTTTGATGCCAGGGCTTGTGATTTTGGTGGACCTTAGTGGACTTTCCCCAGCTGAGGTTATTCTACACCAGACCTCATATGCTCCGATGCTTTGCCTATGCCACACCTCCCTGCTTAGATAAAAACACGGCCTTGTCGATGGTTCCTCGGCATGGATAGATTCGCCATTTATGCTCGTATGAAAAAAAAAGGTAAACCCAAAAGCAAAACTACGTACGTAACATTCGGGGATGATTTTCACTATCAATGTATGGTAATATTGGAAATGGTCTATTATTTGGTTTACCACATTGGTGTTTTCGTGAAAGTACTTAGTTGAAAGTTGATGAAAACAATGGTGATTCGGACACCTAATGAATCAGCAGTCATGATATCCCAAGCGTCAGATGGTTTTTGCTACTCCGGTGTTCTTTTTGCCCTTGCCACCTGTGACCATTCTGCTTATCGAACTTCATCACCCTGGTACAGTGGAATCCCCACCATGGATCCAAATGAAATATCTTATCTATGTATGTTACGTGGTGATCCAATTTGGTGTCTACCGTTTGATTGGTTCATTCAAGGACTTGTTGTTGATTTCAAGATGCAGGCCGCCATGTTTACCAGGCCCTTCTGCAGTTAGCAAATTCAAGCAATGTGTATATATAGTTCTTGGTCGTATTGTGGCAAAGAATTCTACTCCCACTATGCTTCTTGACAATCATCTTGCCTGTTGGCTGGTTCCACCCATACCGCAGTCATTAGCCTGCAGTCAGGTTCCTTACACAACATCCGTAGTCCATCATGACGACTTTGTGACCCGGGTGTCTTAGTCACGGGCAAGGACATGGGAGATTTTCAGTCAGGTGCACTTTGTTTAATGTGGAAAGCCCAATAAAACCTACCATGATTACTTTTGTACAACCTATCAATATGGTGATTTGGGGATGGTTTATGGCATTACCACATGGATTTCGTCGGCGTAGCTTGGAACATCCTCTTGGACATTTGCCGTCTCTGTGAGGGTTTATTGAACCATCCTGACCCATTCTTGTGGATGAGTTGCGGACAATTTATATAAATTTATCATGATGTAACTGATGTAACATGACCTTGTATTCACATAAATCCCATGGATACCTGAATTTCCTGCATGTGATCATCTTCCTCTTAGATCTCGAAGCCAGCTTAGATTACCAGTACTTCCTTATTTTGGTTGAATTCCTTCTGTGAAGTCTGTGAAGCCAAAAAGTTGTTGGCTTCACCGTTCTCAGCCATCTGCAACACCCCCCAGAAACCATGGCTTAGTAGGGGGGTTATACATATGGATGTGGGTCAAAATGGAAGACCCAGGGGACCACAGATGTTAGTCTAGTTTAGTATTAACCATCCATAATTTTGGGGTACCTAATTTTGACCCATACCCATATTTGGAAATGGAAGTGAGTCGAGGACAGGGATTTGAACCCACTACTGGTAGGCCACATGAATTTGTCTGAAAACACACTATCCCAGGTTCCCCCTTATTTCTATAAGATTTTCTCATCATTGTTCCCATGACGCCATTTTGATGTATCCCCAGCAAACATGGACAAACCTCCCAAAAAGCACCAAGTGAATCATTAAAGACAACCGTGTTGGCTAATGTTATTGGTGAATTGTACCATCAGATGAGTCAACATTTAAGCCCTAGGGGACCAGAGATTTTAGATGATTTAGGAATCATGTTTAGTATTCACATGTATTAACCATCTGGTAAACGTTTACATAACTATGGAAAATCACCATTTTATAGCTGGGTAAATCAACTATTTCTATGGCCATTTTCACTAGCAAACCGTTGGTTCTTCGGGCATCGCCCCAGGCTTCTCTCTATAACGCCAAGTACCTTGACTGGCGTAAGATATGGCTACCATGTCAGGGGCCGTTACACCAAGGAAGTGGCAGCATGCAATAGCTATTTCATGATAGATTTGATAGGTTAGTTCACATAACTTCAATTCCTGATTGCTGTGTGGAGATCAAATATACAGTCTATCAAGTCTATAACCTAAAACTGGGGGGCCATTTTTGTAGGAACTTACAGCAAATACCGAAGGCCTTGGATATGGATTTACTGCTAAAAGGCTCACAACAGCCAAGGAATGTACAAAAAACAATTGGAAAGGTGGTGATGTTCAAACACGTATCTGGTTGTTGGTTTCATGTTTTTTTCCGATGCAGTATGATGACTTCCAGAGGACCATCATTGTAGATTTCTGGGGAAGTTCAAACCATCGAGCTTAGACGAAACGTGACCAAACTGCATGCGGTGAAAAACATGGTTTAATGATGTTTAATGTGGTTTATATATGCGGAACATGTCAACTGATTTTATAGTTAATGTATAATAATTTGTTCATTTTCTGTTGCGTTATTCCATTTACATGACGCGGTTGATGTTAGCATTGATCGTGGAAATCCCTTGGTTTCTAGTTTCGGTATTTTCTGCAAGGCGTCTGTAGTTGCATCATGCCACAGTGGGGGGCATGTGTTCTTGTTGAAAAAAACGAAGATCAAGCCATCAAATTGTCATATTCAGGGTCCAAACCGATTTCGAGGAATGTGCTTGTTGTCACAACATCCAGCTGGTTGGTGGTTTGGAACATTTTTTATTTTTCCATATATTGGGAATGTCATCATCCCAACTGAGTTTCATATTTTTCAGAGGGGTAGGTATACCACCAACCAGCCAGGGTCAGAAGCATCCCACTTTGGACATCGTGCCTAGCTTCAGGTTGATGAGTACGATTTGGAAGGAAGCGAAGCGCTTGATGGACGATGACGAATTTGAGGACTGGGCCGGTCTGACAGATCCCAACGCTTTGGAGGTGCTTAGTAAATATCTGCAGCCTAGGATTTCTGTGTAAACAGCCGGCCTCCAGCACATTCCAAGGACAACTTGAAAGTGTTTTTTTCCTCAGTTGTTGGAAAAAACACCACTGTGTTCCTTTTTATGGTCAACTATTCCAAGGACAAAACAACAGCACGGAGTCCGTGGCCAGGAGTGTGACCCGTTGTCCGTAGTGCATCGCTTGCAACGCATCGTAAAGTTGGACCCCAAGGATGATTTGTTTGTGGCAGGCCCTGCAGCGAAGGGTCGCAGCGAGATTCTTTTTTATGGTTTTAAAATGTTTTAAGTATCATTAAATTCATTAAATATATGATATATGCCTATAAACATAGGCTTATAATTCCATAAATGGGCTGACTTTCTGACTTGGTATTTCGGATGTGCATCCCACATCATCCCACTGAAACTCCTGTGTGGCCATCTATGTCCAGGTTTGTAGCGGAGCATTGTCATCCATCGTTTTATCGATTTTTGCGGGGTTTCCAAGCCATTGGATAGTAGTTCAACAGTTTGATGATGTGTCATTGTCAGAAGTCTCAGCATTTTGGTGATTAGCATCGGTTTTTTTTTGAAGGATCCAACAAATAACTGGCGAATTCTCAGCTTATCCAGTCCAGTTTCCGAGACTACTTGGATGGGCCATGGTTAGAAAAAAGGGTTGCTGTAGTCTTTGCTTCAAGAAACCAGTGAAAAACATAGTTTCACCAGGTATCTGTCACATGATTTCAAGATATTTCAAGGGACTAAGCCAGCTAGTTGTATACCAGATCTTGTCAGTTGACTGGTTCATCAAAGTTCATCTAATTTCATGAGGTGAAGGCCAAGGTCATATAGATGGTTGGTGGTTTGGAACATGAATTTTGTTTTCCATATATTGGGAATGTCATCATCCCAACTGACTTTCATATTCTTCAGAGGGTAGGTATACCATCAACCAGCCAGGGTCAGAAGCATCCCACTTTGTATATGTTTCAAAGGGGAAACCACCAACCAGTATAGGAATCATCCCATATCAACGTCCCGGCGCCGTTCGGCGCCATTGGGCTTTTCCGGCGCGCTAGGCCGGGTGGTGTTCGTCTACAAGTTGGGATACCCTCGGCGCAGGGATCCCGTGCAGTACAAGGCCACTACCAAGGTGCCGTGCCGGCGCTAAGATCCTCATGTTTTTTTTTTAAAAATAGGAATGTTACAATGTGATGCCCCCAAGATAGCTAAGTTGGTGAACATAACTCCAATAACTATGGTTTATGGTACTTATAACATCTTATAACTATAGTTACTGGGGCTTATAAACCAGCTTATAACTGGGGGGCCTCACATTGTATGGAATGTTGAGAATACCAATGCTGATTGGTGGTTTGGAACATGGCTTGTATTTTTCCATATATTGGGAATAGTAACCCCAACTGACTATTGACTAATATTTTTCAGAGGGGTTGAAACCACCAACCAGTCATGGTTTAAGAGTATGTTAAAACACCTATATACTATGAATATGTACATGTATGTACTAGTGTTTAGAATATTGTGTCAGTTTGATTTAATTTATGGTAATGAACCAATATCATGGCAATATATTATTTTATGATAATGAATATCCGGAACCATCCATGGCTATCTAGGAATATCATGGCAACATATCATGGGAAATAGTTTGAACATCGAATTGAATCGAGATATACGATGGGATACACCCTTTGGCAGGGAAAAACTAACGTGGCAAGCTGGGAAATTCTACGAATTTTCTGGGCTTCATGGGTGGGAAAATCCTCGAACATGGCTAGAAAACACCATCCATTCGTATCAACTGCAGTAACGTAACTATGGCAGCCATGACAGATCATCATCTACCTACAAAATGTGATGAGTTCCATAGCGAAGTGTCACTTTACCAGAGCGTAGCAACCACCAAATGGATAGAAACTAGTAACTAATAAAAGTTGGTTCTGAAATAATGGTTCAGGTTCATATTATATATTACGGTTCTTTTTTGGGGGATTGCTCTCGTGTGTCCTGAAATCCCTTGGTTATGGCAGCTTTCACTTATCCAGGACGATTCGATGGCCATTGGTTGTCGTATCATGGTTTGGCTTTGATGCTGATTTGGAATGATGGGAAACAACTGCAAGATGTTTTGGGAAACTTGATCCTGCTTCACTGATTGTGTCCATGCCTTCCTAGTTACTGTATGCGATCGTTAGACCGGCTTCAGATGTGTCAACAGCAAAGTAGCAAATTGATCGGGGTTCCCGGACATGTGGTACTTGAAGCACAGTACTTTACCTTAGACAAGCAAGGTTGAGAGATGCGTCATATTAGTGAACACACACATATATATATATATATGTATTACACATTGTATGGCATTGACAATTGACACACATTGTGTACGCACCATACAAAAAGTGCCTCGCAGTTCTAAGTTGTCTAAGTTGGTTCACAAACACATCAAGTTGGTTCACAAACACATTTTTTCACAAACACATCTAACCAATCTTGTTTTATGTTCCATAAACCTAGCACTCAAGCTACTTCTCTCAATCAACTCAGCTAACATACAGTAAACAAAAGATCCCAACTTGTTGGTTGCCTTCTCCGGTGTTTGAACGTTGCTGGGAGCTCCCAAGGCCCCAATGAGATCTATTGAGCAATGATTTGTACCAATCCAGACAGTTTTTTCAGATTTTGAGTTGGTTCTACCTTTGTTTTTCTATAAAATACAATAATACATATGTATATGTGTATATATGTATATACGTACGTGTGTGTGTGTGTATGTGTAATCATCCTGAAGTAGACATATACTATGGAAACAAATCAGACAAAGTGCAACTTACTAAACAATAATATGGCCATGTATTGGATTATTAAAATAAATAAATGGCCATATATTGTATACATACATATTAGATGTTCCTTTTCTCTATCTACTTCCGGAAGATCTAATACGCCAGGATGGGACTCTGAGCCGACTTCGATGCTTTTCCTTCTCCCGCCTCTTGGCGCGCTGAACTTTAAAAGGAACATGGGGTATGGGGTTAATTGTTCGATGGGATCCAGAGATTTTAGTTTAGATAGTTTTTGTATCTTTTAAATTTTAAGCATCCCATTGAGTTTTTGGTACCTAATGACTCTATATACCTATATGTCTTCAGAAGTGGATACTCGAGAAATGGTTTCCAGCACAGCAGGTTAAAGGTACACGCAGGTTAAGATCTTGCAATCTAAAAATAAAGATGTAACTAGCACACATGGGGTCTTTAATCACCAAATGTATGTTTGTTTTTTTAAAAGAACAATTTTAGTCATCTTAAAGTCTTAGTAACATTAATTATTTAACAAAATTGGGAAAGTACCAATGGTATACCAATGACATTGGGTATACCATGTGAGGCATTGGGTATACCTTGGAAAGTGACTAATACCATTATAAATCCCACTACATTCCATGGTATACCCAATGCCTCACATTTGTACCGCGCTTACTAGATGCAGATGACATTTTTGCCGCGCCCCATGTCTCCAAGTCACAATGGGCTGCGGTTATGGCCCGTTTTTTGAAATGGGCCTTAAATGGGATTATAACTCCTGTAAGTAGCTGGTGATATATTACATTATTTCGTGATTTCCCATCATTTTCCTAGCTGTTAAGGGCTAGAACTGCACTCCTTCAGATCCAAAAACGGTCGCCTTCCTATTGGTTTAGAGCTATAAGTGTACTTTCCCAGCAGCCAAGGAACTTCCCTGACGGACCACAGTTGTTCCAGATACATTGCTGCGCTGGAACAGGCTGAATGGTGGGTGAAGAAAGGCAGTCGTTTTGAGCAATATATTTGGGAGGTAAACGTAGCTTGGGTAGAAATGGGGAGTGCAAATGGAGGTGCGCATATAGATTGTTTTTAGTTTTTATTTTACACACATATATATATATATACAGACGTATATGACTACATGTTTTTGGTGTGTATATATAAATTAGGATGGTGCTCTAACACGTTTTTGAGGGGTCTCTTTAGAAGCACTTAAGGAGTATAATTTCAGTATATTATACTCCTTAAATTTTCAAATTATACCCCTTAAGGAGTATAATTATACTCCTTAAATTCTTAAATTATACCCCTTAAGGTGTATAATTATACTCCTTAAATTCTCAAATTATACCCCTTAAGGAGTATAATTATACTCCTTAAATTCTCAAATTATACCCCTTAAGGAGTATAATTATACTCCTTAAATTTTCAAATTATACCCCTTAAGGAGTATAATTATACTCCTTAAATTCTTAAATTATACCCCTTAAGGAGTATAATTATACTCCTTAAATTCTCAAATTATACCCCTTAAGGAGTATAATTATACTCCTTAAATTCTCAAATTATACCCCTTAAGGAGTATAATTATACTCCTTAAATTCTCAAATTATACCCCTTAAGGAGTATAGTTATACTCCTTAAATTCTCAAATTATACCCCTTAAGGAGTATAATTATACTCCTTAAATTCTCAAATTATACCCCTTAAGGAGTATAATTATACTCCTTAAATTCTCAAATTATACCCCTTAAGAAGTATAATTATACTCCTTAAATTCTCAAATTATACCCCTTAAGGTATACAGCATAATTATACTCCTTAAATTCTCAAATTATACCCCTTAAGGAGTATAATTATACTCCTTAAATTCTCAAATTATACCCCTTAAGAAGTATAATTATACTCCTTAAATTCTCAAATTATACCCCTTAAGGTATACAGCATAATTATATCCTTAAATTCTCAAATTATACCCCTTAAGGAGTATAATAAGGAGTATTATTATAATCCTTAAGTGCTTCTAGAGAGACCCCTCAAAAACGTGTTACAGCACCATGCTATAAATTATGGATGGACACTATACCAATTTCTAGTCTTATTCCGGGCAGAAACTGACGCTTGACAGTTATATTATATATATATATATTATATTTTTGGGGAGTTGTTTTTTTGGTGGCTAAATGATACGATATCAGTGGTATCAGCTATCCATTCTATATTTCCCAACATTATGCACAGGGGGTTATTCCAGATTCCAGGAGTTTTGGTGTACATCTATGTCACAAGCTTCAACATTGAATGGGATGAGTAAGTGATAAATCATGTAATTATATTATATTATTAATATATTATGATATTGTGTCAAATGATATTGGCAACATGTTCTTGGATCAATGAAGAATGAAATTCCAATAGTGGGCAATCATACTTTGATCGCATAAGTTCGGATTAGATTGGTTCATGTGTGGCATTCAATGGCACCCATTAATTTCTAATCATCACCAATTCTTTTCCTCCGGGTGGGGCAGGACGATCAGTTAAATGCTTAGGTTTAATGCAAAATGAGACCACGGGATAATATAATATTATTATTATGTATGGGTTTCATACGAAGGGCCTGGAGAAAAAAAGAACTTGGCAAATGGAAGTCTAAATCCATTTGACTTATTTGGCATTCTGAACTCGTGGATTGCATATTGAATGATTTTTTTGCTCGAGTCATGACAAGGTTTGGACTGCAGTTGCAGCCATGGACGGTGAAATAGATTTGCTGGCCTTGCTTGACACCAGTCCATCTGAAGGACAACCATCTGATGTTGTTGATAGATGCTCAGGGGAATTAGAGCGTCCATCTTCATTTTCAGCTGGTTCAAATGAAGACCTTTCTGATTCTGATCAGCGCCCTTGTCATCGTGATTCTGATGCTGGTTTGAATGTTCGTTTACCGAACATGGTTGGCAAGATTGGGAGAGGCAGACATGGGGAGAAGAGTAGTCAGAAGATGCTTACGCTGCATATGCGTCACTGCAAGTCATTGATTCAGCATGCACATTTTAGAAGTCAGGTTGCGGAGCTGTTAGATGAAAGTTCATTTCGAAAGGACGGGAAGCTCATCGGTGTGCGTGCTGAAATGACAACTTGTGGTGTCATTATCAAATTTTCTGAGAAAAATCGCACAGGCAATCGCTTCAAGAAAAGCATACCATGGGGTGACTTTCTGTCTGCATGCTACGGCCGTTTCAAGCGAGATACACATATATCTTTAGCTTTGGACGTGTCAAGATCTACAGCAAGATTTATGTCACTGATGGTGTCCTCCGTGTATTTAGCTCAGCAGTCTGTCTTGCTTGGGAAACTTATTGGGCTTGCTTCATCCAGTGCACCATGCTTCTTTATCAGACATCTCAAGTGGGATGAGACGTCCCTTTGGACGTCCGTAAATGCTGATCTGGATGAGAGGAGGCGTGTGGCATCCTCATGGGAGGTGATGGTCGTCCGCCAACGCATCATTCTTGGCTGGATGGACGGTTCTGTGGCAATAATTCGACTTGTGATGCCTCCAGCTGTTCTCCTTTCAGGCTCTGCGCAAAATATCTACTACGCTCTACGGCACCATCCACTTCACAGAGCTGTGCAAGATCTGGTAGATCGATTGGGAGATCTTTGCTGGCACAGGGGTCTCGTCTTGGAGAGTGATGCTGCTTACGCGAACGACAGGCTGGTGGGATATTTGTTGCAGCGCAACAAGACTGATCCTCGCAAATCGCACTTGGTTCATGGGAAGTGCCAAAACCACCAGTCACAGCTTGTGAATGTATCATTGCTGTCAATTGCGGGGCACAATTTGCTATCACGAATGTATGGGCTTGCAGTCTTCATACGGAATTTAGGAAATTGGCTACGCCTGAAGCAGGCTCTCCGTTCGTGGGTGGAAGACACTTTGATATTTGATCAGTGTGTGATGGATGTGGGCAGTGGAGCTGAGCCTCAAAATTCGCACCACCCAGCCATTTTGGAGTTGGTTTCGTATCTTCGACACAACCGAAAGGTTGAGTCGCAGACTGGCGAAGGTTCTGCGGCATTTGAGCGTGCAGTTCATGATTTTTTGGACATGTTCAACAGCAACACAGAGCTGATGACTCCTTGCCACCGCTGTTCACATCATTCTGTACCACATCATCAGCGACACTGCTTCGATCGTTCCGAAGCTGTGAGAAAGTGCGTTGAAGCTCTGACAAACATGTTCCTCAATGCCATGCCGACTGTTCCGGCACCGATATAAGTGGACCACATTGTATCCATGCTTGGATCCTTGGCATTTCTATGGACCAAACTCATAGCTTCCAAAAATGATGGGATAAATTTTGATAAAATCAGTTCAAGTATTGAGTCATTATGGAATCATGAGTCATGAGTCATGAGTCTTATTGTTTTTCTTATGTTGTTTAGTCCAGATTAAATAACTTAGGTCAATGTCTATGAATTATGAAATAAATGAATCATGAATCAGATCCTAATGACCCAAGATTAGATAAATTGTCCATTAGCAGAAAATGTTTCTTTTGCTGTAGGGTGCCTGTTTTGGGGCTAAGTAGGAAGAACCGCACTATCCGGGGAAGGACAACATTTCTACTGAAAATGCGTTAATTGTTGAAATCATATGACGTGATTTGGTTTGATAATACAAGTCAAATCCTGCTCCCACATGATTTGATTCATATTATATTTATATTATTTATATTATCTATTTCAGTGCGTAAAGTAATTGGAAAGATTGGGGCTTACTAACAGCACAGGCCAATACTATCAAAGGGGTTTTCACTGTATACACGGTGATCTGTATTCTTGGCTTCAACTTCCAATGATACCAAATGATTCAGTACATTGCTTTAATCTAATGGTTTCAATTTTAAATCATTGATTCTAATTTGAATCATATGTTGATTTGCAAACATATGTTGCTAAGTTTGTGTTTTTGGATGTGAAATGAATTCGCCTTTTTTCCCGGCGACTTTCAAGTTGAGGATTTCTGCTTGGCCGGAAGTATTGTTCACGCGTGGTTGCCACAGGCGTTTCAGGCTGCTTATGCCGACATGGCATTCAAAGAATTCTCTGAAGCTGATGCCACGGCTGATCCTAGACTTGTCGAAAGTCTCAGTTTTCATGCAGTGAATGGGCGAAGACTGAAAAGCTCGAAAGATTTTTTGGCCAACGTGGATTCCCAATGGATTGTCAGGTTATTGGCACTGGCCATGGAACCTACCAGAGTACTGATTTACTATTGGTTGTCATGCCTTGGGGTTAGCTTTCAATTTGGTGAACGACCTGCGTTGTTCAAACTCATTGATCCAAGATGTAGCGTTGTATGTGAAGCCTTGCAACACTACAGTGCTTTGCTCTTGAGCCAGTCTGGGACAGGCCGCTTGGAGCTACTCTGGTCAAGCATTGACTTTGCAAATTACAAGGACTTTTGTGCAATTTTTCCTGAGAGATGCAGAGCCATCCGTCGACTGTTAATGCTTGGGGCTGCATGGGTGTTCAGGCGGCATTTCGTGTACTTCAACAGCGATCATTTGGCATTGATGATGTGTGGTGACAAGGATTCCCATGCAGAAACCCTCAAGACTTTCTTGGGGTTTTGGGAGCACAAGAACCATTGCTGCTTCCCTCCCGGTCTGGCACGAGACTTTAAGCAGTTGGGGCTGCATGCTGGTGACTTGACACATGGAAATTCCAAGAACTTCTTGTACGCGATGGCATCAACACTGCAACTGTCTATAGCCGACGTGGAAGCAATGCATTCACAGAATCGTGCACTGACTGGTGCATCCTTTGCGAGCATTTCTGCCAAGTTCATCAATGCCGAGTCCAAACGTTTGCGTGAAGAAGCAGCAGCGCTTCAGTATGGGAAGGATGGGTTAGGTGACACAGCAGGCAAAGTTGGCCAGAATCAAAGGGGTGGTGGTTTGAAGGTGTCCTTCGCCAAACAAAAAAAAACCACTCCAAAAGGATTGTCAGCTTTGGAGATCTACCGAAAGCATTTTCTGGAAGTGCGGGGTCGGCATGAAACGATCAACCCCTGTTCAAAGGAAATTTGGGATGAGGTGAGGGAGTCATTTTCACAGCTTTCTCCACATGAGAAAAATCTGTATGAATCGATGTCCGAAGACTCAAAGTGTAAGGCAATCCATGCTAGAGCAAAACAGAAACTGGACGCCAAGAATGCTGCGAAGGGTATCCAATCTGCAGGTTCTCAGCCAGAGCCAGCATCAACTGCTTTGGTTCCAGCCAATGGGAATACAATGGTCCAGCATTTGCAAATTCTTCCAGCTCACGAACTCAATGAAATTTTGTCAGGTGACACAGAAATGAATTTTTAGAAGATTCTTGACAGGCAGCAGCAAAGGCAGTCTATGGGTCAGGATTTTTTGGCAAAGCATGATTTTCCACTTGGGGAAAAGACATTGGACCAAGCGTGGCGGTCACAATTGGAGGCTGGGGTTCATGGAAAGGACGCAGCAAAGAGATTCCAACAGCAAGCTGAGCGTGTTGCCAGACCAGATAACGACGATGTTTTTCCAACTAGGGTACTTCATGAAGGACACTGTGGTGAACAGTGTCGTCACTACAGCTGTTCAAGGAGAGTTGCCCTTCATTGCAACACACTGGCTTTGTTCAACTTCATTGTTGATGAGATCCTTGGTTTTTGCGGTTTAGGGGAAGTGATCGGGTGATTCAGTGTCATAGCTATGTTACTTACATTGCATTGTTTGGTCTTATCAAATTAATAATGCAATATTATTAGTATGACAATATAATACAATGATATCATAAGATTCATGTTTCATGCTGCTATGCTAGGCTGGGTTTCCCTGTTTGAACTATTCTAGACTAGTAGACTTGACTTGTTGGAGTCGGTTCCTTATTTATTTATCGCCATAACATGACATTAAATCGTCATGAATCATGAATCATAGAATCATAGTCATGAGTCATGAGTCACAGTAACATGGTCAGGTACAATTGTCAATGGTCTGTGTGATTTGATTGACTTCTGATGAAATTTTATACGGGCGATATGGGCTGCCTTTAGTTTCGGGCGGTTTAATTTTCATTCTATTCATATCTAGAAAGGGTGGTGTAGACACAGCCATATCATAGAACATGGATTTGGGGACGGGTCATGCCGATGCATGCTGGCTAGGTAAAACACGGGCACCAAGGTAGCACGGCTTACGAACAATTGACAGTACAATTCAGATTCAGATTCATAGTCTACCATTTCGTCGTTTTACAGAAAGAACAGAATCATATCTATATATAATATATATAGATTCTGTTTGCAAGAATCTAATGATACGTTATTAAATGAACAGCACAACACATCAAAAACAAAATTTTTACAATACTATGACTAACTTAACAAAAAAATAGAATACTATGGCATGTAATTAGTTAGTAATTAGTAATTAGTAATTACATAATAGAATCTAATAATATAACTCAAATATAATATAATAATAATTATAATTTATATATAATGTTATATTATTATATAATTATGTTATAATTATAATTTTATATAATCATCATATAATATAATAATTTAATATAATATATATAACTATAACTTATATAACAATATAATAATATAATTATATAATATAATAATATATAATATATTATTAACTTAAACATAATATAATATAATTAGCAAAACATAATATAATATAGTATATTCTATTATATTTATATTTTGTTTATAATATGATAAAATACAAGATGCAAAAATAACATATAATATAATAATAATATAATAATAATATAATAATATATAATATAATATTAATAATATTAATAATAATAATATAATAATAATATAATAATTATCAATATCACCTCCCATATAATATCAGTATCACATTTAATATCACCTCCCAGGTGTGGTGGCGTCCAGAACACAGTCATGAACGACATCCTTTGCCGATTTGAAGTCATGGACACGATGGGGTCTCTGTATCTGCAGTATGCATTCGTGACTGCATGTTCAGCGCGTTCCGGAACCAACCAAGCACAGCAGGTGTTTGTTTGTCTACATCCAATCAATTGGGATGTTGAGCTTCAGAATGAGATGCAAAACAAATCAGGTTTATGCGGCATGGTTCTTGACTTACAAGCATTGACCTACTTTGATTTTGGGGACTCGGGCCATTTCCCACGGCAGCCAACTTCAGCTGGTCGGTTGCGCATGTTTACATCAGATCAATTTGCAGCATTTCTTTTGGATTTACCGGTCAAGATAGATTCAACTTTGGATGCTGTGCAAGTTACTGCCCACCTTATCCATTACAAGGATATATTGCCAAGTAGGGTCGTGCTGATTGGGGCAAATGAGTCGTTTGGTGCCATGATTGCAACCCCTGAAACGTCTCCCGCCATCAGTGGAGAGGGTGATCAAGATGAAGCTGATGATCCAGCGGATGATCAGGGTGAGGGTGGACAGGGTGAAGAGTCCCAAGAGTTTGATTTGTTAGCTTACCTCGAGATGACAAGGGCCTCAGAACCCAAGCCTAAACGAAAAAAGACACAACAGGCGAAGAAACAGGAGACCACAAAAGAGTGTAATGATGACCACAAAAGAAATGATCCGATATTGGATGACCCATCCCTTTCAACTTTTCTGTCGCAGCATGACATTGCAGCCCTGAAAAGCGCACGTGATCAATGCCAGATGATGACCGGTGAGGTACATGAATGGATTGCTGGTGAGGGAGTGGGTTCAGGTGAGTCGGAGTGTGATTTTGAGGATGTTGCAACATTACATGAGACTTCTGACGATGCTCCAGCGGCTGGATTAACGTCCTCATCCAGTCGTGCGTGCCCGTCGGATTCTTGTTATTGTTATTTATAGAGAGGTTATGTTGTTTGCAAGTGTGGGTCAGATCTTCCTTCAAGTCAGGCGTCTAAACAGTCAACATTGTTTACACCTGTGACTTTCTGATTAATAGCGGAATGTGTGTGAAGAGTTTTGATTTTGATATGACCGTCAAACCGATGAAACGCTAGATCTCACATTACACGCCATGGATGGATTTTGATTTTGACATTTCAATTCTGATTCCAGCTTGAAGCTATAGGAGTAAATTATTAATTTGTGATTATTTATCATTTATAACTTACTTATAATTTATAATTATATTATATTATATAATTATTGACTATGATATGACTTGATATGATATGTGATATGTGATATGTGTTATGATATAACTTGATGTATAACTAACTGAACAACATTATAATTTAATCCTTTTATAATATATTGTATATAATATTTTTTTAAATTAAATCTATTTATATAATTAGAACTTATAGCTCAATTACATGTTAAGTATCATACAATCAAATCACATCATAATCATATAATCATATACTACATAATATCATATATAAATTATATATAAATATACAATTTATATTATATTATAATATAGTTATATATTAAATTATATCAAATCATATCTATTAAATTATATTTATCATATATTGTATATCAATTCAATCTTGCAATTATATAGTCTATAGTCTATAGTCTTAGTCATTGTATGATCTGATATGATATGATATGATGTGATTCTATGATTATGATATGATGATTGCATAATATAACAAATATATATTTCATGATTATATGATATTATATTATGATATTGATGTATGATGTATGTACTTTATATAACAATCAAATCATATCATATCACTTCATATCATATCAAATTGAATCATATCTATGGACCAGGACCATATCATATCGTATGAGATGATCAATTATTATTATTAATATTATTATTATTATGATTCTGATGATATTGTCATGTTATGTTTTTATATTATTAACTTATGTTTAATGAAATGTCATTCATGTTATGTTTATAGCCGCTTTTGCCCAGGACCCTTCAACGGAAAGGTCGGCAACCGCTACACCTATGACAGATGCTGTCTCCGCTATGCCAGAAGTTGGGAGCAGTGTGACGCCGGGAACGGATGCTTCAAACACCAGTTCGAATCCCAAAGCCCAAAAAGTTGATGTGAAAACTCTTGGGGTTGACCCTGATGGAAGCATTGTACAGGTCAAACAATTGGGTTCTTCAGGGACCATTTCCGAAGTCTTGTATCAATCTGGGCCTAAGACTGTGAGTTTGGGCACAGTGAACATTTTAGTGGACAATAAGACTGGAAATACCACACTTCGCGCACAGTGCAAGAAGCATTCCAAATGCATTTGCTGGATTTCCAGTTCGAGTAATGTAGATGTTTTGTTGGATTGGCTGGCCGAAGGCCGTAGAAACAATCATGATTCACATTTGAATTTAGCACGTGAATTTAAAAAGGGCCTGGGGATGAAAGTCAGAAAATGACAGCAACATCTCAAAACAATTTAGTGCCCACAGCAGTTGAAGTTGGGGAGGTTACCTAGACATCGTCACATCGTGGTTGTCTAAAAAGAACAGGTCCGTGTCAGCGCACAGGGCCATTCGCCAGGGTTTGTGTTTCGGGCAGCTGGGTTTTCAACTTCAGGAAGCTCAAATCATCAACAGTTTGGATTGGTTGGTTGGGATAAGTTACATCTTGCAAGTTCATTGTATGTTTTATGATTCATGATTTTTGACTCATGACTCATGATGATGATTCATGATTTATGATTCTATGATACCATGTTTTTTGATGTATGGTTTGTGATGGTAATTTATGGTTCATGATCAACGGTCAATGATCAATGATACACTGAGCAATTCAATGATGATGATAATGATAATAATAATGACAATGAGTTTTGATCATTGAGATAAATCATTCATTGACAATTGATTGATAATATAATACACTTGATAAATTGTTCATTGACATTGATCATTGATGGATGATTGATATAATAATATTATTATTTATTATTTATTATCAATTCATAATAATATTATTAATAATTATTATTATTTATTGACTTATTGACATTGATGATATTTGATGATGGATATTATTTTATTAATATGATTCAATGATTCAATGATTCATGATTCATGATCAATGAGTCAATGATCCATCAATGAAATATGGTTCATCATAATTCATGATTAGTGGTTTGCAGTTATTTATAAATTTAATTATTATGGGTTTAGGAATTTATGATTCATGATTCATGATTCCATTCCTGATTTATTTGTGTTTGATGGTGAACTTAAATTGTTCTTTCAGATGATTTATGATATGATATGATATGATTCGTGATATGATAAAAAATGATTCTATGATCAATGACTTTTGACTCATAGAAACATCAAACGGGATATCTGGGAGTACATTTTGGAGCCTCAAACGGGACAATTTTGGAGCCTCAAACATGACAATTTTGGGGGCCTCGGACGGGACATTTTCCGGAAAAATTATACTCCTTAACTCCGGACTTAAGGAGTATAATTTTCCCAGAAAATAAGGAGTATAATTTCGTTTTCTGCAACAAAATAGGTGATTATACTCCTTATCCACCCGGAAAATTATACTCCTTAAGTCCGGGAGTTAAGGAGTATAATTTTTCCTGAAATCGGGAATTTTTGGGCCTGAAATTTGGCAATTTTGGGGCTTCAAATTTGGCAATTCCTGAAATCTTTTGGAGTTGAAATTTGGCAATTTCTGGGATTGTTGACAAATTGTTGAGATTGATCGTTGACTTGTAGCATTTTCTTGCGCATAGCAGTCCCAGTTAGGCCAGATTCATAGACTTGTGTTGCGGCATTGGACTCATGGCATCCCAGTCACCATCTACCCCGATGTCGAAAGCCTCTACCTTGCCTCTCTCTCCTACACCTAGACTTCGACGTGGTTTTGCATTTGTGGGTTCTCCGCCACAGACACCACCAATGAAAGGCAAGAAGAGCAAGGCTTCATCCCCCAAGTCTCACACGTCTGGTACTCCCAGTTCCTCTTCCAAGAAGGGACCCAACAAGACTGTGCGCAAAACCGTGCTGAAGGTCAACTCCCCGAAGAGTCCAAAGACATCATCCCCGAAGAGTCCAAAGACATCCTCCCCGAAGAGTCCAAAGACATCTCCCAAGAACCAGGAGAAAACACCCAAGAAGAACCAGTCACCTAAGACCAAGATGTCCCCAGGTATGAAGAAGCCATCGGCCAGCATGAGCCCGATGAAAGGGTCTCCCCGTTTGAGTTTGAAAGACAAGGTGAAGAAGGATAATTTTCAGAACATCTTGGCAAAGATCTACAATGAATATGACGACATGAAGCAGTATAACAAGAGCTTCAATTGCCCGCCTAATTGCACTTGGGCAGTGTCTCTGGGATCCAAAGGGGATGATGTGATGTGTGTTGTATGGGATGATTACGGTACGGATTGAATACGGAATACGGTATCGGCGGTATCGGCGTATCGATACGCACGGTTTGGTATACGGTATATTATATACGGTATGGTATACGGGTATGTATAAGGTATACGGTATACGGTATACGGTAAACGGTATGGTATGCGGCATACGGTTCGTATGTGGGATAGCTGGTTATGAGTCAGTTATGTTACTGTTTTGTTACGTTGTGTGAGGTTAAGTTCTGTTTAGTTTGTTGCATGCAGGAATGAAATGAAAGGTTAAGTTATGTTATGTTATGTTATTCTATGTTATGTTTGTTTTGATATGATTTGGTTTGATGTTATGACAATGATTGTGTTTCGATGGGATTGATATGATATGATATGATTCTGATATATGTTTCGATTCATATGATATTATATGATGAAATTAAAATTATAATATAATTTATGATTCTATGATGATGATTTGACTACATCTGTCCCTCATCATTTGTATGAAAAGTATGAAACAGATTCAGATACTGACTCATACCATCTAAACAATCTTTATTATAAATTTCAATTTGTTATTTTTTTTATTATTTACTCATATCCCCATGGCATCAAATCGTATCATGTTCCACCAGATCATAAAATATTGATTCGGGTTACATCTATGAACTCGTGCTTATGTTATTTATTTCCCCCACATGTATCATACATTTCATATCGAATCATATCATATCAAGTAATTTACAATTTATAATTCATAATATCACATATCATATCATTTTATGGGTTGTCATATTTTGAGGTTCATTTGTATGATCTAACTTGTTTGACATTGACATTGACATTGACATTTGACTTTGATATAGCCACATTGGTGAGTGATATAGTCTAATAAAATTATGTTATTTATAATTTATTGTTGTCTAGTCTATAATTATATTTATAATTATTATTAAATTAAATTATATATATTGAATTATACTGATCTTGTTTTCCTTCCTCCATATGATCCTGCACCCCTACAAGGTTTTGGCGCTCGGAGCTTGAGAATCGCGGCTGGCAGTGCTCGGTGGCCGCAAAGCCGCGCGATTAGTCGAAGTGGGAGAAGGTTCGTCGTGGTGACGCTCAGGGTTGCTACACCGAATCCGAGGACGAGTACAAGTCCAAGTGATACGGGTTCGGCCGCATGGGCCGCATGGGTGTCTGACTCAATAGATGTCAGCACATGGCTCAGCATACATTACCTACCGCTTTTCAAGTTCTTGTAGGTATTGCTAGCCAACTCCTCGATGCCTCCCAGCGTTGGTTTTGTTTCTTTCATTCTTTTCCAGTTGGTGTTGGCTGTGTGATGAAAGCTCTGAATCGGCACGCCGAGGGTTCTTTTGCAAATCATCATGTTCCAAATTGGATTAATTAATTACAGTAGATGTGATGTGGAATAATAGCCTGATGGGTGAAATAGGGATCGCGAGCCTACACTGATTCTATGTATGATTTTTGCAAATGAATATGAACCTGATCCATACACAACAAAGAGGGCTATTAAGGATATTATTGTGTTGTCAGAGCGGTCTCTAGAATAGCCTATGTAGCTGCCATGTAACTGCCTTGCGCAGCCCCGTGCCAAGTTGCAAAGCCGAAGCATTTGCAGATAGTGGCAAACTGTCAGGTGAAAGAGCGAGAAAAACTCAAGAGCTGCTTTTCCTCATTCTGATTCTAATTCTCTATGTTTGGTTTTCTGTCAGGTTGGCTTTGCAAGTCTGGAATTCTTGCTTCTTATCCTTCCTGTATTTGTGTTTTCCTTCTAGCTTCCCAAATTGTTTCTTTGATTTGGGCCTCAGCCGATCTCTCACTGTTTTGAGCGTGATGATTCAAGTGTTGGCAGTGTTGGTTTTCAGAGGTGAAATTGGCAATTGGAATTTCAAAATTTCATTTTCCCTCTTGAGTCCTTTGGCTGTTGTGATGTTGCAGTGACGCATTGATGATTCATTCAGAATTAGACTCATGATGCCATCAAGAATTAGAAAGTGGCACGTTGAACTTGGGAATTTTCCATTCGCATTTTTTTCTTCCCGAGCATTTTGCAGCCAACACCGATTTGAGAGTCTAGATACTCGTGCTTTCCTTTGGTGCATCAGCAGCCGGCGTTATCATGGCTGCGACGAAGAGCAAGAACAAGGAGGACATTTGCAAGTGGTGCAAGAGGGCGTTTGAGACAACTCCCAACCCACTGGTGGCGAACCCGGGGGCTGGTGACCTTTTGAAGCGTCGATGTGCGAATGGCAGAGACTGCCGCCCGTGCTTTGTCTTTATCAAGAACCATGACGTCTACAAGGAGTACACAACTTCTGGGCTTGTGGAATTCTTGGGTGAAGGTTCCAACCAGGATGACTACAACGCTGCCCTGGAAGAGTACTGCAAAAGCGTTCGTGATGGAAAGAAGCGCACTCGCAGTCGAGGTGCGGTCGAGTTACACCATTTTAGGTTTGGGACTTTGGTTGCAGACAGCTGGCAAGAATTCGTAAATCTAATTTTAATTATAATTAATTTGTGTATCATATTGTAGCTGTTGGCCTGTCAATCTTTCGCTTTGTGTATCCTTTCATTGCTAGAATGCATTTGATCCAACACTGACATGACATAACTTGACATAACTAACTCTGGTGATGGCTTTGATTCACTGCCGGCAGGTGAGTCGAAGGCAATTGCAGAGCAGTCGAACAGCTTTGCCACAAAGCAGATACTTGGGTACTTGTGGCCAGTTCCATTGCTCAAAAGGCATGAACGCCCGATTCCGAAGAAACTCACCACCATACAGCATCAAGGAAAGCCGTTGAAAGGAGCACTTCTAGAAGAATGGGTCATTGGACCCTCGGTCTTTCTGGATTAACATGGGTTACACTCTATTTATCAAAGATTATGAAAGCATGTTTTTAGATTATTGCCAGTTATGTTACGGCCCAATTGCATCATATAACTTTCGAACGTATGATATGATATGACTCAATTCGATCTGCTTCGAATATTTTTGATGATGATGATGATGGTGATGATGATGGTGATGGTGACGATGACGATGGCAATGACAAAGGCAATGATGATGATGATGATGATGATGATGGTGATGATGATGACGATGATGATGATGATGAAGAAGAAAATGATGATGATGATGGCGACGATGATGATGATGATCACGATGATGATGGTGATGATGATGACAATGATTCCATGATTCTTTATTGATGATTCATGATTCATGATTCATCACGAGTTGTGATTTATAATTTATCATTCATGATTCTATGACGGGGTTTTGATATGAGACATGGTGTTTCTGATATCATAGAATCATATAATACATATCATATATATATTATTATTATATAAATATTATATATGTATATTTATATATATTTATAAATTATATATATTATAACATATATTATATATATTATATAATATATTTATATATATAAATATATTATATAATAATAAATAAATGATCATATATGGGTGTGAAAACAACAAAAGCAGTTTACCTTTTTTCATTTACCACATTCCATTTCCTCCTCCCGTATTTGATGTTTTTCCTCCTCTTGTAACGAATGATGATCTTGCCCACTCTTAGGCGCAGTAGAGGTTGCATCAACCAGCGCCAAGACCGCCAAGCAGATACATGAAATTGCTGATGGAGGATCTTCCGACGATGACAATGCTGCCGAGGCTTTCGAAGCAGCATCGAAGAAGGTCAGAGTCAGCGCCATTGCCAAGGATGATGAACTTTCCTTGAACTTCGTTCCAAATATTTTTTGCACTTGTTTTTCCAAATATTATGTAGTTCTAGTCTTAGTTAGTCAGAGTATTATATAATGTTATACAACGTAGTTAGTAGTAATTAGTAAGTAATTAACAATTATATAATATAATATGATATATGTCAATTTGATTCAATTTCCTTTTTTCCACCCCACATTTTCCAATCATGATTCAAACAAAACACGTCAGGAAAATGCCGGTGAAAGCATCGAATGAAGACGACGAATTGATGAACATGCTCTGGGGTGGCAGTAGCTTTGGGGGAGCCAGCGATGATGCGGAGAACAGCGCCCCTGTGAAGAAGAAGGTCAGGACAGCATCTACCGCTATCCCCCGTGCTCGTGGGGCTCAGTCGTCACAAGATCAAGCAGCCGCTAGCGCTGCATCAGGGCAACAGTCAGAATCCCAGTCTGATGGTGGAGCCAGGTTTACTTTCAGCATGGCTGGTGGTGGGAAGAAGAGCGCGGCTGAGACTAGAGAACTGGACAAGAGTGAAACCCTTGTTCTTCAGTCGAGTCAGCTCAAGCATCAGGTTGAAGACGCCAGAGGCGTCATGAATGTCTCCCTTACCAAAACCAATTCCTTGTTGGACAAAGTGGACAGCCGACTCAATGAGTCCACCAAGAGTTTTGTGGAGATGATCCGTGTCCAGGGTCCCGGCTGCCGAGCTGAAACAGTTTGGCAGTCTTTGAAAGATGCCCGATCCATGCTTCAAGCTGTGGCAGATTTCTTGGAAGCACTTCAAGACAAGGAAGCAGCCCCAGAAACACTGGGTGCTCGTGCACAAGTACTCCGTGACCTGAAGATCTCCATTCCATTGCAGATCAACAACGTTATCTGCCAACGGACGTTGGTGTCTATGTTTGAGGACGAGAAGTTTGGGGCAATTGTCGAGTTTCTTGATCCTGGCTTTGCAGAAGTGCGCCCAGAGGGCATCAAGTCTGTGATTGGGGAAAGTGTGGGTGATGAAGTTTCCTTGCCGCTTGTGAAGGAGTTCCAAGCTGGATGCGTTGCCTATGTGATCAACCAATTCTTCCTTCGACACGTTTGTGCTCCGTTGCTCGTTCCAAGAAAGGCACGTCTTTTGTGATTTTCAAAAAGAAAAGCACAGAGATAGGGTAGGTAAGGTGGATCATATAATATATTATATGATATATGATAATATGATATGATATGATATGAGATGAGATGATATGATACGATATGATATGAGATGTATTGTATAATATGATTCGATATATGATACAATGGTAGTAATATGATATAAAGAAATATTAAGTAAATAGTAAATCAATGAATGAATAATCAATAATATAGTATATTTATAATTTATAATTTATAATTTGTAATATTAAATAATAATATAATAATAATACATTATATAAATTATAAACTATATAAATATTATTTTATTAATTATTACCGGGGCATAGCATGAGTACTGAGCACAGCTTACATACGCTGTCAAGGTTCAAGACTGAGATATAGATTGATATAGTATGACTTAGAGGTATAGCTTGTAATCTAGGCACCGCACTGGCTGGCTATTGACCGAGAGAGGAAAACCAAGTGTGGCAGCCTGGGAAGACGCTCTAGCTGATCCTTATTATTTTAATTTAATATATAATATAATAATATATGATATGTAATTATAAATTAATATCAATAAATAAATATATAATTATATAATTATATTATTCATATTATTATTATATATTATATAATAAGAGTAATATCATGTAATATCACACATATTCAAAATATAATGATAAAATATAATATATGAAATTTATTTATTAAATTATATAGATATATCAATGACTACTACTTTGACTTTTTTCATTGGACCAGTTCCCCGTTTTTAGGTCTGATTCGATTGAGAAGAAGAACGATGTGACTGTTGGCTTCAGCAAGCTCATGAGGTTCCTGAACGTTTTCCACACATCACCGCTTGCCAAGACATGCGCAGGTGACAAAAGTGCGCTGAAAGATGATTTGGTACGACTGACATCGCTCCTGCAGGTGGCCACCTCAGACCCTTCCGCTGTCAATCTTCAAGATGCGGAAGCAGCAGAGCAGGCCAAGTCGATTCTCATCAAGGGGAAGAACACTTTCCAGACTGCCATTACCATCTACCCTGCCGGCGTCTTTCTTGCCGAGACCGTGTCCAAGCTCACGTCAAAGTTGCGACAAGATGCAGCTTTGGTGTCTGAGATCCAAGGTGCTGCAGAGTTTGCAGGAACTTTGAAAGCCATTACCCGTGATTCCATCATGAAAGAGCGTGCTGATGGATCAGACGTGGAGGTGTCAATTCCACAGCAATCAAAGTTTGCAGACATGGTGGCAAAGTTTGTTTGCTTTGAAGAGAAAGCATCAGATGATGCAAAGAAGGAATGCTCTGCTGCGCTGTCCGCGATTCAAGAGCGCATCAAGCAACTCCATGACGCATTGCTGGAACTTGCCGCTTTCAAGTTTGAGAAAAAATTCCCAGACTTTGAGGAGACATTGGGCATGCTTGTGGCAGGCAAGGTAGTGGAGGGCAAAGCAACTGACTTCTTGCAGCTGCTGGGTGACATCGTGGGCTACCAGTGTTTTCCCAAGCTCAACCTTTTGAAGGTGCTTGGCAAGGATCTTGCGGCAAAGCTTGAAGCAAGCCTTTCATCAGTGCAAGCCGTTTGCCGATCGATGCAAGCGGCTGCCTCCAAACTTATCACTTTGGCTGCAGACTCGGTGGATGAGGGGCTCCTTCTTGAAGAGCGATTGGTTTCCTTGTTTTCTACAATCGCTGGAGTTGCCATGATGAGTGAGTTGGAGGCTGTGCTGCCAAAGTGGGCCACTAGCGTCACTGCGGTCAAGCATTTGATCGAAGGTTCTGTCACCAAATTCATGAAGGCATCGACTGCAACTTTTCACAAGTTTGTCGTGCAGATTATGGAGACAGAGATCAATCTCGAAGCAGTGCTTCAGACTGGAGTTGTTGGGACGATGGACATGGACGACAAGGACAGAAACCTATGCATCAAACTGGTAGTTAGTGCTATACATTGTCATTGATCTAAGACTATATATTTATATTATATTATTTTTTATTGTTATATTATACAATATATAAGTAAGTGATATGATATATGATATATGAGATATATGATGTATAAAAATCAAAGTTAAGGCTCATTTTTAAATACAACGTTCTGGTATTTTTAGATTTTGATGGTATGATCTTCAACAATATTATTTGTTATAAGTTATAAGTTATAAATTATAATTTACAATGTCTATATGTCTATATTATATATATATATATTATATAATATTATATGTAATTATATATTATTTTTTATATATATTGTATTATTAATTATTATATTTATGTATCGCGTTCAGATCAACAAAATATGGATTAATTCAACTCATATCATATAAATATGAAGATCATACAATAATATAATAGTTATAATAATATGATAATATGATATCGACATTTACAACCACATGGCAGGAGGGCAAGAGTGGCCTCGACTATGCCAACCTCTACTTCTACTTGGCTTACATCTCTAAGATGAGCAGCCTGGTGGAAATTGACGGGTGTTCGGAGGACAGGAAGGTGCAGGTCCATGTGTCGTTCCTTTGCTTGGCTGGTTCTTTGCTTGGGCTATCCAAGTACATGGTGATGTTTCGGGAAAAGATCGATGAGGCTCAGGAAATGAAGCCTTTCAAGCAGATTGTCGATGAAGAGTTTGAAGCTAGGAAGGCCAAAACCAAGATGACGCAGATCTTCAAGATGCAGTTAGTGGCACAGGTGGGCACGCACTTGGCCAAATTTGCCTCATCAATCACCTCATACCTGAACATGATCAACAAAATGAATGACACGGACAAGGAACAGGACTACTTCAACAAGATCATGGGGAAGATGAGCACCTATGTTGTGCAGTTGCTCTCCGTGTGCAACGATGAACTTGGGTGCATGTCGAGCTTGTTGCACAACTCCTTCAAAGCAATGCAGGCAGACCATGACTTTCCCGGCATCTTTCAGAAAGAGCACTTGGACAAGAATGCCATCTCATGCCTAGTGGGCAGCGCTTCTACCCAGTACCTTTTGTTTGTAGGTACCAAATCTTCGGCCATTTGTGAGGATATCAAGTTGACTTTGGAGGCAGTGAGGGTTTTGCCCAAAGATTTGATTCTCACGCCGGCAGTGATGACTATGCTCACGGCCCTTGGTGGTGATTTGAACCGATTTGGTTCTTGCTCGCAGCAAGGACCGCCAAAAGATGGCGATAAGATTATGTTGGCACATTTTTCATATTTCCAAGGGTCGATGACTCTTGGGCAATGCCTTACACGTGACCTGAATCCAGGTGAGACGCGTCTGGGCCTTACAAAGAGATGTTTGGAGATTTTGTCCAATAAGGGCATGCTGTGTGAGGTAAACCTTAAAAAGAAGGTTGAATCACTTTCGGCAGGGAAATAATCCTGATTCAACACTTGCAATTTGAGTGCCGGTTTGGGTTGCTCCGGTGCTAGATGAAACAAGCATTGCCACAGGCAATGGAGTGGAGAAAGAGACGATGGACAGAAGAGCCAGCAGAAAATAGCAGTTGAGCCATTCCGTTTCTATCTGGGGCGGTTCATTTTTTTTGAGTTATTCCAACTGCATTTCGGTTTCAATTAAGGCACCACCAAATATTATGTAATATGGTGATTTGTACGTTCTGAGCATATTTCGTGCATGCTTTGGACATTTCCCACCATTTGCTAGCTGCTAGATCAAAGGAGATCGGGAAGCCATTGTTGGGATTTGTTGGGGCAAGAGATTCAGATTGTAAGCAATACGTGGTATAAGACAATATAAGGGGTATAATCTGACAATTTAAGCAGTATAATTATACTCCTTAAGGGGTATAATTTGAGAATTTAAGGAGTATAATTTATACTCCGTAAGGGGTATAATTTCAGAATTTAAGGAGTATAATTATACTCCTTAAGGGGTATAATTTCAGAATTTAAGGAGTATAATTATACTCCTTAAGGGGTATAATTTCAGAATTTAAGGAGTATAATTATACTCCTTAAGGGGTATTTCAGAATTTAAGGAGTATAATTATACTCCTTAAGGGGTATAATTTCAGAATTTAAGGAGTATAATTATACTCCTTAAGGGGTATAATTTCAGAATTTAAGGAGTATAATTATACTCCTTAAGGGGTATAATTTCAGAATTTAAGGAGTATAATTATACTCCTTAAGGGGTATAATTTCAGAATTTAAGGAGTATAATTTACTACTTAAGGGGTATAATTTGAGAATTTAAGGAGTATAATTATACTACTTAAGGAGTATAATCTAGGTAATTTTAGGCGTAAAGAAAACGTGTTAGAGCAACTCCCTAATATATAAATATATAAATATGATTCATTATGATTACACATAAATTTATATCAATATTGTATATATATAGTGATATATCAATACATTTAAATATATAGTGATATATTTATATATATATCAATATATATATATACATATATATATACATATAGTGATATATAAATATAAATATATATAGTGATATAAACATATTGTTATATATATAGTGATACATATATATATATATATACATATATATACTTATCAAGAAATAAATAAATAAATAAATATATATATATATATATATATATATATCAATACATATATATACACACCTAATTATATATCAATATAATCATATATAAATATAATTAGATATATACATATATTTATATATACATATACAGATGACTCATTGACACAGCCATGTTTTTTGAGAGGCACCCCCATGGAGTTCCAGGTCAAACTCGCCATGTGGTAATGATGAGGAGAGGGACTGGAGCAACGAAGTAAGACTACCAGAAATAGTTCCTGGAGGAACCATTTAGTCAGAATTCATGGTTGATTTGTTTGGTTCTGTGGGCCTTAATGCTAGTTAACTTAGTTAATCAAAAACACACCATGTTCACACCCGCTTGTAATCAAAGCCGACAATAAACAATATCCCATTTATATATGTCCATTTATACAGTATCCAGACAGTAACATTTTGTCCTATCCAGACTGAAGTTGGAATATCTATTGCCAGTTGTGGTGTCCGCCGTGTTTTTTTGGTTCCCACAAAATAGGCATAAATCACCGAATGAATCACAATACCAATCACCAAAACAATCCATAGTGATCATGATATAAATCACCACAATCTAAAATCCACATCAATCACCACTAAATACCATGAAATCGCAATGAAGTCACCATAAAATCACCATAAAACCATCCTTCAATCGCATAAAACCGCCATGGAATCACATCAAAATCACCATTCGCGTCTCGTTCGGAGGTGGCCTCGCGCCTCATCGGAACCACTGGCCGAAGTGCTGAAGAGTTCCAGCCATGGGGCGAGGCGCGCGCGCAACCATTGGTCGCCGCTCATCAATGGCTCATTCCAATGAGTTCTAATGGTGGTTCAATGGTGATTTGATGGTCCATTTCATGGCGATTTGATGAGAATTAGTCGGGTCTAAAGGTGATTCAATAGGATTTACTGCAGGTTTAATGCTAATTTAATGGGATTTAGCAATGATTTTATAGGATTTAATGGTGATTGGCTGATTGAAGGAGGAATTTAATGGTGATTCGATGGGATTATTTATGGAATTTAGTTGTGTAGCTAAGTTAGTTGAAATAAGGAGGTTACTGTCGGGTCTAATGGTAGATAAATCGAAGTAGCTAGAACCTGTTAGTGGGGGTTATAAAGGGTTATCCCATTTGCAACTGCACAACAATCAGGGTTTTGTCCGCCTCATTCGTAAGGGCTGATTGGAGTTCATATTCCCAACCTTGGATAGTTTGTCGAATCCTTTTAGTTTGTGGCTATAAATGGAAAGTAGCCACAGCCAGCAACAGAGTATATAGTGTTTAGTGGACTTGCAAAGGTTGACCATGTTAATCTCCCCTATGCATAAGGCATTGTTTCTTTGGGTACCTTTGGAGATGCAGCCTAAGATTTCCATGATCGTTGCTTGGTTCTTGACCATCCGAAATTTTCTTAGGCGAAGCTGAGATTTTCTGGGAACTTGGTTTGGTTTGGGTTTTACTCAAGATATTGGAGGAAATAAGGAGCCGGGCATGCTGATTAATCAATTAGAGTCAAAAAGTCTAGTTGCCTGAAGCAGAACCACTGGGTAGTTTTTGTTTTCGACCATACAAAAATGTTTTGATATACTGTTGTTTTTGTTATGTTCAAAGATATGTTCCTTTGGCCAATGGGAAACCATCTGACAGGAAGCAGGGCAAGTTGTTTGGAACCAGCTCTCTTCTCCTCCTTGTGCCAGCTCATGCCTGTGTCGATCAGAAAGGGACATGTCTTTTCCAGGTGAAATGTATGTGTATATATGATGTGTATACATATATACAACTATTATATTATATATATAATAGACGCTGTACATCTTGTATACAGATACAATCAGATATATGTGGACGTATGTATACTGTATATACATCTGCCTATTTATGGCAATTGTAGATTGTTATAATGGCAAAGGCATTGTGCGTTCAATCTTATCAACCACAGAGAGGAAAGCAACTCAGTCATACGATCAATTCTGCGGTTGCTGTTGTTCGGTACACTGGCTTTTGCCCGTTATAGGTTTAGCCCTTTGCAGTTTCTCAGTGGCTGATCTCATGATATATATATATATATATAACACCAACTAGTGTCAGGAATCCCATTTAAGGCTGTGTTTTTGAGGCCATAAATAAGTGCAGGCAAAAAAAGCAAAGCCCCGGAAGGGAGCCTTTGTCATCGTGCCAGGATAAGCAAATTGGGCCACAAGACGCTCCACATTGCAACATTTTTTTCGAGGACAGCCTTGAAATAGGAACAAAAAACGTGGTGCTTCCCGGTGAAATGTGTGTTGGTTGATCTTTTGTTAATTTGGTAACCCAATTACTTTAGAGTTATATCAAGTTATATCTGCAATGAAATGTGGGTAGATACATGCAGTAGTTAACCTTAGTTATATATATATATACAGTATATATATACCACAAGGAACTTTAATTGTGTGTATATATATACTGGTTGGTGGTTTGGAACATGTTTTATTCTCCATAATATATTGGGATGTCATCCTTCCCATTGACGAACTCATATTTTTCAAGATGTTTAAAACACCAACCAGACTATCAATCAAGGAAATTTCACTGGCATGTGGCTATATATGTGTGGAAATTATCGAGACTCTAGACCCAAGATCACTGTTTTCCATATCTTCAACATGATTTACTGGATGATCATTATTTACTGGATGATCATCCTTTTCCCATTTTTCTCATTATTTTGTGTCCTTGTTATATATATATATATATATACACACACCATTAACCCAACAGTTCACCGAGACAAATAGGCCAACTATTTGAGGAGTGGGAGGCCCACCCTTTTTTGCTCTCTGGTTCTTCGGGTCCGGGCAAAGCTGGAAACCAGATGAACATTTGGATGACTGGAGTTTATTTTTTAATTGTTACCCCCATTTCATAGTATTTTCTCATCAGAAGTATATGTGTCATATAGTTGGCGCATCATTTTCGAGAAAGAAGTATGGCATATGACTGGCGCATCATGTGGTTGGGCCTTAAGTAGCTTTGGATCTATGGTTATATGGTTCCACTGGGAATAGATCAACCCAGGAGTGGAAACAAGCTGACTCTAGTGGTGAGAAGCGCGGACAAGGTTTATATATATATATGTGTGTATATACAACCATATATGCATATATATATATATTATACATGTATACCTAATATATCAGTAGGGCAAGTATAGTATATATATAATTATATACATATTCTGAGAATATTCTGCCACGGGGTTCAAAGAACTATAGTGTCTAACTTTGCCCATCAGGACACACGTTTCTCGTCTCCGCAACCTCTTCCCTGCGGGCCCCCGGTGACTCCGGTGCTGCCCACGTTGTTGACATCACGTCAACCACAGGGACTCCACGATGGCAAGAGCCAGTGTTAAAATAAGGCCGTTGCATAAACTCAAACGGCAGATCCATGTGATATAGTGGAAACAACTTCAGGAATAGATGTGTGTCTTGCTTTTCTTGATGATTGGATTGGATTTGGACATTGGTTCCATGGCTCCTTTGAGTTTCTGCGATTCTTGCGTGTCATGGGTTTTATGTTGTGGTCGCTCAGTTGTGTGGGGTCCAGAACTAAGTGGATATAAGTGGATATATGTTGCCATAGTAGGTGGTTATATCCCAACTTAAGGGAGATATCGTATACCATTCTACAGAAAAAAAACCTACCATGGTTGGTCAAAAACTCCGCATTTTAGGGCGGCCTTTTCCACATTTTCAGCTTGTTTTTGAATGGTCGTCGGCCTTGCCTCCCCACTGGCTCCAAGACTGTAAAGCATACAAAACAACGTTGAGAAAATCTGAGTCAGCACGGTTTTCCTATCTGTTCATCGTTAAGATGTTGCGATATCTTGCTGCAATAGCAAGTCCCAAATCACTTGCAATATGTGCGTATCAGGTTGCCCTTTTTCAAGTTGCACAAGCATGTTCTACTTTCAATTTTTACGACTGTTATTTGGGCCAGATGTGCCTAACCGACCAACTTCAGAAACGAACGAACCCGACAAAACACCCTGCCGTCGTGGGTTTCTTTGGAACCCCGTAGGTGTCCATCAGGAGGATTTAGGGTATCGCTAGTGGCCTTCTGATGCTTTCATGGAAGCAGTCCGGGATCTCAGAAGGATGGGAGTGATGGGATGGGCAAAAATCACGGCCCGACCCGTCCAATGGCGTCCAATGGCTTGGGTGGTGAAAGAAGAATTTGGGGACCACGCCGATGTGGTGTTTCCCAAAGGGCTTTGGGGACTCACATCTGCATTCGCACATGATTGACTATGTTAGTGACTATGTATTACTATGGGTCAGTTGCTGTCAGTTGCTATTGATAGACTACAAAGACGCACTTGGAACTCATTAAATGTGCCACAGCTTCCAATTTGCAAGCTGCTAGTTTAGCAGCAGCAAATATATCGTATATCCTCATGAATCACCACTAAATCATTGTTTAAAATCATCATACAATTCAATCATCCTATCCCGTGAATGTAAAGCCCCCATTCAGTGGGATTAACTCATATAATTATTATCTCGTATAATAAGTTATCTCCCAATATAATAACTACTAATCACTTATAACTTATAACTATATTGGATATATAAAACCACTAGTTATATATTAGTGATTATGAGATAACTGCTATATATATATATATCCCAGTCACATAACCATTAATCACTATTGATCACTATTAACCACTATTTTTTTAGCATTTTTCGATCACTTATATCTCTTATCACTGGCAAAAATGGCACGGATCGATCCCCATGGTGAAAACACCATGCCATCCCCATGCCCCGTGGCAGGCGGAGGAGACCAAGAAGCGCGCTGCCTTGTTGGCAGTGTCCCCCATCTGCGCCTTGATTCCTGCTGCGGTGCTCACGCTGGTGGCCGTACCTTGCTGCTGGATTTCTGTGGAGAAAATGGTGGATTTCATGGTGGATTTTGTTGGAATTCATGGTGGATTTTATGGCAAAGTTAAGGGATGTAATTGGAATGGATGGTGATTTCATGGTGATTTCATGGCCTTTCTTTTTGATTTAATGGTGCTTTTTTGGAAATGAATCTGATTTAATGGTGGGTGTTATGGGATTTTATGGTGATTCAATGGTGATTTGATGGGAATGAATCTGATTTAAAGACGATTTAGCAGGATTTAATGATGGTTGTATGGAATTGTATTGTCATTTCATGGGATTCAATGGTGATTGGTAATTTTCCAATAAATGGAAAATCATCGAACTAAACAATGTGCTTTTTTTTGTTGCCAAGTTTGAGTACCAGAGGTTAATTAGCAGAAATTGGGAGGTTTGACTTCGGAAAAAATGATTTCAGTTATGTGTTTCTTTTCTTGTGAGATCATGGAGTTTCAGCATCTTTCAGCAACAAAGACATGAAACTGTGGAAACAACAGTTGGCACTGTATATATTCAACCAAATATATTGCTTTGTCAGATTAACATTCAATGTCTCAACGTATTGCAATTTGAGAAAGAACATAGACATGATGATGATGATGATGATGATGATTATAATCATGATGATCATAATCATGATGACTATAATCATGATGATGATGATTATGATGATGAGGGATGAATGAGGATGAATGAGGATGAATCATGATGATTGATGATTATTGATGATGATTTGCGACAATGGTTCTTGCGACGTCGCATATGTGAAATTAACCACCTACGGAAAGATGCTGAACCAAGAGACACATGAATCATTGGAACACTTGCCAAAAATTGGAAAATGGTGTTGTCCAAAAATGATGGATATGAAACCATTTTTCTCATGGTTTCTTTATTGGAAGATAAAGGGGTTTGACACATGTATAAATAGCATAAAAGAACAACTAATTTCGCACATAAATGAATAAACATATGTATGAACATATGTTTTACATACATGACAACATGATAATGGCTCCCGCATGCTAAGAACCTGGGGATGTTGATTTCCCGAGTTTGGAGACCCTGGGGTCTTTCATTGGAGGGTACTCTTTTTTTTGCATTTGAGGCAGAGGGGTCGTGATTCTCAAGGCGGTAAACATTTCAGTTTATGGAGGTTTACATTCTTAGACTTAGAACGAAAGGGACTCGGGGCTTCAGGCAAAAACAAATCCCAATAAATAACATGGGGATTTTAGTGAAAACAGTACAAATTAAGAATGACACAATGGACTTCAGCACCAAAACTGGCGATTTGATCAACACAGATACTGAGAGTCTGAGAGTCTTCAATATAGCAAAGATAAAAAACAAACTGCTGTAACACATGACACATGATCAATAATACTCCGGTGTTAAGCAACATCAAATCCAACAATTTTCACGGCCTTGGGCAAAGTGTACAATTTCACAAGGACCAAACCCTGCCACCGATGTTGGCGCTGAGATCTTACAACCCTGGTGGACGACGAGACAAAATGTTGGTGGCGCTCAGTGGGGGACTGGTCATGGCGACGCTGGGTGAACTTCATCCACCATAGGACCATAACAAACTGGGACCTCTAGCGAAGTTGAAGTATAACTTTATGGCGTGACTGGGCACCACCTTTTAGGTATATAGCTTTATTAGAGGCCTAGTAAGGGCTAACTATCCCCAGATGGCAGAACTCTTCAGGTGAATTGCATACAACTCATGGAAAAAAACAAGGAAATTCATTGGACTGAAACACAAAATCCAGAAGGTTTTGTAGACTTCTGTAGCCCGATATGAAACATTGAGGACTGATGAAACATGAAGGACTGAACACTGATTTTTATAGCCAAGTTAATGCCATATGTTGATAAATGCAGCGGGTATCCATTTTCAGATTTCAACAATAGAAAACTGAAACTGAAAATTGACAGCATGATTTTACGCACCAACAGTTATCAGCGCTGATGTAGGTCCTTAGGTCAAAATGTGTCAAACCCTTCTGGTAAACTAAGAGTTTGCTATGGAAAATATCCATTGTTTATTGGTAAATCCACGATTTCAATGGGCCATGTTCAATAGCAAACTGTTAGTTTACCAGAGGGTAACCCATTGGACTTGCCGTTTCGAGGTTCTCATCGGTAGTTCACAGACCCGGCCCAGACAAGTGGTTTTGAAACAATTTTTTGAACATTAAACAACGAAGAAAAGAGGGGAGAGTAGGGAGATGGCACTAAAATGTGTTTTCTTAGGTTTGTTTCCCTGATTTCAGTCTCTAATTGACTGGGGCATTCGCCAAATAATTGTATGTTTCCAGGTTTACATGCTTACGATGGTTTATGGTAGATAGTATGGTAGATCGTAGATATGTCATATCGAAATACATGGATGAAATAACGAAAAACTGGCATTTTTCTGAAGGGCCCCACATCCCAGAGGATTGTGGAAGAGCGAAGCCTACATTGGGCATGTCCCCGCAGTTGGGTGTCATACCCCATATCGTCGAGCAGATGGCCCCCAACGTGCCAGTGCTGCCCCCAATCCTGTGCTAGTTTGGTTTATAGATGAACGGTTGAGTTTGTGATAGACACAATATCCATGATATACATCATGATACAATGTGGGGCCCCCCAAATGTTATATGATGTGACGTATGTAGGTTTATAACATTTTGTATAACCCCATCTCACTAGTTCCTTATTTTTGTACCATAAACCTTGTAGAACCCCCGTTTGGCTTAAGACTGCTTTTGCCGTTTTGGTGCAGGAGGGGGGGGGGTATTGGTGCACGGCTGGTGCGCGGAAAAGGAAAATAGGGGCAAGGGTGGGTCTGGGAAGGGAAAAATAGGTGCGGGAGTGGGTTCTTGCCGATCTATGGATCCAGTCGGGATCGCGTCGGGACCCAGTCGGGCACCATTTTTTGCATTTTTGGGCACCGCTTTTGGCCAGTCGGGATCCAGTCGGGATCCAGTCGGGCACCAATGTCGGGAGGCAGCCAAATGCACAAAACAGGATTTTTGCAGTGTTTTTGCGCGTTTTTGGGTGATTTGGCTGCTTCCCGACAGGTCCAAACGTGGTGCAAAAAATTCGAAAACTGTTGCCCGACTGGATCCCGACTGGATCCCGACTGGCCAAAAGCGTTGCCCAAAAATGCTAAAATTGGTGCCCGATTGGGTCCCGACTGGGTCCCGACTGGGTCCCGACTGGATCCCGACTGGGTTTCTTCAAAAAAAGACCTATTTCCCTAAATTTGAGCACATATTTTTGAAATTTTAGCACCTTGCCGTGCACCACCCCCCCCCTCCGGACCACCTCCCCACCAGTCTTAAGCCAAACACGGGCAACTTAACATAAACCCAACAGTTATTGTAGTTATAAACGCACCAACTGAGCAATCCAACCCCCATGGGGGGGGGGCCCATGGCGGCACCATGCTGGGATCATCTCCAACCATGTCATGGAAAATGGCCGCCGTTTTTTGTTGGATGATTTACCCTACAACTTATTACTTAAGCCGGTTATGATCAGTTATGTGCCTGGCTTATTTCATTATTTATATAAATATATATATATATTATATTTTTATTTCACCAAAGTAGTTGCAGAAGTTATTTCGTCCCATTTGCAACTGTTGAGGGCCATAACTGTAGAAATGGTGATTTTCCATAGTCTTTCCCAGGGGGTTAGCTGGTCAGCTGGTTCCCAGATCACCTACTACCCAACCAATGTCACCTCCTTCACAGTGACGTCAGGGACCCCTGGAGATCGGGCTGGTGGCTGATGGTTGGAGACATTGTCGGCGATGTTCAAAGAAACAACGAACAATACTATGCGATAATACAGGATGGTGCCCCCCAGTTATAAGTTGGTTTATAATCCCATGAACTAGTTCGATATATCACCTATAAAGGAGAGTTATTGGAGTTATAAACCAACTTAGCTATCTAGGGGGCACCACCTTGTATGGATGTGTCACATTCCGCCTGAAACATTTAAATACAATTTGCGACAGATTTGGAAAGTTTGGCGAGTGTGTTGATCATGGGAATGTGGGGTGCCTCCAGTACTAGAAGGTCTTGACCCGTAACGGTAAGCAGATGATTTTGGTTTACACGATTGGGCGCGCTTACTGTCTATTGTGGTTAACATGTCAAAATTCATCCAGAATCATACTTTCTATCATCTGAAATTGGGATCCACTTTCAGAGGCCGAATTGTTGTTGGTTCATAGCACACTTCGTTGTTGGCTGACCATTGATCCCATGTCGTCATGAGATCGGAACACATTGCAGGTGATGTTTCCACGTTGTTGATATCTTCTTGATGTGCAAATTTGATCCTCGGTTTTGATCAGAAGAAAGGGATAGCAAAGGTGTGTTTCTCCAAGACTTTGAAACCAGCATTGGATTCTACAGATTCCCCAAGCCAAGAACCACTGATTCGTTTTCCCAGTTATGGTCCCCCACACCCCAGTTGTATTCCCGTGTTCTGAAAGCATCAACAATGAACTATACTTGGAGTTGGATATACAGTATACAGTGTATACATATATATATATAGCTGAAGAGAGCTGCAGGAAACTAGACCCACAGAATAGGCAAGTTGGTTTACAACTTTGATAAGTCTTGTTTTTCTGGGTAGATGAGAAGCTCGGGGGTTGTACTAGATATCCTACAATCCAGTAGAATGGAACGCTGGTGTTGAACACGGATCAATTGGAGCTCCTAGAAGATCACAGACGATCATAGAGGATCATTGAGATTCATAGAAGACAAAAGAATATCATAGAAGATTCGAAGATCATAGAAGACAACAGAATCTCATGGAAGATCATAGAAGATCATATGTTTTTTCCCCAGTGATGATAAAAAATAATATCCTATCATACTATATTAATCTTGAACTATCTCCAATTATCATAGTTTTTTTTCTCAGATCCGTTGAATCGATATCCGATAGATCTCCGTTCCCCTTATTTTGCCGACCCGTTTTTGGATGGTCCCAGAGGCAACGCTCCGAAATCTCCCTATGGGGACATCAGGGATGCCGCCTCAATGAGACCTGGTCGGGCCTGGGAATGTTGGGGTCGAGGTGGGGCTGGAAAATACACAAAGGACCTGCAGAACGTATAGGCTATAGGAATATATATATATATATATAAATTATATATATATAGTATATATACTATATATTTATATTATATATATAAATATAATGTGTGTATATATATAATTTGTATATATATAATTTATATATATATATATGATATATATATAAATATAATGTGTATATGTACATATATATATATATTTATGATATATATATATATATATGTGCGTGTTTGTGGTATATTTGTTGCTACTATGATTATAATATATTATATACTTACTTTATATATATATATATTAGTAGTAGTAATATAGTTATATTACCTAATCATACCTATATTTATATTATATATATATGTAATATAAAGCAACACATACTATAGGGATATATCTCCCTGTAGTTATATTTAGAAACGGACATAGTTGACTACTTGGGGTTGTTGGGATGATTCATGGGTACGAATCGTATGGGATTATGCCCTCCCATAGTTGGGACAGACTCTGATGACAGGCACCATTCCTACTGAGATGTTCCAGTTCATACTTGGAGTGAGGGATCCCAATTTCAGAATCCATCATGTTGAAGGCATAGATGATACTGTAGATGATCCTATTACATAAGAGCGAAAGTCATCAAAAAAATAATGTCTGATTGGTTTGATACCCCCAAAACTGGATGGTGTCAGTTCCTAAGAAATACTTGGCTTCCCTGCGCTTTAGATTCTGATCCATACCAACATTGACTGAAAATAGGGTAACCCCATTCCATCCAAAGGCCCAAACCCGGGGGTTTAGATAGATTATTTGGACACACCCAATGTTTGATATGTTTGCTGATTTTTTCACTGGCTACAGTAGCTGTAACTCCCGAGATTTACTGCTTGGATCCCCCATTTTTTACTGCCCCCATGGCATCCGAACTCGGTTTTTTTTGTCCAGTCCAGGGCAGACATCTGTTCTCTTCCTCCAGCAGATTGCGTTCCACCACCAACGCCTCCACCTGGCTACATTCCGTCCGGGGACCGCGGGCGTTCGGTGGGTCCGGTTGGTCGAGGGGAGGATCGTCAAAAATGGAGGCTACCATTCCAAAGAAATCCAACCGGGTGCCAGTCATAAGTTGGAAAAATACAATCCAGTACTTATATATCTTATCTGGTGATAGTATGTGATAGTTACATGTTTTGTTACATACAAGAACCATGAACCTGAGTGAAATCCCCTCGTTGTTTGCAGCAGGGCGGAAAACGGGGGCCTTTCACCGTGGCACCGCAACAAGTCCTTGGACTCCACCTCCGCGGGAAGAGGAGGCGGCGTGGCGAGAGGAGGCCGGAGCCGACCGGAGCCCAACTGGATCGGTGATGTTTTTTGGAACAGACAAACCCAGCCCAACCCCATATGCGAACCATGGTGCTGGAATATGAATCCCAACATTTACCCCATAAATGAGCCAAATGTAGGTAAATATACCAGCACCATGGAGCATATGGGAACTACTAAAACGATGATTAATATGATATCAATTGATATCACACTATGACTTGTTCAAAAGCCATTGTACAGCAGCTATCCAGTGAACTAAGTTCATGGCCCACGTCTCCTCGCAGTTGGTCACTGGGTCGCCGAATGTGCGTGTGACCACCAGCATAGAGGCCGGGACGGAGTTGAGGCCGGTAGAGTTTTACAAGATGACAAGGTAGGCCCCCCCAAGATATACCCTCTTTATTTAACATAGCCATGGTATAGATGGCCCATAGAAATAGATGGTTTAGCTATTAATAGCATGGGTGGATTTTCCATGGCAAACTGTTAGTCTTAACCTGATGGTATATATATATACTGTATATATATATATATACACATACACAGAAACCATAGGACAATTATTGATTAAATCAAGGAAACATATGGGGATTTCTTGCTGGATTTGTAATAGGATTTATAGATTCTATAAGCTAACCAAAGGAACACTTGCCTTGTAAGCAAGAACAGTGATTTTATGTTTTTTTGTTTAAGTTTATAATGATCATTAATATTGGCTGATGTGTATTGTTTTGTGCGAATAGAGTGACTCACATGACTTGGTTACAGCCGGGATGATGGTTTGATTTATCCAGATACATGTGCTTTTTTGTTGCTTTGTGTAAGGTATTGGCATCCTAGATTGGCACTGTTTTTTTTGGGGGGTTGACGGCAGTTGACATGTGAAGATGTTCTATGGCCATGTTGGATTAGGGGGGTACGGATTGTGAATGATGAAGGGCAGGATCCACAAAGAACAGTATCTTTTCTTACGAGTCATGACATGGATCTTCCAGGTTGTTTCTTTACAATTGTATACAAATGTTACAAATATGCTTTGTCCTGTAAAATACAAACGTTTCATTGACACAGTACGAGTCAAACAAAGTCCAAAACATGTTGTTTTTTCAGACACAGGAATTCTCCCTTGTGAGCCGGTTTATATCCAAATCTGGCTATGGATATAATCTCCACCATAAAAATCATAGAATCCAAATGTTATCCGACTGTTATCCTTCAAAATCCTCAAAATCAATAGAAACCTAAATCAACTATCAACTGTTAAAAACCCATTTATTTTGGTGGTTAAGTCCCAGTTCTTAATGGCCCTTGCCCGTTGAACCGGGGCCCAGGATCGACCCTTCCGATGCGTCTCGGGCAGCTGTGGGGGGCCTGGGGTCACCACCACCCCACCGCCCTCGAATTACCAGGCAGGGCAGGCAGGGTCCTGAGGACAATGTGGGGCCCTCCACAAGGAGAAGCCTATCTTTGTTGGTTTATGTTTACATATATGATATATGGCTATGGATCAATACCTATACATACCATTTTTAGTGGGATGAACATCCATAAATCCCAGCTATTTTGATGTGAACAGAAGGGGTACCAGGTTTTGACCCACTGCCATATGTTTATCATGCCTTGTTGATATTTTGGTCGTCGGAGATATCATAATCCACATAGCTGTAGTAAACCGTTTCCTAAACCTAGGGACCTAGCCATCTTGGGATCCCCAAACAACCGGTACTTTCATCATGCTAGGGCTTTTTGGCATTCCATACCTTCAATGGTTTCGGAATGTGCCAGCTTGCGCCAACATGAAGAAGGATCCCAGCTGTGATCTGGGATCTTTGGGGCACCATCCCGTGTCTGGTTAGTCAATTGTATGGATTTGTTTCTTTGAACAACCTCATACATTTGACTAACCAGACATATCCATATGATATTTAATATGTATAACTGTATAACCCCATGATATGTTATAACAATCTCATTTAGACATATTAATGATTGTATGGAACCAGCACATCTCATCGTTTATTCATCATGTGTCCATACATGTTTATCAACATCGCCATACGATGGGAATGAATTAATCATGTTTGAACTTGAACCTTTAATTGGACAAATCCAGGCCATATTTCATGTTGGGTTGGTCCACAATACGTCAAACAATGCATACTAATTCTATTGTATCTATACATGAGAAACCATACTTACATGGTTATAATAGTGTATGAATAGTTTTTTCTATAACATGTATCTACAACATTAAATATATGTATCTACAACAATAGTTACTTCGTTATATCCTCTACATCCCTGGTTGACTTTGGCCCAGGCTCCGGCCTATGCTGGAGAGGGAAGCGTGAACTTTGGTGATGGACAAGCACGCTTGGGCGAGGAGGCGCTAATCATGTTCACCTTTTGTTGATCCATCTCTATGGGTTGTGGATCGTTTTTTTTTGAGTTTGGTTAAAGATATATATATACATATATATATATATTAGTAATTCATAGCATATGTGGGATATGCTTCATGAATATTTATAATACATCATTAATATGTATATACATGCATGATATATATATATATATATATAATTATTTTATTTGGGGGCATGTTCAACATGGGGGATATGAATCACATGGGAAGATATTTGGTGTTTTACAGCTCCAGCGCATCACAGCCCAGCTGTTGAAACATCCAGAGAGTGGAAATCAGTGGCAGATATGGTCACATGTTTTGTTATTATATTAGGTTTATTCATTATATATCATATAAGTAATATGTTTAGTTTTATTAGTTTTACTGATTATATCTTTGTAATTAACCAGATAATAGAATAGCTAACTAATAAAATTTATTGTAAATCTATAACAATTGGCTATGGCTAATATAACTAGTCAGATAATCAAGGGACCACATGGTTATAACTAAATCATGTGGTCCCCTTTAGTTCTATTTTTACCATAGGTTTTTGCCGTTGAAAGCTGGCGCCTTGTTTCATAGAAATCAAGAGTGAAAGTCCGGCAGGTGACTTGCTCAGCTGGTGATAGGGCCTCATAGGGGTCCAAGAAAAAATAAACTTCTACTTTGGGGATCTGTTTTTCCCCGCACGGTCCAAGCTGTTTGGTAAATTCCCATCGCCGAATCAGATCAACAGAGTGTAAATCCATCGTTTGTGGTGAATTCACTTTGATGAAATTCCGACTTACTTGGTCAACGCCCAATTTTCAGTAGTCAGCCGGTCCCCATTTAGAAAAGGTCCCCAGTGATGCTTTGCCCAAAGACACCAGAGTGTGCCTTTCATTTCCTGCCGGGCCGAGGCATTTTTTGTTTGTTGCTTTGCAACCCTATTCACGACAGCTAGCGTCAGCTAGCTGGAGTCTTCTTGCTTTAGCAAGTATTGGGGGGGCTGCTCAAGGACATCACGTGATTTTTCACGCGAAAGGGGGGGACCCCCCCCCCCTTGTTTTTGTTTCGACCTAATACCTACATAGGTACATGCATGAGTATTGAGCACATTTATATGCGCCCTTCAAGGCTCAAGAGGTATATAGAGTATAACCCTGTAGACAAGCACTGACCGGCAACAGGCTGAGAGTAAAAGAGTGCTGTCATTGGGGAAGACGCCTTAGCTGATCTTGAAGTAGACGCTAGGGCCCCTCTTCAAGTGGTAGCGGAGCAGTGATCCCTCATTGAGGGTGAGCTCCAGGTAGAGCCCAAGAAATGGCAAGCCATGGCTATGATGATGATGACTTCGACATTGTCGATGCAAATGAATGGAACCAATATGACTCTTATGCAATGAGAAGAGCACCCCAGCAAACACAGATTCATATGACGCAACAGATGACCACAAAGGTTGCTCCAGCCTATGATGGGCGAACCAGCTTCTTTGCTTTTGAGGATGCAATTGATGACTGGTGTGACATTACGGAGTTAGAACCAGAGAAACGTGGTCCAGCATTGCGCAACAGACTGGAAGGAGATGCTCAACAATACAAGAGGCTATTGGATAGAGAATTACTCAGGGATCCTTATGAAGGAGTGGCTTATTTCAAAAGATTTCTACGACCTCATTTCATCAAAGGTGCCCAGAACGTGTTCTTATACCGTTTCATGCAGTTCATGAAGTTCAACAGAGGAACCATGGATCTTCAGAAGTGGATGACTAGATTTCAACTCACTGGCAATAGACTTATTGAGTCTTGGATGGATTTACTTCCAGAAGTAACAGTGACTAGTCCTGAAGCAATTCTGTTTGTTCAACAACGACGTCAAGAACATGAACAAGATCAACAAGAGAGAGCTGAAGTAGCAGCAGCCTCAGGAACACCCTATGTAGCTGTTCCTTGGACAGATGAACTGGCACTAGCGGCATTCAGACAATTTCAGGAAAATCGTAGAGAAGCACAGCGACAAGCATTCCCACTGGGTGAAAATTTGCTAGCATTGATTTTTGTAAGTCTAGCTGACCTGAGTCAAGATCAGAGAAACACACTCACAAGTATCATGACACATCGTGGACGAACCCTCGATCGATACAACATTCAAGAACTACGTGACCTGTTTTTGGAAATGTTTTGCACTACCAAAACAGCAGTTGACAATCCATTGATGCAACCCTCTGGCATGGCACAGAGAAGACCTTTCCTCGTACTGGATGAAGGTGAATTAGAAGGAACCGACGGCTATTGGGCCGAAGATGAAGAAGACGGCGCAGAAGGATTCCTGGATGCTTTAGAAGATGTTTTCTGGGTTTATGATGACGCCAACTTCATGGTATCAGAGAAGGTTCCAAGGCAAATACATCAGACGAGGCAAAGGTAAAGGAAAGAGAAAAGGAAAAGGAAAAGGCAGAGGAGGACGAAGGTTCTTCAAATCAAGAAAAGGAAAAGGCCGAGGAAAAGGAAGAAGAAAAGGCCGTGCTCACATGGTGAGTGAAGAAGGTTATGAAGATGAATGGCAAGAAGACGAATGGAATGAAAACTATGACGGCTATTGGGCCGATGATCAAACCTGGAATGAAGGCTATTGGGCCTATGATGATCTGTACTACATGGATGAGTATGGATACTTCCAGAAGAAAGGAAAAGGAAAAGGAAAAGGAAAGAAAGGCAAGAAAGGCAAGGATGATGACGGAAAAGGAGGAAAGCCAGGAGATGGAAAAGGCAAGTCGAACTATGTTCAACCTCAGACCACATCAGCTCCTGCCATACAGAATCAACCAACTCAACAAGCTCATTATTCTTCTGCAGCTTCAAGTTCTGGTCATGGTTTCTTTTCATTTGGAACAACTGAACCAGCACGTGTTGATGTTGCAGAGACAGAGCCAGCACGTGTTGATGTTTTGACATCCACGTATGCAGCACAGGATGAACAACGACGTACTCGTCGTGGAGGACAGAACCAACGTGATGCAAGAGCACATCAAAACAGGAGAGAAATGAAGAGATTCCCTGTTCTGGTTGGAGAAGTTGGTGCACTACGACCAGGTGTACAACAACGTCCAGCTGTAGTGCCCAGGCAAGTTGGTCTTCAAGAAGGTGAGGCTTCATGGAAGCCATTGGCAGAAGGCACATCATTGTTTTCATATGGATGCTCTACAGAGATAGAGGAACCATCACAGCAGAGTGCTTTTTCATTTCATACTGTACAAACTGATCTGGCATGTGAGAATGGACCAGCTTTTCACACAGAGAATTCTGCACCACCAACTGTGTGTATTCTGGATCTTGGATGCACAAGAGCTATGGGCTCTCGACGAGCAGTTGAAGCATTTTGCAGATATGTTGACTCACATCCCAACAGTGGACTCTGGTATGAAATTCAGCAAACAAGTTCAAGATTCTTCTTTGCAAACTCACAACAATCAAAATGTACTGAGAAGCTCGTGATATTCATGTATGATCATGGATGGAACACTCAGTTTACAGAATTCGACATTGTCGAAGAAGGTGATGTCCCATTGTTGATGTCACTTCCACAGATGAGAAACCTTGGATTTCAATTTGAAATTACTCCAGAGAAGGCTTATTTGTCCTGCGCACGTATTGGCATGAGAAAAATGGTTTTGAGGACAGCCATTAGTACTCATCTCATTCTCGACCTACAAGATGTAGCATGGTACATGAGCCAAGTTCATTTCAAGACTCCACAAGTCAAAAGTTTCTATTCACAACACGATCACTTTGAGTACAGCCAGATTGCTGTCAAACAAATGATCATGAAGGAGAAGCTTTGGTGACTGGTGACTACTGGCAGGTTGATCCACTACGTCGTGAACTCATCAGGCACCACAAGGACAAGAGAATGAACTTACATGAGATGACTCGATCAGAGAAAACTCCAATTCCAAAAGATCAACTTCTTGATGAGAGAGAAACCCACATGGAATTCCAGAAGAGCAAGAAGAAGGTTCTTCACAAGGACAACTGGCGCACTGAGAAGAGGTTTTCTGAACAGAGTGAAGAGTTCTGGAAGGGCAAGACCATCTACAAGATCAAGGAGGACTACGTGATCCCAGATGACATTGTCAGAAGTGACATTGATCGTGCAAAGCCCTTTCGTGGAAACATTGATGATCTTTTTAACCCTGAGTCAGCCTCTTCAGTGCCATCAGGTGTACAGAAGAAGAAGCCAAGCTCCTTAAAGAAGGAGGAAGGCAAACCGATTTCAAATGGACCAGGCTCGAAAAAGATTGAGGTAGGTCCACCTGCAGCCAAAAGACACGTAGGTAAGCAGAAACCTCAGGTTGTCGATGACTCTCAATCAGGTTCATCAAGAAAGAAGGTTGTTGTCTCCTATCCCAAGCTTGATGAAGAAGATGAGCTTGATAAGGTAGCTAGGGAGTTAGGTTTGGACAAAATTGATTCAGATGAGCCTCAAGTCATTGAACCGAAACATTCTGCACCTGCGCGCAACCGTGGTAAGCAAGATTCAGAAAGTCAAGTTGAGAAACTAGGTAGTGATGCTCTTGAGCCTAGGCGAGTTTCGATTCCACTGCCTGGTAGTGAAGTGCAAGCCATGACACCAGCATACAGAAAGATGCTCAGGAAACTGGAGGATAGTGTGGAACTTTACAAGCTTCATATCAAACACTATCACATGTCTCCTCAATTCAGACGAAGGACTTCCATGTTAGGACTTCCTGACTCTGTCTATCAGAAGTATGAGGAGATGTACAACAAGTGTCGTGTGTGTAGTACTTCCATTGCACCACCGCCGCGAGCCAGAATTTCAGGCATACGATCCACCAACTTTGGAGATGTTATCTTTGTTGATCATGCTGAAATTCAGTTGAGGAAGAACAAGTACATGGTGTTGCTTGTTCTTGATGGTGTAACCAACTTACTTTGGGCTACGGCACAAAACTCACTGAACAACAAGGAGACCATTCAGGCTCTAAGGTTGTGGAGTGATGAACACAATTGTATGCCTAAAGCCATCGTAGGTGATGAAGCTTTCTTTCAAGAAGATTTTCTGACTTATTACCGAACTCATGGTATCAAGGAATGTCCTTGTGGTTCAAGAACCCCATGGCCTAACAGAGCTGAATCAGCTGTCAGACTTTTCAAACGACAATGGCAAATCATGTCCAAGAACCTTGAAGATGATAGGTTCAAGGGAATCACTATCAGAGAAGCTGTGAAGCGTACTGTTTGGGCCAGAAACACTCAACTCACTGTTAGTGGTTATTCTCCTTTGGAAATTGCCACTGGTAGAAGACCACCAGGTCTTCTGGATATTGAGACTTCTGATCCTGCTCAACTTAGTGTTGACCCTTTACCTGAAGACAGAACACAACTCGAGTTGCAAAGGTTAGCACTGAGGGCACATCAGGAAGCCAGACAAGCTGCTGACCTCAGACATGACATGGCCAAACGAACAATGCCACCAGATGGACCTTACAAACCAGGTGACAAGGTTTTCGTTTGGAGTTCCCCTGTCAATGCTAATGCTATTGCTTCAAAGGCATGGAAGAAGGAAAGATGGATCAGAGGTACTGTTATCTCTCAAGAAGGTGCTATGGTCAATGTTCATGTTGATAACGCAGTCATGCGTGTTAATCAATCGAAGGTGAGACGTGACCATGATGAATGGCATGATGTTGCTGTTCCTGGACTTGAAACATCAGAACCTGTTCCACTTGCAGTTGAAGATGAAGATGACTATGAACCAGACATAGCTGAATATGCTGAAGCCTATTTAGGTGAACAAGCTCACTGGTTTTGTCAAACTGGCAAGTGTGATGTTGTGGAACTTTTTAGTAGCAACACTGGTCTTAGTTGGCACATGGCACGATTGAACATGAAGGTTGGTGAACCCATTGACCACAAGCATGGTTGGAGTTTCAACAGCAAAAAGAAACAAAACCAAGTTTGGAACCAACTTGAGAAGCTTGATCCTGAATACGTGTTGATCACAAATCCTTCACCAAATTCCTGGAAATACTCGGTATTCAAGTTTTGCCTTGATGTGATGAAATGGCAAGCTGACCGAGGAAAAGGTTTTTTGGTGATTGCACCACCTGATTCAGGATTTGCTCAGTTTTTGGCTTGGAAGAAATGCCCAAAGAATGAACAGATCAAGGTATCACATTGGTTGTTGTTCAACCTTGACATTACAAATTACTGTCGGTGTGACATCCTCAATCAGAAAGCTTGCGTGTGTATTACATCGCAATCATTATGAAGACTTTTACATGTTTGGAACCACAGCATGCCTTCATAGAGAAGGGAGCTTTGATGATCCACAATGGAATGTCCTTACCATCTCACTTGTGTTCATTCATTGCGTCAGTTCACACACTTGTCCCTTGCAGAACCTGAGACAAGTTTTTCTTGTTTGGAAGATCTGTTGGAATCATTTTTATGATGGAGCATTGTTGGCACGTCAATGTTTTTTTGGACGCGTGAACCTAGTGCTCTGTGTTTGGGTTGCAAGAAATTTTGCATCATGTTGAGACCTCGATTCCAGTGCCGTGCGGCACATCTTCCACAAGAGGTTTAACCACTCAGTTACTTGTTCAAACATTGAGAAAGATTGATCAGTTGCCAAGGAGTACAGAGGCCAGTGTCAGAGAATCAACTGACCCCAGAATCATTGAACTGATTCCTGGACTTCAAGATGTCAGAAAGAAGACATTGCCTCAAATGTACTTTGAAGATTGCAGTGTATTCAGAGGAACTTATGGAAGAGTGAATCCTTTGTTTCAACATCCTGAAGATGCTGTCTTACTCATTTGGAAACCTGGTGACTATGATCATGTTTACTTCATGTTTGTGTCACAGTTGTATCCACATCATGAACAGTTCAAAATCCATGAATGGAGTATGATCGTCTTTTCACGAGAAATGACTGGTGCTATCAAAAGGAGAGTTGAA
>CAMXCT020003819.1:0-52952 GCA_947184155.2 Cladocopium goreaui
TCGGTCAATCAGTGGCTTCGCTCTGCCATCCCTGATTCACAACAACCAACTTCTCCTATAGGTTTCCTATTTTTGAAACTTCCGCCACCGCCTTGTGCGGTACTACTGGTATATTTACATATATTTGGTCTTAACTTAGATTCAGATGTTGTATAGGAAAACAACATAGAGTATTGGAGGATTGGAGGGTAGTCATTTGATTTTTCGCATTGCACATGAGGCGAATTATAGCCTACAAAATTCCAATGCTATTCAATGTCTTACCAACCATAGTATCCGACTAACCGGACTTCCTGACAAATTTAAGAAGTGGAACTGTTTTTTCTGAGCACTGCCAAAAAACTGCCGCACCAAACTGCAGCCGGTCATTTTTGGTCGGTCAACAACCTTTTTACCAAGTACAATATGGCCCCCCAGTGATGTTTGTTGATTTATAAACCTCATGAATACTATATACTAGTATATTGTGGTATATAATAGTATTATATAATACAGCGCAAAGCGTTATATAAGAATGTTGGTTGCCGATGGCCAGGGTCTCTCAATTTCTTATCGGAAAGGCCCCATGTATGTCAGTATATATGTACAATTATTCGGTTGAGGGTCCCTTAATTTCTTAGCAATTTCTTAATGTAGTATTTCACAAGCAGTCAGATTTGAAGATGTAAGAGCGGGGTTGCCTCTGCAGAGCTCCTTTCGTGAGTTTGACTCCGCCATCCTTGCGCCGCTTCCCAGTGGCTCCTGGGCACAAAGGAACAGTTACCCAGTACAGAAAGCTCTTACAAACCCTTACATGATTAAGAAAATTGAGGGGCTGGATTTCTTAGTTATGCATTGAGTTGAATCCAATTCAATACATAACTAAGGAATCCAGCCCCTCAATTTCTTAACCATGTAAGGGTTTATAAGAGCCTTGTGTAGAGGAGACGTCACCGGGTAAGGGTTCAATACAATACATAACTAAGAAATCCAGCCCTTCAATTCCTTAACCATGTACCCGGTGGCAACAAGGCAGCACAGGCAAGGCAAGGCTAGCCAAGGCAACACGAGCCAAGGGCACAGATGACCTACAGTGAGTCTGGCTGGTGTCTAGTTGAAGTTGTTGCCAGCAGGTTTGGTGACCGTGTAGTAGCTCAACTCTTGGGTGGTCTTGCCCCCTTGCTTGTCATTCCCAACCATGCTATGGTTGTGCAAAGTTCATTTTGGCGGGTATTTGGTTGCAAGGGAGGCTGGCTCCATTTCCCGCGCCAAAAAGAATCTTTACAAACCCTTTCATGGTTAAGAAAATTGAGCAGGGGCGCAAAGGGGCTCCTTCACATACATCTAAATGTTTTAGCCTTTAAACTTCCAGGGCCCCTCAATTTCTTAACTTCAATTTGCATATAAACTCTTTACAAAACATATATGCGCAAAAAAACATCCAGCCCCTCATTTTCTTATACAAGGAATTCTTTTACAGTGCTTGGACTGTAGGATTTAATTATACATTATATATAGTTATAAGGTTTAAGATGTTCTCAGTGTCATAAAACAAATAGTTATACAAATGGGAGTTAATATATTCATCAACTTGTGCATTTCAGTAGCTCAGTCCCCACGTTTCGCTCGCTCCCAGTCCCCAGTCTGCCAATTCTAACCAGGTCGCAGGCAACGTCTCGGCCGAAGCTGCGTTACGCTTGCGGGGGAAGGCCATTTGGTGCTGTTGAATTCGTCATTTTTTCGGATTATAATGATTATAATTAATGATTATAATGGGATTGAGACATTGACTAATGGGATTCTCGTGATAATAATAATTATAGCGATAATGATTATAGAGATTTTAGGATACAATGGAGATACTCCGTATACTCCTCAAAGTCCTCGCGGCAGGCACTGACTCATAAAGGTGGACTTTTAGTCTCATCCTTTTCAAGTAAAACAGAAAATCTAGCAAACATAAGTGGGTAGATTATAAAGAAAATCGCCCCAAACTCTTTTCCAGATGCGTTTGATTGGTAAAATGGATGCATGACGCAATTTCGAAAGTGATCAAAAAAGCACTATTGGTTAGAGAATCCCTGAACAAATCACCATTTTTTGGATGGTTTTGGATCAATTAGATCAAAGTAAGTCAAGGTAATGAAGATCATCTTGTAGAGTCTTCCATAACAACCCAACGATCATCCAAAAAATGGTAGGGCCATCGTCAAATTATGTCGATAATGATGATGATGATGATGAGGAGGAGGAGGTAAGGGCCTCGCTTCGGAACGCGTCTTCAGGCATCGCTTCGGAACGCGCTCTCATGCATCGCTTTCGAACGCGCCTCCTCACCATCATCATCATCATCATCGTCGTCATCATCATCATCATCTTCTTCTTCATTCCTCACCATCAGCATCAGAATTTGCATCATGCTTCTTCTTCCGTTTCTTCCTCTTCTTCTTCTTCTTCTTTTTGGCCATCCTCTTCCTCATCAGCCTCATCCTCCTCACTATCCTCATCGTCAACAGCACGATCATCATCAGCAGCATCATCAAGTTTCTTCTATTTTTCTTCAGCATATTTATTCTTCTTCTTCGCCGCCAACACCATCATCATCATCGTCATCGTCATCATCATCATCATCATCATCACCATCGTCATCCTCCTCATCATCATCATCATCAGCAAGATATAAACCCTAAAGGTGTCGTGGCTCTTCTTACATCAAGTGCAACAAGATATAAACCCTAAAGGTGTCGTGGCTCTCCTTACATTAAGTGCAACAAGATATAAACCCTAAAGGTGTCGTGACTCTTCTTACATCAAGTGCAACAAGATACAAACCCTAAAGGTATCATGGCTCTTCTTACATCAAGTGCAACAAGATATTAACCCTAAAGGTGTCGTGGCACTTCTTACATCAAGTTCAACAACATATAAACCCTAAAGGTGTCGTGGCTCTTCTTACATCAAGTGCAACAAGGTATAAACCCTAAAGGTGTCGTGGCTCTTCTTACATCAAGTGCAACAAGATACAAACCCTAAAGGTGTCATGTCTCTCCTTTCATTAAGTGCAACAAGATATAAACCCTAAAGGTGTCGTGGCTCTTCTTACATCAAGTGCAACAAGATCGGCTCTTCTTAAATCAATTGCAGCCAGATATAAACCCTAAAGGTGTCGTGGCTCTCCTCACATTAAGTGCAACAAGATATAAACCCTAAAGGTGTCGTGGCTCTTCTTACATCATGTGAGACAAGATATAAACCCTAAAGGTGCCGTGGCTCTTCTTACATCAAGTGCAACAAGATCTAAACCCTAAAGGTGTCGTGGCTCTTCTTACATCAAGTGCAACAAGGTATACACCCTAAAGGTGTCGTGGCTCTTCTTTCATCAAGTGCAACACGATACAAACCCTAAAGGTGTCATGGCTGTCCTTTCATTAAGTGCAACAAGATATAAACCCTAAAGGTGTCGTGGCTCTTCTTACATCAAGCGCAATAAGATTTTTACCCTAAAGGTGTCGTGGCTCTTCTTACATCAAGTGCAACAAGATTTAAACCCTAAAGGTGTCGTGGCTCTTTTTACATCAAGTGCAACAAGATATAAACCCTAAAGGTGTCGTGGCTCTCCTTACATCAAGTGCAACAAGATATAAACCCTAAAGGTGTCGTGGCTCTTCTTACATCAAGTGCAACAAGATATAAACCCTAAAGGTGTCGTGGCTCTCCTTACATTAAGTGCAACAAGGTCTAAACCCTAAAGGTTCCGTGGCTCTTCTTACATAAGTGCAACAAGATACAAACCCTAAAGGTGTCATGGCTCTTCTTACATCAAGTGCAACAAGATATAAACCCTAAAGGTGTCGTGACACTTCTTACATCAAGTTCAACAACATATAAACCCTAAAGGTGTCGTGGCTCTTCTTACATCAAGTGCAACAAGGTATAAACCCTAAAGGTGTCGTGGCTCTTCTTACATCAAGTGCAACAAGATACAAACTCTAAAGGTGTCATGGCTCTCCTTTCATTAAGTGCAACAAGATATAAACCCTAAAGGTGTCGTGGCTCTTCTTACATCAAGCTCAACAACAAATAAACCCTAAAGGTGTCGTGGCTCTTTTTACATCAAGTGCAACAAGATATAAACCCTAAAGGTGTCGTGGCTCTCCTTACATTAAGTGCAACAAGATATTAACCCTAAAGGTGTCGTGGCTCTTCTTACATCAAGTGCAACAAAATTTGTCTCTTCTTACATCAAGTGCAACAAGATATAAACCCTAAAGGTGTCGTGGCTCTTCTTACATCAAGTGCAACAAGATTTAAACCCTAAAGGTGTCGTGGCTCTTCTTACATCAAGTGCAACAAGATATAAGGCCTAAAGGTGTCGTGGCTCTTCTTACATCAAGTGCAACAAGGTATAAACCCTAAAGGTGTCGTGGCTCTTCTTACATCAAGTGCAACAACATACAAACCCTAGAGGTGTCATGGCTCTTCTTACATCAAGTGCAACAAGATATAAACCCGAAAGGTGTCGTGGCTCTTCTTACATCAAGCTCAACAACAAATAAACCCTAAAGGTGTCGTGGCTCTTCTTACATCAAGTGCAACAAGGTATAAACCCTAGAGGTGTCGTGGCTCTTCTTACATCATGTGAGACAAGATATAAACCCTGAAGGTGCCGTGGCTCTTCTTACATCAAGTGCAACAAGATATAAACCCTAAAGGTGTCGTGGCTCTCCTTACATTAAGTGCAACAACAAATAAATTACTTTACTTCGTGTGATCCCCACCATGACATTTATACATTTTGTTACTGGCAAATCTTCTGGCATTCTATCTGACATATTTTCTGGCAGTCGATCTGGCATTCTATCTGGCATATCTTCTGGCATTCTACCTGGCATATCTTCTGGCATATTATCTGGCAAATCTGCTGGCATTCTATCTGGCAAACATTCTGGCACTTTATCTGGCATATCTTCTGGCATTCGATCTGACATTCTATCTGGCATTCTATCTGGCATACCTTCTGGCATTCTATCTGGCATATCTTCTAACATTCTATCTGGCATATCTTCGGGCACTCTATGTGGCATATCTTTTGGCGTGGATACTCGCGGTTGAGGTCCGGCAGGGAACACTGGGCGTGGATGGTCGTGGTTGAGGTCCGGCAGGGAACACTGGGCGGGGATACTCGCGGTTGAGGCAGGGAACACTGGGCGTGGATGGTCGTGGTTGAGGTCCGGCAGGGAACACTGGGCGTGGATGGTCGTGGTTGAGGTCCGGCAGGGAACACTGGGCGTGGATGGTCGTGGTTGAGGTCCGGCAGCGAACACTGTGGATCGCGAGTCGCAGTTGAGCAGGAGGACGAGGAGGACAACGAGGACGACGAGGACAACGAGAGGAGGACGACGAGAGGGACGACGAGGACAACGAGAGGAGGACGACGAGAGGAGGAGGAGAGGAGGCAGGAGGAGGAGGAGCAGGCAACTTAGATAAAATCTAACAACCCTCACCTGGCAGGTGGGGAACCCTAAAGGTGTCGTGGCAGTCCTTAGATCAAGTGCAACAACATACAAACCCTAAAGGTGTCGTGGCAGTCCGTACATCAAGTGAGACAAGATATAAACCCTAAAGGTGCCGTGGCTCTTCTTACATCAAGGGCAACAAGATATAAACCCTAAAGGTGTCGTGGCATTCCTTACATCAAGTACAACGAGATATAAAGCCTAAAGGTGTCGTGGCTCTTCTTACATGAAGTGCAACAACATTAAAACCTTAAAGGTGTCGTGGCACTCCTTACATCAAGTACAACAAGATATAAACCCTAAAGGTGTCGTGGCAGTCCTTAGATCAAGTGCAACAACATAAAACCCTAAAGGTGTCGCGCCTCTTCTTACATCAAGTGCAACAAGATATAAGCCCTAAAGGTGCCGTGGCTCTTCTAACATCAAGTGCAACAAGATATAAACCCTAAAGGTGTCGTGGCACTCCTTACATCAAGTACAACAAGATATAAACCCTAAAGGTGTCGTGGCTCTCCTTACACCAAGTGCCATAACATGTAAACCCTAAAGGTGTCGTGGCTCTTCTTACATGAAGTGCAACAACATGTAAACGCTAAAGGTGTCGTGGCAGTCATTACATCAAGTGCAACAACATATAAACCCTCAAGGTCTCGTGGCAGTCCTTACATCAAGTGCAACAAGATATAAGCCCTAAAGGTGCCGTTGCTCTTCTTACATCAAGTGCAACAAAATATAAACCCTAAAGGTGTCGTGGCTCTTCTTACATCAAGTGCAACAAGACATCAAATGGAACAAGATAAGAACCTCAAAGGTGTCCTGGTTCTTGTTACATGAATTGCAACAACATGTAAACCCTAAAGGTGTCGTGGCACTCCTTACATGAAGTGCAACAAGATGTAAACCCTAAAAGTGTCATGGCTCTTCTTACATCTAGTGCAACAAGATATAAGCCCTAAAGGTGCCGTGGCTCTTCTTACATCAAGTGCAACAAGATATAAACCCTAAAGGTGTCGTGGCACTCCTTACATCAAGTCTAACAAGATATAAACCCTAAAGGTGTGGTGGCTCTTCTTAGATTAAATGCAACCAGAAATAAACCCTAAAGGTGTCGTGGCTCTTCTTACAGGAAGTGCAACAACATGTAAACCCTCAACGACATGTAAACCCTAAAGGTGTCGTGGCTCTTATTACATGAAGTGCAACAACATGTAAACCCTAAAGGTGCTGTGGCTCTTCTTACATCAAGTGCAACAAGATGTAAACCCTAAAGGTGTCGTGGCTCTTATTACATGAAGTGCAACAACATGTAAACCCTAAAGGTGTCGTGGAAGTCCTTACAGCAAGTGCAACAACATATAAACCCTAAAGGTGTCGTGGCAGTCCTTACATCAAGTGCAACAACATGTAAACCCTAAAGTTGTCGTGGCAGTCCTTACATCAAGTGCAACAACATATAAATCCTAAAGGTCTCGTTGCTCTTCTTACATCAAGTACAACAAGGCTTTTGTTTCATATATTCACCTTCATTTTCTGTGGCAGGCATGGGACCTTTTGACATCGACCTTCATTTTGCGTGGCAGGTGTGGCACTTTTGTACATCGACTGTCCTTTTACGTGGCAGGCGTGGGACTTTATGACATGGTTGAAACGAGACAAATTCTCATATGAAGAGGTTTTTTGTGTTGGTCTCGCTTTGGAACGCGTTTTTCTTCCAAAGTCTCGCGCCTGTCAGTAAATCTGATGTGTGTGTGTATGGCGGGGTTTCCATGAGATGTTTTATTTTGTTGTCTAAAGTGATGCAAAATGGCTGTGTTCTAAAGTGATGCCTGAGAGTGTGTTCCAAACTGATCCTTGTACCGGCGGAGGAGGACGATGACGATAACGATGACGATGACGATGATGATGAGGATGATGGTGATGATGATGATGATGATGGTGATGATGATGATGATGATGCTGATGCTGCTGGCGATGTAATGATGCAATGATGTAATGATAACATTCCTATGATATAACCTCTTGACGTGCCGTTGAGTCCCAGCGAACCAATTGTATTGATGATCCCAGGATTATGTGTAATATCTGTGTTTTCCAATGATTATATATATATATAATTCCCAACAGATACCCCCATCATATTCCCATCATATTCCCACGCTTTCCCCATCATATTCCCATCATTCATATTCCCATCATATTCCCATGATTTTCCCATCATATGCCCATCATATTCCCATGATTTTCCCATCATATTCCCATGATTTTCCCATCATATTCCCATGATTTTCCCATCATATTCCCATCATATTCCCATGATTTTCCCATGATTTTCCCCTCATACTCCCATCATATTCCCATCATATTACCACGATTTTCCCATCATATTCCCATGATTTTCCCATCATATTCCCATGATTTTCCCCTCATATTCCCATTGTTTCACCCAAGAAAAACCGAAAACCAGTTGCGGGCCCGGGAGTTGGTGGAGCTGCGGAAGTTGCTGGAGGGCGAGCCCAGGCGTCGCCGTATGGGCTATGGAACAAGATATCCAATGGATATCCTAAGGATGGAGATATATCGTTGGGATATGTTGGGGTATAGTTGATGGTGAATTTTCATGAATGAAAGCGATATCCTACATGTTTTTTTGGGGGATTATGTCAAACAGTTTTTTGGGGGCAATATCACAATGATTGACTGGGGAATTGTGTTCTGAACCAATCCGCTAGGGAAGATCCCGTTCTCAACACTGCTCGCATGCAAATTGCAAATCATGAACATTTCGTGAGTGGATAGATTTATTAGCCATTTTGTATATTGAAATGTTTTTGATCGTTGAGAACAAAAGCATACCCAAACGCGTCAAATTGTTGTTTGTTGGCATGTTTTAACCATCAAACACAAGTTTATTATTGCTATAAGTATCTATAAGTGAGAATGTTTGATGAGGAAGGTGGGATTCGGAATTCAGAACCCTCCTCCACCCACTTACTGTGGATAGTGAATGTTATTGTGTGGTGCAATAACACAGAAATGATGATCTTGGTTTTTTGGCTGAGAAGCCAAGTTAATACCATGATTAGGTGAGAGTACTATAGGACCCATCCAACCATAATGGGGGGGTTCAGTTTCAGTTCTAAGTGAGTATTTCTCTCTACAAATGTAGGGGTTATCTCGTAACTTAAGGCTATCACCATGGTAGCATGCCCATTGGTTTCACCCCCACACTGCAGGTTCTCGGTACTTCTTGATCGCCACTGCAAGGTGCTTGGGTGAAACATGTGAAGAGGTTGGGTTCAAGTTAATTTATGTCATTTCAAATTTTGTATATAGACATATAGATCATATAGATCCATATTGCTAAGTTTCAGAATGACTGTGGGAGATGTAGTAGATTCTAGAGATGTAATCATATATATTATACATACACATAGCTGTTTGTTTTCACTGAATATCGTAGTTGTAGAATGTTATAGATATTATGCATGATGCATGGGTCAGAATTGAGGTTCTACTCGGATGCTACTCACTGCCTGTGATCCCACGGAAAATGGCCCCACCTGGGAGCATGGCTTTGATGAACAGTTCAATTATGGTATATACTCATGAGATTTTGGACATCTCCTTGCAAACTACATATATGATCATATATGTAATGTATCATGTTAGCATAACATGATCATATATGTAATATATTGTGCCAGCATAACATGATTGTATATGTAATGTTTAATGTCAACATAATATGATCATTTTTGTAATACAGCATATCAACATAATATGATCATATATTCAATATATCATGTCAGCGTATTTTGATCATATATGTAATATATCATGTTAACATAATATGATCATATATTGTAATATATCATGTCAGCATAATATGATCATATATGTAATACATCATGTTAGCATAATATGATCATATATGCAACATACAATGTCAGCATACTATGATCATATATGTTGACACAAGCCTAATAGCTGTAACAGCGAGCACGATTTTTGGCATGAAGGAGAGCACCAAAAAGTACGATTTTGTGCGCGAAGGGGAGCGCCAAAAAGCACGATCTAGAGCACGGTTTTTGGACAAAGGAGAGCAATGCACGAAGGAGAGCACCAAAAAGCACGATTTTTGGCACGAAGGAGAGCACCAAAAAGCACGATCTAGAGCACGGTTTTTGGCACGAAGGAGAGCACCAAAAAGCACGATTTTTGGCACGAGGGAGACGAGGGAGAGCACCAAAAAGCACGATTTTGTGCACGAGGGAGAGCACCAAAAGGCACGATCTAGAGCACGATTTTTTGCACGAGGGAAAGCACCGAAAAACACAATTTTGTGCACGAAGGAAAGCACTCAAAACAACATTCGCCCAAAATATAAAGCAATCCATTATTTGACTGTTACAGCTTTTAGACTCAACATATATGTAATATATCATGTCAACAAAATATTATCATGTATGTAGAAACGCCATGTCAGCATAATATGATCATATATGTAATATATCATGTTAGCATAACACTCAAGAGACCAAAGAGAACGGACCCTCCAACTGCCTCCCTGCTTTGTTGAGGCCACTGTTCTTCAAAATTGTCAGGTAGTCGATATCCATTTGCTATACAGGATATACGACTCATGGATGTGGCAATTACAAAGTGGGGATGTGCAAAGTTGTCAGACAGGATCGATCGTAGCCATACGCTGGCTGTGTTCCCTGGGGATTAGATGGATTCACCACATATCCGACTAAGAATTAAACTTTAGCGGATCAACAAACCACCAAGTATATGTGCCCCTCAGCGATGCTTGGTTCATAAACTCCATGAGTATGATAGTTCTAAGATGTAAACAAAATCAGAAACCATAGTGAAATTGGAATGATCTTCACCAACTTCGCCAGCATCAATTGCTGAGAAAACCCAACATGTTATTTGTTGGTTACAACTGGAAGTGCAGTTCCGCTTGTAGTGAAACTGGTGTGATCCAGGCGGTGCATGAGCTGATCCTCTGCAAGAACCCAGCACCGGCTGGGTGGCCCTGGCGGTTGATCCTCATCCTCGAACAACATATGGAGATTTATGAGAAAAGGAACCATACCCTCTGGTAAACATACAAAAAACTATGGAAAATCACCATTTTTAATGGAAAATTCACTGTAAATGACCATTTTCAGTAGCAAACTGTTAGTTTACCAGAGGGTATGGAGATTGAAAGCTGGGAAAATCAGTTTTTATATCAACTATATTTTTCTGGTGATTTTTCATTGCCACGTTTGATTGCCGGAGGGTAGTTGATCTCTACCGATGATGAGCATATGATTTGGGGTGGGGGTTTATATAATAGGAAAAAACGCGCAGAAAACTTCAAGACCATATATCCAGTGGTGAATAAGGGAGCGGTGACCCTCGAGCGTTTCGGGGAAATTATCCATATTCATATGAAATTGATGGGCAGCCAATTGGAGCAACGAATTGAGTTTCCTCACGACCTAATAGTTGAATACAAAAAGACACTTTCATGGAAGATAGAGGATCGAGAACTTCGTGATGTGCACCTGCTATGGACAGCAGACGATCTTCCTGTTGCGGGAAGCTTGGCACAGACGTTTCCGAGACCGGCATGAACCGCACAGGTTTCCAGCCTGTCTTGCTGAACATTAGACACTGCTTGGTGGCTTGGAACATTTTTATTTGTTTTCCATATATTGGGAATAATCATCCCAACTGACTAATATTTTTTAGAGGGGTAGGTCGACCACCAACCAGCGTTTCATGCTGGCCTCATGTCATGGCAATCATATGGAACATCTCAGAGTTCTTTTTTCATGCGGTTGAATCTTCAATTCAGCAGCTTGCAAATCACCAAGCCTCAAAATGAGGCAAGGGTTCAAAATCATCAACCCCCAGGATGGTGGAATATGTTCAAGTTAGGTCTGGGGATGTGCGAATTTACGCCAGATGTTCATAGACTGAGTCAGTGTGTTGATACATGTATATACTGTAGTCAGACTTATGTATAAACTGTCATACCCATATGCGCCATGTATGGGTGATTTCCCGGACCTAGAGAGCCCCAGTAAGATGGCGCAAAACGACGCAAATTTACGCCATAGACGGACAAATTCCCCAAATGTGTCGACGCTATGATGGCATTCTAGGGAGCCCCTCCATTACTGTGTGCCATCCTAGTGAGTAAAGACACCAAAAATATCCAAGACCAGTGTAGCTATCTAAGTATGCCTGTCTTGTAAAAATATTCCATAAATGGAGCTTAGGGGATAGGTTCTTTCAATTTTTCAAACCGTCACTTCATGGGGTGTATTAATATTGAATCCCTTTCTGGATTAGATTCCAGGGGTCAACGCTGAAAAGAATCCAGCGCAATTTGGTTGGATGAGTTTTGCCAATGTATCAATTTGGCTTCCGGGTACACATGGTTCAAGAATTGAAAATGAACTTACCTTAGTACCTATGAGTTTTATCCACGGGCACTTGATTGAAAAAATTGAACATACCTTGGCAGCTATGAACTTTCTCCGCTGGTACTAAAAAAAAACGGTGATCAAAAGGACGTTAGACACGGAGTTTTCAGCTGGGTAAATTTCCATCGGATGGACCCCAGGTGACGCATGATGTGTGTTTTTCACTTGAAAGACAGTTGAAGAACAGACCAAAATTCGAAAAGGCTGAATTACCATCTGGTTATGACTAACATAGCCATTGAAAATCACCATTGTTAATAGGTAAAGCATCTATAAATGGGCAATTTTCCATGGCTATGTTAGTCATAACCAGAGGGTAAACCCGGGAATCCCCGTGAAACAGGCTGAAGATCCGTTGCGACCGTGACAGTTTTTTTTTCAATGACCCATGGAAAGGTACGAGGATGGGAGAACCACTGTAGCACATTTATAAGGTGAGGCCCCCCAGTTATGGTTGTTGTTTTATAACCCCCATTCACTATATATATATGTATACATATATGTATATATACACATATGGTTACATCCCCTATCAGCCCTAGTTAACCAAGTATCAAGTCATGTTCGTCAATTTAGCCAATATAAATGAGCAAAAAAAAGTCCCATGAACCCCACATTCCTAGTGGGGGTTTCCTGAAATGGGGTGTCCCCCTAATCATCCATTTGAAAAGGATTTTCCACTATAAACCAACCATTTTGGGATCCCCCATTTATGGAAACCCCTGTTGGTTGATGATTATAGGTGATTATACAACCCAATATAGGGGATCACAATCATAATACGCCAAGAACGAGGAATCACGATAAACCAGCCAGGATTCAATGGAATGATAGAGGGATTCTGAACACTGCTCATTTAATCAGCCAAAATGATATCATAATCCATTTTGGATATCACAATCTATAAATCATTATAATCCAAATACTAATAATCACAACAATATATATATATATATATTATTATTATTATTACTCTTTTCCAATGGTTTTTTGTTGGGGATTTTTTACCCAGGTTCTCGCAGTCTTGGCTGGCCTGGTGTGGAGCAGCTTGAGTATTGCCACCTGGCTGTCCTTGTGGCTGCGGTCATCAAAAAATGTTCTTATTGTTCGGCTGGGGTCCAAGGAGAAAAGGAATATATATACATATATATATATACATATATATATATACATATATATATATATAGAATATATACATATATACAATGATTAATGTTGGAATATATAAATATATGTATATATTTATATATATACACTCAAACATAATGGGGATATAATGGGTATATAATCAATGATTTACAAAGCATATTGTGGATATATGGGGATCTAATGACGATTACATATTGTATGGAGGTATTGGGGATAGAAATCATGGACCCGGGATAGTAATAGAATTGGCGATAATGGGGAATATCATGGGGACATGAGTGTGATATTCCTCCAGCAACTTGATATAGGGTGTATTATGGTGTATTTGTGCGTCTGAACATAGGAGATGTAACCGCAACTTATCTGGTTGGTTGTTTGGAACGTTTGGATTATTTTCGATAATATATGGGATAATCCTTCCCATTGACGAACTCATATTTTTCGAGTTTCGATGGCTTGCGTGGCCGGCCGGTGAATGAGAGGTGACCTGGTTTTGCCGAGTCGGTCTTATGGCATTCTCCCAGTGGTTACCGTAATCCAGTTTTTCGGGATCAGGAAGGGTTGACTACTTAGAGGATGACCATGAGTACATATGGGATGACTAAATAGGGATTGCGAAATTGATATACCCTCTGGTTATTTGACATAGCTATGGAAAATGGGCCATAGAAATAGATGATCTATGATGATTTACCTATCAAAACATGGGATTTCCCATAGCTACGTTAAATAACCAGAGGCTACCTGCTCAAGACAACAGTCCAGTAAGTGTTTATTTTGGGGTCATTCCAGCAGTCCGCTGAGGCTTGGGAGCTAGACACCAGCCACATGCCCAAGGTTGGAGAATTAGTCGCGATGGTTGGTGGTTTGCATGTTGAGTTTGACCAAAATATTGGTAATAACATTGGGGAAAAACAAAAATATTAGGAACATATTGGGAATATTCATCAAAACGGCAATTTTGATCGGGAAATGGATGAAGAAGAAACTTGAAAAAATATTGGGATTTGATGGTAATATATGTTCAGATACCCCCATATCCAAGTCTAACCTGAGATAAACCAACATAGACATGGGAAACTCATGTTTGGACCCCCCAGGAAATGAGTGATAAATGATTTGATAAATGCTTGAATCTCCGTGATGATCCCTTCTTCATATCCATTCTTGTTGGGTATACAACCCAATAATGAACCACTACTCAGTGGATTATTATTGGGTTTTCCGACATGTGGTTGCATATCTTATTATTATATGCAACATAACATATCATTATATTATTTCAACATATATGTAACATGTGGATATATATAATGTAACATAAAAAAGGATTGACATATTATGTGGATATCCTTTATATTTCAAGATATTTTGCATATGTTTCCCATATCTTCTTCTTTTCCAGGCACGGATGAAGATGCAACTGGAAGAGCTACATGTGAAGTTGGCAAAGGCGGAAAACATGGGGGCCCGGTGATCGCGAAACAGAGCGAAACCATAGGGAACATGCTGATCCAAGTGATCAAAAAATGGAGATTTCACGGGATTTATAGGTATTTAGAGTTGATTTATGATAGTTAAGTTGGTGAGTTTATAACTGTTCCACGATTGTTTTTGGGGATGGTTTAAGACATTGGGTTTACCACATTACAGCTCATTGTTGCTACAAATGAGGGGAGTTATCTTGGCCCAACCAGCCACATCCAGCTACATTGCGCCCTTGAAGCATAGCATCTGCCTGAGAAATCAATCTACAGTTGAGCGTCAAATAATCAGTGGCAGAATCTCACAGGGAAACACACACACACATCTGAATAGTATATTAATATGACTAATACATACCCATACTATCCAATACTATCCAATAGTGGTATTCCTATTTATTGTAAACTATTTCAATCTATTTCATATTGGGATTGATGTTGTTAGTATCTAATCAATCTGATCGCCCTCCACAGGTGCTACAGGATCTGAGCCGTTCGCGGTCCAGTTACTTGAAGGACAGCCTTTACAGTCGCGAATCGTCGCCAGTGGTTTGGGGAACTCGAAGAAAATATGGCAACTATGATGCTAAAAAAACTACTGTATGGAAGTTTTTTTTGGAATATTTAATATACTTATCTATGATACTTATGGTTTATGATGGTCTTTATATACCCAAATGCCCTATGTGCCCTATGTATGGAATGTTATGGAACAGCTATCATCATTTACCCTTTAAACATGATCCACATACGTGGATATACAATATACATGAAGGATGTGGGATATACATATATATACATGGTATGCGGCCCCTCCAGGGCCTACCTTGACTTAGCACATATAATAATATATATATATATATATAATAGTGCAAAAAACAAAAGTATAGATTAATTGTTATTTTTGGGCAAAGTCACTGCTGTTTTTTTGGATTTGTTTGTCGAGCAAGGCAGAACCTCACGATTCTGGGTCGAGCCTCTCGTCTTGTAGGTTAACTTTAAGAACTTTTAAGAGTTCGACACACCCTGCTTTTGTGAAATACTGCAAAAAGTGATAATACGATCATTACTTTCCGTGAGTTTCCCAGGATAAATGCCCCCCCAAGATCGCATGACTTCGAGTGTCAGAGTGTAGTCAACTGCACATGGGTTTCAAGGTCTCAGTGCATCTGCGGTTTCCTTTCGATGAGTGAAGTCAGCAGCAATTGGGCATCAACCCAAATCGCACTATTCGAATATTTTCTCTTGGTAAGTTTCCTTGGGTCAGTGCTAGTTTGTTTTTTGAGCCTCCAGCATTTCTCTGACACATCACCAACTCAAAATATCACCCAACTCAACTCTATACACAAAAAGAACAGTCATTGAAGTTGTTCCCAGAATGTTCCCCGAAAATTGCCACTCAACATAGCCCTACAGTGTAGCCCCCCAGTGATGTTTGTTGGTTTATAAATCCCGTAAATACTAATTTCCAATGATGTTGGTTTATAAACCCTATGGCTAATATATATATATATATATATGTATAGTTATATTCAGTCATAAGATGTTTAAAGTTTTAGAAACCATACTAAAAAACTTAGGGATTTCACCATCGGCCCGGTGACGATTCGCCGCGCGCCGCAATGGCGCCCTTGGAAAGTCAGCAGGGCTCCGATGCCGAATTTGAGGAAGGCAGGGCTCAGCTGTGGCCGATGTTTGGGCTGTGACACACCATGGGACGCCCCATCTTCATATTCTTGGGTTTTATATGTTTATATATATATATTATGTTATATCATCTGGATACCTGTGGGTTTACATATAGAGCACATGAATAGGACTTGACGGGATTTTATTGTGATTTAATGGGATATTAATGGAATAAATGGAGGTTACTGGGATATAGTAGATGATATATAGGGTTGTCATGGAGAATTCCATGGCTCGCTCGAAAATGCATCATTTAGTTCGGTGATTTTCCCAGCCACTTCAGAGAGCCGCCAGTGAAAGTGAAAGTGATTTTCCCAGCCATACACTTGTTCTGCTTTTAGTGTTTTTGGACTTAGATAGATGATGATGGATGTACCACATGAAGCACTAAAAGTTGAACTCAACAAACCATCAAGCTATTTTGCGGGGCAAATTGCGGTAAGCCACAGACAAATGACATACCCATTTTTTTCAGACAAACAATTGGTGATGTAAGCAAGCTTGATGTGGGTGACATAGACAACCATTTAACAAACATGGGGTAACCAGAATGGACAAGATCAAGTCAGGCTACACGGGTTTGATACTTTGGGTAAAGCTGGGGATCCAACGGTGAAACATATGAGCGGGAGATCCAGAACGGTTTGCGGAGATCCAGTGTTGTGACGTTTGGCCATACCATAGTAACAGTAACAAGGGGATCACCCACCCATTACTTTTGGGAGTTTTGTCTAGATTATGTTGCTACTACACACTCCCGTGATGTTTGTTGGTTTATAAACCCCACGAATACTATAGTTACAAGATGTTACAAGCATCATAGCGCTTCAACCAATCGCGATTTCGTAGGCCTATGCCCCCCAGTGTGCACACCATTTCTGGGGCTTCCAGCTCCAGGTGGTTGGGATGACTTGTTGACCCCGTACCCGGCGGCTTGGCCCAGAGGGTCGACCATTTATCAGATAGAAGAAATCCCTTTGGTTATAGCCATGGTATAGATGGCCCATCTATAAATGGTTTACCTATAAAAAATGGTGATTTTCCATGGCTATGTTGAATAACCAGATGGTAAAAAAACACACCAACATGTAAATATGTTGGAACATGTCACAGTCTATCACCGTGGCCTCCAGTTATGAGTGGGTTGAAAAGCACCCCATTAACTATAGACATATCTACCATAAACCCTAATGAGAACCACAGCTGTCAACGTTCGCCAAGGTCGAATCAGACCTGGCGGTGGGCGGCGTCGCGACACACCGCGACGCTGCAGTGGGGGATGACGCAGACGCGGCGGACGTGGGCGTGCAGGTCACTGGAATGGGTTCTTGGATGCGCATCCCATTTAGTAAGTGGTTCATAATTTCATAATCGATACATATATATATATATAATTGGGGACATTCCATCTATAATTGGGGGTAGAAGCTATGTACTAAGTGGAATGTGCCACCAGGTTGGGAAAGTTGGAGCCTGTTCTGACTGCTTTACATGGTTGGTGATACTTAATTATTGGTATTCATGGGCTTCGATAAACCAACAAATATCACTGGGGCCCCACACGTTTGACAAATGTTGCTATGGCTCAAAATAGCTGCCCCCCCTTTTAACATTTCTTGAAGTTGCCAATGTTGTGGGTTCATTGGTATGTATTCTCTTGAGCCACATCCATTTTGCTTGGTGGTTCCAGATGGTTCCAGATGCTTCCAGATGGTTCCAGATGCTTGCAGAATATGTGTTGCTTTCTATCCTTCCTCTGATAATGATAGTTAGCGTTTAATGAAGTTGTCATTTGGAAATGATGCAGTAAGATATATATATATATATATTATAACGTTATATCGTTAAACATCATCAATATGAGCTATCATTCTGATATACACATAATATACGTCTGACCCTCTATGGGTCCTTGGTGTCACACGTGTGAGGCATCACCTTCCTTGCCCCTCTGGGCCTTAGAGAAGATTCGTGGCTTCTCAGGCGCGCATGTGATTGGTGGTTTGGAACATTTTTTTGACTTTCCATATAATATATTGGGAATAATCATCCCAACTGACTCATATTTTTCAGAGAGGTTGAAACCACCAACCAGTTTCAACATGTAAATATGTTCAACATGTTTGAACATTTGTGTATTTGGGGGACGAATAGAAAAAAACAAATCTCACCTGACGAATCTGACTCTTATCTAATTTCAGGGGTTGAAACCACCACCTTGATGTCCACTGTCCACTGGTGTTGGAGTTTGTCGACATTGTGGTCGGCAGTCGCGTCATTGCGACGTGTTGCTACCATGTCCGGCACCCCATAAACACTAACAGTTAATTAATTCTATAGTGAAATAATGTGTCTGTTCACTGGTATAGAGTATCATAAACATTTATATGCCATAGTCACATAGTGAAATCGGAGATACGTTCCCCGACTTAGCCATTTCGTTTCCGGGGGCTCCACTTTGTAGCTACAATCCTCCAGGGGCCCACCGATTGATACGCGGGTCCGGTCAGAGCAGTACAGTGTTGGAACGGTTTTGGAAGTAAAAACCATACAAAATTATTGAATATACACAATGCTGTCTTAGTCTGGTATAATTATGTATCTAGTTAATCTAGTTCACTTGCCCTAAAGTTGCCCATCGCAGGTCTTTCGCAACCAGTGGACAAGAATACGGTTCAGGAGACGGTGGAAAGTGAAGTATGAACCACATGGGAGTATTTTACAATGTCAAACCTCGATACATCACCTTTCCGGGGTTGTTTGGTTGGAGGGTACCATGCTAATTAGTAATTAACTAGGGCTTGGTAATCCATAGGACACGATAAACCGATATCTGCATCCCACGTTTTGATAATTTTGGGTAGGGTATTGAGCCACCCGACAGATGATATCATGGCATGAACCTACTGCCAGACACCATGCCCCTCGGGGGTTTATGAATTTGGGTATACCTATTTGACTGGGATGATGTACTGCTTGGTGTTTTTTCTTCAACACTGTTCAACCACATAAATGACATTTGGGATGTATGTATTATAATGTATCAAAAATTTAGGGCAATGGAGAGTAGTATTCGAAACATCGTTATTTTTTGGAAATTGAGCTGGGGCTTGGAAAACGATAATGCACTCTTCAAAAAACGATAACATTTGCTTATATACCAAAGCCTGAAAAACGATAATACGCTCTTCAAAAATTGATCACTTGGAGCTATATACCAAATATTGACCGTGGCCCATATTTTTATATTTATTATTTTTGATATGTAGATATATACATATATATATATACACATTACACAATGGTGCCCCAAAACGATAGCTAAGTTGTTGGACATCAGTCCAATAACATCATTTATGATGCTCAGAACTGTAGTGGATGGGATTTAGAAACCAGCAAACATCACTGGTGGGCCCACATATTACTGGTTGGCGCTTTGGAACATGAATTTCATGACTTTCCATATATTTGAAATGATAATCCCAATTGACTTTCATATTTTTCAGAGGGGTTGAAACCACAAACCAGATTTACATATATATATATATATATAACTATATATAACTATATATATATAACTATATATAGCTATATATAACTATATATAACTATATATAACTATATATAACTATATATAACTATATATCAATATGTTTAACTATATATAACTATATATAACTATATATAACTATATATAACTATATATAACTATATATAACTATATATAACTATATATATATATGATATTATCCCCACTGACAAGCATAGTTTTCAGGGCGGCGGGCAACCACCAGGAGCTCTTAGCTTTGCTTCCCGCCTTGCCAGCACCAGATGGACCCAAGCTGCTGTCGTTTTGTCGGATGGCGATGGGGGTGGTGGTTCTACTGTTGGTGATGATAGAACTGCTATATCAACCAGCACATTTTTGAAATCTAAGCAAAATGATATATATAAAAAAATACATATCTATGTATGTGATATATATATATATACATATTTATATATATACATATATATGTATATATGTATATATATATGATATGTATATATATATGATATATATATATATATTTATTTATTTATTTACATATGTATTTACAAGAATTGTGGATTCCTCGTTCGATGTTCAACCAAAACTGAAAGCAACGGAAAGGACCCACATGGGCCATGGGGATTTCACTGAGTTGATCCGCTTGAATCCCAACATCCGAGAAACCGCTTGAGCGCTTGAGCGAAGAAACATGCGGGTACCATTGAACCAGACTGGGTACCCTCTGGTTTATTAATTTGTATAATTATATATATAAATATGATATATAATGAATATACCATCGTATATCTCAATGTACCATCTGGTTATTTAACAGTTTGCCATGGAAAATCGCCATTTTAATAGGTAAATCATCTATAAATGGACCATTTTCCGTGGCTATGTTAAATAACCATTGGGTACCTTAATTGTGGGGAATCATCCCCAAGATAGCCGAACTTTTTAGGTTAGTGAATTTAAACATAATTGTCCCAGAATGGTGAATATGTCTTTCGGAATCAACAGTTGAATGTCAAGGGCTGCCATATCAGGTGTTGAAGTACTGTGGCACATACAATATTCATTGCAACTGCCATAGATAAATGCGCACAGCAGAACCCCCAAAGGCCTCCAAGTGCTCTTTGACTTTCGGCGGAAAAACCTCCGACAAAGCATAGCAATGCTGTAGAATTGAGTAGCTTGAATTGAGCCCCACCCTTTGAAGCCTGGCAGCCTGGCAAGAATCTCCACATTAGGAAGTATTATGTATGGGTCTGAGTCACATCTATGACTGTCATGAGATTTCGGGCAATTCAATTCAAGTCATGCCCTCCTGAAAAATGAACATAAAGATGGATCATATGGAAAACAGATGAAAACAGGAACTATGGCTTACTAAAGTTTACTTTTTTGAAAATGATTTTTAATTGTAATTAACTATATGGTTTTACTACTATGGTTTACTATCAATAGATATGGATTTGGAAAACCATATATATTGAATGTCTATTACTATCCAATTATATTTCTGAATTCAATAGATATTGGATTTACGAACCATTTGGTTTCTGGGTAACCGCTCCCAAGGTTGGACGAGATTCGCTTGCGAAATCCTGAGCTCTTTGAACGGCTCTATGAGAGCATGAGGCCATCGAAGTCGATGGGGGAAATGGGGGAAGTGAAATGCCGACAGTTTGTACATACAATGTGGTGCCCCACCAGTCATGTTTGATGGTTTAGATTCACCCCATGAATACTATAGTTATCTCTACCATAGACCATAGTTATTGGAGTTATTAACAAACTTAGCTATCTAGGGGGCCCCACTTTGTAGGAAGTGAAGCATGTGAAGAACCAAAGGTGGGTATCATGTGCAATTGATTCGACGAAACAGTTAGTTTACTACAACTGAATTATATACTAATGTGGTTAAAACAATGCCATTTGCACCATCCCCCAGTCATCACCATTTTTATAGGTGGTATGGCTACCATTCCCAAATGGGTGGTAAAAATGGCATTGTTTTACCCACACACTGGATCTATTTAAGGTAAGGTCACCCACAGAGAACGACTGTCAGCCATGGCCCTCAAATGTTGTGTTCCTGTCACGCTGGTGGCGCGGGGAATGGTGGAGAAGCCGCTGATGTAAACCTCGTGACGAGGCGAAGTTACGGCGAAATAACAGGCAACAGCACTTCTTGGATCCTTGATATTAGTATATAATAGATTATAATAGTATATAACAGTGTATAACAATATATAATAGTATAATTTATGATAATTTGTAAATATAGGTTTTCGTTCTTTGGTGCCCAGATTATCCAGGAAGATTTGAGAAACTGGTTGTTTTTCTGGCTGGGTCGGTCAAATCCCTCCAACGTCCTCCAATATCCATCCCCTTTGTACTGGATCAAGTACCAGGCATGATCAAGTACTGATGAGGTATAATTAGTTCTTTGGAATTACGTAGATTACATATTATTATCAATGGATAAACAATGCCAGACCTTTTTCACAACCGGCGCTTAAAGGGGCTTGGCACAGTCCCACAGAGGAGTCATCTGCCCCGACCTGTCTCAGGCGGACCAAACAACGAACAGAGGCGGCGTGATGTGACTCAAGCAACCCCTTGTCGAGCAATGGAATTGTGGAAGAATTTCTTATATGCAATGCTCGAGGTATAAAATCTCTAGTCTAGAATTGATTTGTAAACAATCATCCTGCGGGTGGCTTAACCAGAAAGATGCTTTTGAGGTTGTTTTTCCAAAAACAGAAAATGCCTCCCAAACTCACAGTCGAGCAATGGGTAAAATGATGATCAACCGCTGGCAGCTGGATTTTATGCCTCGTCAGACAGCTTCAGATCGGGCAAAGTCCTGAAGAGACGCATTGCGTTAACAGCGCATGGGAATGCAAAAAGATGGTTGGAGATGGTCGGAATCTGTTGGGTATGTGTCAAAATGATTGGCGCCCCAAAATGGATGAACTAGATAAAATGACCCCATGTTCGACCCAAATCCAGGTAAAGTTCTGGGTGTTTGAGATTTCTTCGACATTTTGCAGCGAAAACTGAGGGATTGATTTTTGTCCAAGTCATTTGTCCTAAGAATCAGAGGCCAGCCTCCAGCTGTTGACCAGGGCTACTACGCATTTGCTAAGCTGCTCCAAGACAATATGTGTTGGTCAGGAAACAAAACACATCAAGTGGTTAAAAATCATTTTCTTACAAAACGAAAGCACCATGTTGTACTGTATACCCCGCTTTCAGACACATCCATGTATGTTCAGCTGAAGTTCCAATTCTGTTTGGTTAAAGCCGCATTTTCAGATGTTAATATACGTTAATGAGATTCCCGTTTCGTTGGTGACATTCCAATTGCTGTTGCTTTTAGTTTGCCAATTACTGCTTGCATTCCAGTGTTGCTTCAATCCCACATGTTGGGCTTTCTTGTGTTGTAAGCACCTTCATTGGTTTCAGGGAAAATCCAGAGATCTGTGGGTCAACAAAAATCATGTTTTCCGATGATGTTCCATGATGTTTCCTTAAAATCAATCCAATGTTCCCATTATCATGTTCATGATATCAGCATTATTTTGCCATGATATTTCCATCAATCCCAGAAATTTCATTGAGTCTAACTCCCATGATATTCCCATGGTATATGATATGTCTGATATGTCGAGCATTTGCCGATTATATCGCTATTGCTAGTTGTATCATCCATTTCCCCTCATCAACATCATCATCATCACCAACATAGTCATGATCATCATCCATGTTCCCATTGTATCATCATTGTATTACCATGGCTGGGTTTGCTGAAGATATATTTTTCCAATGGGAAACCCATGGAAATCCATTACGCAGCGAATCTACAGTGAATATGTGTATGTATTTGAGAGTGTAACGCCACCAGGTCCCCAAAAATATGCCTTTCTGATATATTTTGGGTTTCCTTAAGCAAATCCAAGTGTGGCCATATGGACTATATGTGGATTTTGTATACATAATATATATATATACACAAGGATTATCTATGGATTACTCTGGATTGTATGGGTTGTACATGGGTCATCTATGAATACAGTATATGATACTATGGATGGAAGAAATCCTGCACCAGGTAATAGGTGGTTTATCCATGTTTATCCCATTATTTACAGACTTTCAACCATCCCAGGTGGTGCAGGATTTCTTCCATCCACAGTATTATATCCCAGTGATTGTTGGTTATGTCAATGCAACAAGTGACACTCCCGATGGAACGTCGACGACGATTCAAGGAGCTGGTTTCCCACCGCGAGAAGCTTCGGCGTTTCGATGAGCTCAGCATGCGCGAGGCCGATAAAAGGGGGGCCCCCGGCCCACGAAACCATTGGAAAATGGTCATCGAACCAAGAAAAAATAGGATTTCATGGGATTCATAGATGATCTATAATCGCTATATAAGTTGGTGAACATAACTCCGATATGGTTTATGAATGTTTATGATACTTAGAAGTATAATTAATATTCATGGGGCTTGTAAACCACCATGTGGGGCCCCGGGATGTGACGGGATGCGTTGGACAACCGTGAAAAATCGTCGACGAACCAATGAACAATGGACAATTTGGGGGGTAAACTTTTGATAAAACAACAAATTTGGTGAAATATCGGGGATATAAACATGAATCTGTATGTAGAGGTATAAGTATTCTACTGGAGATATGGTGTACCCTTAAAAATGTTATTTAGGGTAATGCGGAAAATGAACAAAAACCATGGGTTTTTGATATATAAATTTGGGTAACCTATTTTCAGTCAAACTTTTTTTGTGTGCCATGGTCAAGACTTGGCATTGGCAGATGGTCAACTGCATTAATACAAAGTGGGGCCCCCAAACGATAGCTAAGTTGGTGAACATAACTCCAATTTCACTATGGTTTATGGTAGATATAACTATAGTATTCATGGGGTTTATAAACCAACAAACATCACTGGGGGGCACCACATTGTAGGGATCTATTTGCCCATTACACGATTTCCTTGGATGACCATTCCTTCTATATGCCATGGCACGTGACCATGGCACTGCAAGGGGACGTCACCAGAAACAATGGCTACTACCCATAGTTTCCCATGCAAATTATCTATTATGTATCGAGAACTAGTGGATGTTCATGGATTTTCCGTCTCTATGTTTATTTACTGCAGGGTAAGGAGAGAAGTTGGCAAGATTTGCTGAGTGGTTCAGCTCGTGGATTTAGATATGGTGTAAGCCCCATTTTGGACAAAGCCATTTTCCATCAGTGGTATATCCAATTATTGCCCCATAAGCCTCATTTTGTTCCCAAACATATCCTATTGTATTGCCATATCGTTGGTGGTTTCATTCACTATATCATCATGTCACTGTTTTAGTAAAATATCACCAATTCGATCCCCATCATATCAGTTTTGTCTCACATTATTATACCATATTATACAATTATACCCCAATTATCCCTTTCATTATATCTGCATCATATCCCCATTTTTTCCTCCCTTGGTGATGATTCAATCACCCCATCACAGCGACGTATGTAACGGGGCAGATCACATCATACCATTTCACTATCACAACACAACCGTATGCCTGAACATTTCTGATTAAAAGATATTCCTGTCATATCGTACCACTATATACTACAGCGTGCCCCCCCAGTTACAAGGTTGCTTTAGATTCACCCCATGACTTCTATAGTTATAAGTATCATGTACCATAGTGAAATTGGAGTTATATTGTTTTAAATTCACCAACTTAGCTAACATCAGATTATAGAACACATTGTTTCTTCTTAAATCTCCATTTTTTGTGGAGAAATCCTCATTTTGGATTTGGGGGGAGTTCCAACTTAGCTATGTTCCCCAACTTAGCTATCAGATGATCATAAGTCAGCTCTAAATTCCATGGATTGGTTTAAGGGAACATTTACAGGAAAGCCATGAAGCCCCGGATTTAATGGGAACATCTATGGTTTCCGGTTAAGATTTTCCCGACTAAACCAATCCATTGAATCATGAAATCCATAATGAATCCCCTTAAATCTCATAAAATCCATGAAACCAATACTCCCAATCCATTACTGGTTGGTGGTTTGGAACAGCCGCGACGGCCCAATCCACCTACCAGCCGGGGTGCGGCTGATCTAGCTGAGCGGGGGCGCGCAGGGGTCACATTTGCCATGGTTTGGGATTACCCTACATCCTTTGCTGGTTCTGACTTGGGGGCACGTATGAATGTGGTTGGAAAGATGAGATGTTGGGATTCTTCTCATGAGGCGCATCTCTGTCACATGGTTCCTGGTGGACAGGCGTTTCAGGTGCATGGACTGGTTGAAGGGAATGGTGAACTCTATACCTTCATGGATGCCAAGCTGGTTCGTAATTATCCTAGGCCACTCCTTAGCCTGGATGAAAGCTCCACTGTGATGAGGCATGATCGACCGACATGGTCACGGATGTGTGAGGTGGTAGAACTCTGTTCAGGGTTCGGTGGGATGACACAAGGTCTCATGGCTGCTGGATTTGTGCCTGTGCTTGCCGTGGACTTCAATGAAAGGATGCTCAAACTGTATCAAAAGCAGGGTTGCCAGGACACCTTGATGGGTGATATCAGTTGTGATGACACGGTGAAGCAGATCTGGAACTGTGCCCGAGGAAGTTCGGTGATTGCTGCAGGGTATGCCTGCCAACCATTTTCCCGTTTGGGGGATCAGCGTGGAGAACTTGATGCTCGTGCAATGAGCTTGAGAGGTGTCTTAGCCACAGCCTTTTTCACCCAAGCCCAGGCTGTGATCCTTGAATGTGTAACACCGGCTGCTGCCAACACATGGGTGAAGTCGGAGATTCAGACGTTCATTGATTGCACTGGCTTCTCATGCACTCAATCTGAGTTTCACCTCCATGAGGTATGGCCGTCTCGTAGGTCTCGAGCATGGTGGGTGTTGACAGCACCTTGGATTGGACAAGTGGACTTACCAACATGGCCATTGACTCAGGTTGTCACGAAGGTTGCGCAGGTTATTCCTAGGATTCTTGCATGGGACCCTTCAGATGAAAAGCAACTTCTTTTGAAACCATGTGAACGGCCTGCATTTGGTGTGGAGGATGGGACATGTGTCAAGTACCTTTTGAATCATGAGAGTCAAGCCCCATGTGCATTGCATTCTTGGGGGTCACAATTGCTTGCCTGCGAGTGTGGATGCCGGTCAAATGGCTTATCTATGCGACGTCTGGAAGAGAAAGGGTTGTTTGGCCTGCTTGTGAGGTCAGCATCAGATTCCTGTTATCAGGAGGTTCGGCACATACATCCCAATGAATGTCTTGCACTTCAGGGTTTTGATCCAGTCATTGATTTCGGTGACCGACCAAGGTTGACGTTGGCTGCTGCGGGACAGATGGCGAGCCCTCTCCAAGCCATTTGGGTTTTCTCATGCCTTGCTGACAAGCTTTCTCAGTTGCAGTTCAATGCCACAATGTTTGGACCGAAGCTTCAGTTTCATGCATATCAAGCTTGGGTCCTAATGAGATGTCGACAGGTCTGGCCAGTTGATGCCGAGAATGTTGATTCCCAAACGGTCTCACTCATGCAGTTTTGGAAGGGCTTTGAGAAGTTTTCCATGCGGGAACTCATGCATCCGATGCACTGGCCGACACTGCGCGAGGGAACAATCTCTGTTGCCTCGGTTCTTGATGCCATCATCCGAGACAAACAAAGTGTGCCCCGACCTGTGCAAGATACCTCCATGATTCCTGAAATGATTCCGGAAGATGAGCCTGAGTGTGAAGATGATCCGATGCCGACACCTTGGCTTGAGCAGTCATTGGAAGGCAATCCAAGCCTTCCGGCGGCAGATCCAAGCGTATGCAAAGTGATTTTCTTTCATGAGTTTGCTGATCCAATCACGACCTTGGTGTCCCCTGGATGCACGATTCATGATTTTGTTCAGGCCCATGAGAAGTTGGTTGGAGATGTTCAGATTACCACCATTGTGAATCACCATGGCATTGAGGTGTCACCGGCTACTGTCTTGGAATTAGGGCAAGTGATTTGCATTCGATGTGAAGACAAGCCTGCCACGCCTGGCCCCTTGAGCCAGCCTGAAGTGGAGAATGATCAGCCGGTAGGTGCCACATTTCATGACGCAACAGTTTCACCCACGGTGGAATGGACCCATCCAGCGCAGGAAAGCACTCCTTCTTTGCCTGAAATGCATCAAGGCCAGGCCAACATGTCGGGTGATTTTGAATTTGATTCTTCTCATTCCTGGGTTTCTGCTGCACCGCTGATGGGTCTTACATCAGATCAGCTTCTCAAATTGCGAGTACCAGCTGTAATCAATGATCAACATCTTTGGGCATTGCGAAACCAGGTTTTGACAACCGCTGATCGCTTGGCAATCCTGGGACATCAGGGTGGTGTCTGGAGTGACGATGAGTTTAGGCATCATTTGGCCAGCTTGATTCACCAGTTTGAATCCCTTCCGAATGACAAAATGATTGAACCCAAAAAGACCTGCTTCATGATTGATCCGTTGTTGGTGACTGGTTGGATTCATCATGGGACCAGCATGTGTCAAGCGTGGGGTGATTTCCATCCTGAAATCAAGCATGAATCCATGCTGATCGTCACGGCATGTTTGGTTGAGCACCACTGGGTTCCCCTGTTCATGTGTCCACAAGGGGAGAGATTGTCCGTGCACACATGGGATAGCCCACATCATGATCACACTGTGATTAACCAGATGTGTGAGATTTTAGCTCAGTCCTTGGGTTATCAAGGTGCCTCCATTGAACGACTCCATCGAATGTTCTTTGTCTCAGACAGGTGTGGAGCATTGGCCATGTCCTTTCTCTCCTATTCCCTGAGGCATACCATGCTGCCCACATCAGGTGATGAAGCGGAACTCATTCACCAGAGACTGCGGGATGTTTTTCGCCAGTCAGTTGCCCAGGGTCCTGTGACTACTAGGCCATGGATTTGGGGAGCAGGCGACGCTGATGATCAACCCCCAATGCCTGATGACATGCCAGAGCCCAGCTTGAAGTATGGTACTAGTGCCTCACATGTATGCATGACCAGAGACCAGCGACTCACCCTGTTGCGTGAGCATCACAAGCAGTGGGGGGATGATGAGATCCGATATCACATTTTGCACATGTTGGCACAACCCAACAACATCACCAGTGATCCTAGCACATCCATCCATGGATTTGTCATGCTTGACCCGTTGACTCTTTTCACATGGGACACTGTTGGCAAACGAATGTGTGAAGCCTGGTGCCGTAGTACCCCACAAGTGCGTGAGAATAAACATCATGTGGTCACGGCTTTGCTGATTGATGAGCACTGGTCGCCACTTTGGATTGCTCCCTGTGGAAACACGTTGGTCGCACACATGCTGCAGGATGGGATTGTCTCTCAGGCACGGGTGGAACCACTCTTGGAAGTGTTGAAGGTCCAGTGGCAATATGAGCATGTTGTATTTCATTGGACTCCGCAGCGGGTACCATCCCATAATTTGTGTGGAGCTGCAGCGATTTCTTTCCTGGGACACCTCATTGTCCATGCTGAGCTGCCTGATGACATTAATGCCTTGCTTGACATGCATGCAAACATGAAAGCCAGTTTTGTACAGGCTCTGTATCAAGACACTTGTTGCCGTTGCCCGGTTGCATGGGGATCAGGTCCACCCGCCGGATTGACACAAGCCCTGTCGGATGAGCTTGCAAAGCATGGAGTCCCAGATGATCAACTTGAATCTAGGGTACAGCAAGCAATTCGTGTTATTGGGGCAGAACCGCTTCAGAATGCAATGAAAGCCAAGAATGTTTGGAGGTCTCTCAAGACACTTGGAAATAATGCCCGTTTCCAATTCATCCTTCCTGAAGAGCTTTCACAGGTAGTTGAATCCAATCGAGGGGCACAGGTAGGCAAAAGGCCTCGCAATCAGCCAATCAAGTCGAAGCCAGCTGTGCCAGAGGTCCTTGACCCCACCAAGCTCACCCTATTGGAAGGTGCATTCAGAATTGCGGGAGCCCCGGTGCCCCAAATTGCTGCGCAGCAAATTGGACCAGTTGCCACAGGCATTGCATTCATTTCCCACAAAGATGCGTCTCCATTCTTGAAGGATGGGAAGCCGGTCTCCAATGGGCCCCTGGCCATGATTGTGCTGCATGAGCCGCAGTCTGATGTCCAAACTGCCTTGCCGCATCTGAAAATGATGATTCCGTGTATCTGCTCTGTGAACCAAGAACCGCTTTTGGTTGAAGCTACAGTTGTTCAGCTTGGGGTTGGATTGATTGAAAAACATGTGGCCCTTTCGGCTGTTGCTTTGGATCCGTTGGATGTTGTGACGGTCAAGATCATGACATACCGAGATGAGTACAATGGTTCTTGGGAAGACTTTGTGCAAGCCCCCATCAAACACCTTGTTGCCTGTTTTCCGATTTTGCGCCGATGCTTTGAAACAGATTGCAAATGTGAATGTTGGCACAATCCGGATGGTCTTCAGGTGAAGGAACCAATTATGGATGTGTGGCGCAGACAGTTTCTCAACATGAGCTTCCGACCAGTGTCAGCCAGCAAGTCTGCCATCTTTTCCGTGAGTTTGCGTGTGCCATCTGCAATCCTTGGTGTGTTGTTGGCTAGGAGTGGGCATGCGGGTTCGTACCTCGAACCAAGAACCCCTGATGGGAAAAATGTGCTGGATGAGTATCTGGTAGTGTGGACTCCGAAGATGTCGTTGAGTGAGTTGGCCCATCTTAAACAGATGAACCCAGCAGTGATTGGGGTTGCTCGTTTGGGGGGGCGTCGTGGCCTGCGAGTCTTGAAAGAGCAGGCGCAAGCCATTCATGCCATTGTCAGACCTGAAGCCACGTTCCTTCCTGGAGGACCCAAAACCCAGTATGTTGCAGGTCCATTTCCATGGGGCACAGATCGTGCGGCTATCACCCGGGCCATGAAGCAGGTTGGGTGGTTGGTTCAGGCACTCCAGCCGATGCAGCCAGTGCCTGGGAAAGGATCCATGTGGCTCCTTCAATCGGTTGAGATGCCTCAGGAGAATATCATCTGCACCAGTCACGGTGAAGTGGTAATCACGAAGCACAAGCAGCAAGCGCAGCAACCCAAACTTCCTGGTGCAACGGTTGGGTCTGCAAACACGTTGAGTTTGTGTGGGTCGTCGACCTCTACTGCTGCCTCTGAGTCCGATCCGTGGCTCCAAGGTGATCCGTGGGGCCCTTACAAGGCGAAGTCCCTTCCATCAGTGACTACAGCAGATGTGGGCATGCAGCAGTTGGAGGAAAGAATCCAGAGTGCTGTGCTGTCCAAGTTGCCTGCGACCATGGAGGACAACACGGGTGATCGTTTGTCGGCACTTGAGGGTCAGGTTCACCAGCTGATGGCCAAGAATCAGGCGCTTGAGGGCAATTTCAATGACTTCTCCCATCACAGTGCTCAGCAATTTGCCGCTGTACAGACACAGATTCAACAGCAATCTAGTCAGTTTCATGGACAGTTGGAATCACAGTCGCAGAGCATTCAAGCAATGTTCGAGCAGCAGATGCAGCAGATTCGCGGGCTTCTGTCAAAGAGGCCTCGCGATGAAAACATGGAGTGACGACGTGGGGAGGGGTTGGTGCTGAGTGTGTGCCTTGTGGTGATGTTGATGATGGCTCTCTTCACTGCCAAAGTCATATTTCGTTTGCACACCCTGGTCCCCTGTTTTGCCCTTTTGGTGTGTTGTGCTGCATTCATGTTGCCTGGGAACGCTTTGCATTGTGGATCCCATCCACGCTGGCTTTTGATTATGATGATTGGACTTTTGCGAGTGGGGGAGGCGTCAAACCCTGGGCCATTGGCTCATTTTGACGAGGTTTTCACTTTGGGTACATTCAATCCATCTGGGTTGAGAAACAAAGCTCAATACTTTACTACTCATTTGTCTGATGGGGATATCTGGACTATTTCTGAGACTCATTTCTTTGGCAAGGATGTCTCCAAATTCCGAGCTGGACTCCGGTTTGCCAATTCCGGTCACCGATATTGTGTCACTGACCGCACATCGTTGAAACCTTGCTTGACATCGAGAACATCCTGGAAGGGAGTGGCTGCAGTTTCACGTATGCCCACACGAGCCATTCCGTCTGCCATGCCTCAATGCCTTCAGGACTCAGGTCGCGCTTTGATGGTGGCCTCTTTGGTCGGAGATGCTTGGGTGACGGGGGCAGTTTTGTATGGGGAACCTGATGGTCATCTGTACCCCAATCATGTCAGGAACAATGAATACCTGCTTCACCATGCTGCCGCTCAGATATGCCATCTGTCCACGGGACTTCGGTATGTAGCAGGTGACTTCAATGTCATTCAGGACAGTCTGCCTTCTTTTGACATCCTGCGCCGTGCGGGCTTTCGTGATGCACAAGATGTTGCTTTTGCCAAATGGGGACAGCCGATTGTGCCCACTTGTAAGCAAACCACCAGAAAGGATTTCCTTTACCTGAGCCCTGAACTTCAGGAGCTTTTGCTTGCAGTACATGTAACATCAGATGTCTGGCCTGACCATGCGATCCTTAAGGGTTGTTTTCAAATGCCGAAGCAAGCTCCGCACACGTGGACATGGCCCCAGCCGCAGCCCATGCCTTGGCCAAGGTCTTTTGAGGTGCATTGTGAATGGAATGACCAGGTCCATCCGACTGAAGCTTACCAACAGCTTTGGAAGGATATTGAAACTGCCGCTTGTCAAGCCAGCCCCTTTCCAATCCCTGATGTGATGAAGGGAAGGGCACAGCGATTGCAGCCAAAAAAGGTTCGACCGAACCAGCTCTGTCCTCTCAAGCTTGGTCGCCATGGTGATTTTCAGCCGGAATTTGTAGGTTCACCTGCCAGACATGCACAGTGGCTGCGTCAGACCCGACGTCTGCAAGCATTTACTCGCCTTTTGACTAGTGTGTCTGATGTGACAATTCAGATTGCGGAATCATGGGGTGCGATCTTGCGGGCCCCGGGGTTTTGCCCTGACTTTCCCAGCTGGTGGACTGATTGTAAATTTCGGGTCTCTGGTGCCCCTGCTATTTGCCCACTTGCCCCTCCTGATCTGCCGGTTGCCCAAGCCCTTTTTGACAGCATGGTACTTGCCACCCGGGATTTAGAAAAGCACCTGATGAAGCAATCCAGGCGATATGCCAAACATAGGCGGGAACAGAACCCCAATCTTGTTTTTGGTGATGTCAGGGCCCCAGGCCCACCTGGTGTGGATATCCTGTTGCAACCCACTCAAGCCACCATTGAGGATTTGGATGTTGATGAGTGCAAGATTGTTTTGGATCGAGAGGTTTCGCTTGCCCATGATAAGCCGGTTCTCAGTGGAGGCATTGCGCTTGATGTTATTCACCATGAAGGTGATGCGCTGTGGGTTGGTGATATCAGTGGTGTCCAGGTTGGGATGCAGATTTCTCAGACGAGGTTTGTTGGAACCCATGATGAGCTGGCCAGGGAATTCATTGATGCCTGGAAACTAAGGTGGATGCGGCATGCTGAGGTTCCTACAGAGAGATGGAATGCAATCCTGCAATTTGCCAAAACGCGTCTCCCACCAAGTCAGTTCTGTTGGGAACCTATGACCCCAGGGGATCTCACTGATGTCATACGCAAAAAGAAGGCCAATACATCTGCAGGTTTTGATGGAGTGACTCTTCGAGACTTGAAAGCGGTTCCTGCCACCATCTTGCCCAGGTTTTGCTCGTTGTTTGCATCGGCTGAAAGTAGTGGAGAGTGGCCTGCACAATTGATTGATTGCTGCCCCAAGCACGCCTTCTGATTTTCGTCCCATCACCATTTTTGGATTACTCTATATATCGCTGTTGGAGTTCATTTCACGCACGTCGAGCATTGGTTCACCTGGATGAGGTACTTCCTGAGACACTCTTTGGTAGTAGACCAGGACGTCATGCAACTCAAATTTGGGCCAAACTTTTGTGGACCATTGAAGAATCGTTTGTTGATGCAGTGCCCCTGACAGGGGTTGTGGCTGACCTGGCCAAAGCATTTAATTTCTTGCCTCGCCTTGTGGTCATGGAACTGGCAGCCCAGATGGGCATTCCGGGCTATGTACTTGTTGCATGGGCGGGCGCCCTCTCTGACATGAAGCGACGCTTCCAGCTTCGTGATGCGGTGACGCCAGGGGTGACGAGTGTCACGGGAGTGCCTGAAGGATGTGGCTTGAGTTGTGTTGCCATGGTTTTGGTTGATGTTTGTTTCCACAAATGGATGGAGGTTTTCTTTCCGCTATGCACACCTGTCTCTTTTGTGGATGATTGGCAGTTGGTGACTTGTCATCCTACACTACTCAATGGGGCTGTGGAGTGCATGAAGCGTTTTGTGGAGGCCATGGATCTTCAACTTGATGCCAAGAAAGAATATGCATGGTCACTGTGTGCTGATGGCAGAAAGCTACTCCGATCACAGGGTTTTTCAGTGGTATTAGGGGCCAAGAACTTAGGTGCACATGTTCAGTTTGCCCGAAAGCACAGCAATGCAGCGCTAACTGACCGCATGATGAGCATGAATGAGGTTTGGCCGCGCTTGAAACTGTCGGCCAGCAGCTTCTCATCCAAGGTGCGTGCCTTAGTAACTGCAGCCTGGCCGAGAGCCATGCATGCCATAGCGGCGACCGCCGTCAGTGATGCGGCCTTTCACAAGTTGCGTACTGGGGCCACCAAAGGCCTGGACATTGACAAGGCTGGAGCGAATGCTTGGATTCAGCTTGGTCTCATTGAGAAATCACATGTTGATCCGCAATGTTGGGCGATCACCCAAACCATCCGATGTGTGAGGGAATGTGGTCAGGCTTCGGTGGTGCGAGGTAAGTTGCTTCAAATGGTTTCTGGGGTTGAGGGCCCTCCTGCCAATAGCTTCACCACTACCCCGCTAGCTCGCATTCAGATGCTTGGATGGAGTGTTCTGCCGAATGGTAACCTGTTGGATCAGATTGGGGAATTTTGCCTCTTTCGCACTTGTATGGCTGAACTTAATGTTCGCATTTCCTGGGCTTGGCAACATGTTGTTGCACAGCAGGTCGCCCATCGACCTGGGCTTGTCCAGTTGCAATATGCTGATGTGAGTGACACCAGAAGTTGGCTATCCCACTTATCATACCCTGATCAGGAACTCTTCAAGAAGTGCCTGGATGGATGCCACATTACTCAGGACTCCAAGGTACATTGCCAGGAATCTGGCACTGATCGATGCCCTTATTGCCAATGCACGGACAGTAGGTTCCATAGGTTCTGGGTCTGCGAATATTTTGCTGAGGCCAGGGAAGGGATCTCGCCTGACCAGTGGGCGTTGATTGCTGCTGCACCTGAGTTTTTGACTTGCTATGGATGGAGTTTGCGTCCCTACACGGTCTTGCAATGGATGGCGACATTGAATGCCATCCCGCAGCCGCCTGAGATTCATGTCAGCTCATGCAGTGGAACATTGAACCTGTTCACTGATGGCAGTTGTCTTAATCAGCATGATCCACTTTGTCGTGTGGCAACATGGGCGGTAGTGTATGCTGGCCAGTCATTTTCTCAGGCGGGTGTGTTGGACAGTGGCCCACTTCCGGGAGTCTTGCAGAGTGCCTACCGTGCTGAGGTGTTTGCCATTTTGAGGGCCCTTCGCCTTGCTAAGAATCATGGCTCTTCCATCATGCTTTGGACTGATTGTGCTGCGGTTGTCCGGAAATTGCGCCGATGCCTTCGTGGGCATCCTCCTAAGCCCAACAGTGCTCATGCTGATTTGTGGGGAAGTGTGTTTGATTGCCTTAGTGAGTTTTTCCCGGGTCAGGTAGCTGTCACGAAAGTTGCTGCTCACCAGGGTTTCTCCAACGTGCAAAGCCCTATTGAGGAATGGTGTGTTTTTCATAACCATTTGGCTGATCGTGCAGCTTTGTATGCTCAAATGCAGAGGCCGGTTGACTTCTGGCCTTTCTATGCCAAACATGTGAGTGCCGTCACTGCCAGTAGGGATCTTTCTCGGACTGTGCAAAGGGTACTTTTAGCAATAAGTCAAAAGGTCATGCGTGATGATGATGCTGAAACTGAACAGGTGCGAGATGAAGTGTGTCAGACGCCGCCGGTGCCTCTGCATGCCCATAGAACATTACCGGTCCTGAGCATACCTGGTGCTGCTGTCCGCTGGTATGGCGATGAAGTGGTCAGGGTCGTGTTGTCCTGGTACTGGCAGAATGTCTATGGAAGCACATTTCCGTACGTTTGGTTGTCACAATTTCAACTCTATGTGGATTTTATGCTTTCTGGAGGGGTAGGGCCCATCAAGTTTCCTCAGTGGCAGGCGGGACATAACATTCCTGAATTGGATTTGCTCCAGTTGCCATTTCAGAAACGTACTCGATGGTTCTGCAAAGTGCTGAAGGAGAGCCTGAAGCATCTGGGTGTTGGATACTCCTACATGTTTGTTCGGCCTTCCTCATCTGCGTTGTTCCTACATACAGGGTGCCTGGCAGTGAAATGGGATCCGCGCAGGATTGAGGCAGCTGACCAATGGATCCTCCAGCATGTTCCACAAGGTATCCACAGAACATCACGTGCCATTGACCTCTTGCCTTGCGCTGCAAAGCACAGCGAGTTTCCACCGATTTGGGTCACAGGTTCTTAGGTTTGGACACCTCAATGCAGGCGGCCAACGTTCGACTTTGGCTGCGTGACATACAAATGGAGTAACAAATGGTGGTTTGGAACATTTGGATCATTTTTCCATATATTGGGAATAATCATCCCAACTGACAAACTCATATTTTTCAGAGGAGTAGGTCAGTCAACCACCAACCCAAAACCCATGAACTTCTTTTTTTTGTGGCTTGGATCAGATTTTCCTATGGTTTTACAGCCCGCCACGGCTCGCAGATCGAGCGCCTGGTTCATGAAGAACAGCCTGTGATGCTTCTGGCTTTCAAGGGGTACTTTCAAAGACCAGTTGGGAATATCAAGTTATAGTTAAAGTGATTCAATAGAATTTCATGGGATTTTATAGTGATTTAATGGCATTTCATGGGATTTTATAGTGATTTAATGGCATTTCATGGGATTTTATAGTGATTTAATGGTATTGAATGGGATTTGTTAGCGATTTAATGGTATTTAATGGTATTTTGTAGTGATTTGATGGTATACATGGGATATATGGAGGTTTGATGGGATACTGAGGATGATTAATACATATGCACAATTATATGGATAATTGATGATAATTGGGGTCTAAAATCAATCACAACTAGGAGACTAGGATACAATCTTAATATTAATGGATTTACCCTCTGGTAATCAAACGTGGTTGGCTGGAAATTTCACCATTTGGTTCGATGATTTTCCTTTTAAGACCTTCATCGAACTAAGTGAATTTCCCGGCTTGCTATGTTCGACAACAGTGGAGGGTAGAAAGGCAAAGGCTTCATTCTGATTGTAGACCAAGAGTTGGAGAACAGGCTACCGCAACATTGAAGGGCAACAATGGGGGATCATTCACCAACGGTTTTTCTGCACACATCTAAGCAATGAACCTGGGACCTCGCGGCTACAATCTGGCTCCATAGGTGCCCAAACATGGGGGGAGCAACTGGGTCAACCTTTGTTAGATACTTTAGGACCTGTTTTTAGCTATCAATGGTAAAATGTACTAACCAGCTATTTTTTGTCGGCAGGTATCTAAGATTCACCATGGCAAGAGGAGCACATATTTGGTCAGGTTTGGTACTGCAGGAGGTTTTTTTTCTTGGCATCATGAATCATGAGATTTCAGCAATATCCATGGCAGTTAAGTTCGTTGAACATCCAAAAAAAACTCACACTGCGAGAGAAGTCACCACTTCTTTTGTATTTAGTGTCGTTGTAATTGTTACTTGTATGATATTGTTGACAATAGCAATTACATCATATTGTTCGTTCATTTCATAGACTGGTTGGTGGTTTGGAACATTTTTTATTTTTCCATATATTCTGAAGAATAATCCCAACTGACGAAGTCATATTTTTCAGAGGGGTAGGTCAACCACCAACCAGATATTGTATTTATGTATGATAGTTTCTTCTTGGATGAGCTGGTGAATGCTATCTTCACAGTATATCTTGGAAGTGGGAAGATCTTGGTGCCGGTGAATGTCATGGGATTTGGAGCTAAGTTGGGGGCCACATGTTTGTCCTATGATGATACTATTATAGCTATAGTCATCCATAGTCATAGTATCATCAACCATAGGACTACAATAGTCATAGTATCATCAACCCATCACAGTGATACTATTATAGCTATAGCTATTGATGGGTTTTCCTACTTTGCAATTCTTGCCACTGGACGTGAGCTGTTTTGTGAATTGCCCAGGAGAACGGACACCCTTTAGCGCAGGGTGCATCGAATGCCGCCCGAAAACTGAGGTTCTATGAGCCTTTAAACTACTTGGATGATGAGACCAAAGTGCATGTCTCTGAGGCAAGGCTGAGTTTTTCGGATCTTCCGGAAAGATTGAAACCATATGATGGTGTTCAACAGAGGATACATCAATATATATATATATATACGTGTATATATATATATATACGTGTATATATATATATATATGTATACTTACATTATATATATATACATAATTCCCGAGAATGGCTTCTTTGCCCAGATTGACATGCTTTGTAGCATGAACTATCAAACTCTCAAAAATTGGTCACTCTGCAGAATGCACTGTTCTTCTGCTGGATTTGGGATGTCATTTGGGGATCCCAGATTGTTGGGTCACTTTTTGATGTAATTTTGGGCTATCAACTTGGGACAAATCCGTTCCAGCACGTCCAGCACGGGCAGCATTCGAATATAGGGACTCCATACAAAATCCAATGGCAAGTCTCAGGAGCCTTGGGAAAGAACAACTTGAACATGATGAGAGAAGGTCATATCTGAAGTTACTTTACTTCGAGTCATCCCCACCATGACACACTATTCTGACACAGTTTCTGACATATCATCTGGAATTATATATGGCATATATAATCATATATATGTATATTATGATATTCTATCTGACATTCCAGCAACCATCTTTTCCAGTCCTTAGCAAAAGAATAAAGGGTGTGGGTGACTCATTTATATTTTATTCTGATTGCTTTGGAGTGTGCCTTCGTTCAAGCTGCACTTCCGTTGAAGTTTTGCTCATGGTGGCCTATGCAGGCATTGCTCCAAGATGTCAGGATGATTCTTGACCATACATGTTCAAACTTTCAATTATTTTCAGTGCAGTGTAGAGTCGTAGATGATGTACATTGACATGCATAGACTCTTCAGACTAGCATTTCAAATACATTTGACATGGATTCTGTGGACCGATAGCTTCAACGAGGAGAGGGGTTGGTGGGACGGTGGTTTGTCGAAACAGTGGAAACACCCTCCAGGCAAAAGCCAGCAGCACGATGCTTCAATTGGCCTCAATCTCGCAGTGAAACTCTGCAGGTCGGCCCTAGATATCATTCCGCACTGGCTATTGGCAATTGAACCTCTGTGCCTGTGCCTTTACAGCACTCAGCACTCAGCAAAATAAAACCATGAGGTCAGTGAGCCTATATAGAGCATAGCTTGTCAAAATCACGTTGTTCGGAGTTTACCCTCGGCAAATCGAGGTTTAAATGGTTTGTTTTCCTAATCCTTCATGGAGCCATGGCCCTGCAGGCGCGTCATGCGAAGCAGTGGACAGTGGAGTGGCAGAGCGAAGAGGGGTTCAATGATGTTGTCAATAAAATTGAGAGGGTCCTGCAATGCAAGCAGAGACAGTTTTCCCAAGTGGCCGCTTTGAAACACCCAGGGCTGCTTTTGCATCTCAGGACCAGCGAAGATTAGGACAAGGATACCAAGAAGCAGGCGAGCCCAGGCCAGACAGCAAAAGCTGGGTATGAACGCAAATCTTTTCAGAACGGGCCGCAACTTGACGGTTATGCTGAATCATCTAAGTGTCTGCAAGAATTCTTCCTCCATGACAGACAGACGACCCTTCTGGAGGCGCAAACACTTGTAAGCATTTTTCGCGTAGCCGTTAATTACAAACGAAACCATCAGATAAGTTTAACATTTTACCCACAGAGAATAACAATGCGGTTGGGTGCAAGTTGCGTGTTGCAGTTGCCAGGCAAAGCCATTGCGGCATCCTTGCAAGTCCCTGTGAGCTTCCCCACCCACGTGTATACACGAAGACTTCGCCGCGAAGCTGCTGGAAGCGTTGGACTCCATCGACTGGGTTGTTTTCCCTTTTAGCGGAGAAGCCCCGACAATGACCCCAGTGGTTTGGACTTGGAGTAGACCACAAGCACAGGTAGACCCAAGAAAGGTAATAAGAATTGCGCAGCGTCCAATATACAGGGCCAACATACTGTCAGGTGGCATCTTGAAGCACCACCAGCAGTCCTTTGGCTTGCGCCCCTCCGTGATGGTGCTCCTCCCGGCGCCTCGGGCATCTGTGGACAAAGACAAGATGGCTTTGTGGAAGCACCAGCATGCTCATCTCTTGACAACCTTGAAAGAGGCGCTCGTGAGCAAGAGTTTTGCCAGAGTGCCCGGCTCTAAGGTATGAAAATATCGTTTCTCGTGTGTTGGAAGCAAAGCTTCCAATACTCTGCACAATACAAGTATCACTGGTCGGATTTGATCTTGCGTTTGACGCAGCGAGATCCCACTTGAATGTGCTTCCCCCCTTCCTGGTTGTCAAAAGCATCCATATTATAGTTACCAAAAGCATCCATACTAGTTGGCAGCCGTGAAGGTCTGGGTTCAAGAGTGAAACGCCAAAGAAAACCAGAGTGTGGGCCCGCACAGATTCAGCTCCACAAGATCCTGGCACGACAGCTTGTCTGACGTTTGGCAGTGCTCCGGTGATTTTGGTTGATGGCGCGGTCTCCCGAGGGGACTTCGCTGAGTGGTCGCAGACAGCGATCCTGAGACGGCGGATTGCATGGATAGAGCGGTGGTGAGCCAAAGGAATTGAAGCTCCAGAGGCAAATTTCCCTGGAAGTCAAGACAAGCCCCACCCAGTCTCTGGCTGGGCCCGGCATCGTTGCTACCAAGCAAGTCAGAGCCAAGGCAACCTTCCCGGAGAAAGGAGTTTGGTTTGATACCCTTGAAGAATCACACGTTCTTGCTGCAGTTCAATGGATTTTGGGTTTTGAGACAGGATAATACCCGATTGCTTCAACTAGCTCTGAAGTGGCAAGATCTTTATCTTACACTAGCCTGGCAATTGTTAGGTCGATCGTGAAGCTCCCGTTGAAGGAAGGCGGTGCCGGTGCCTGGTTCATGCATGGATTGGCACGTTTCGTCAACGACTACAGAGGCCAGAACTTGCAAATTAGTCGTTTTGGGAAAACCGCCCAAAAAAGCACAACACCGTGATTCCGTGATTTGCAGTCAACAGGGTTCGCAACAGCATGCTTTGGAAAACTTCCGGAAGTCTACCACCACCAGCTGCGAGCCTGTGCCTTGTCAGGTGTCCACAAAAGCCCGAACTGTGTGCTCAAGCGCGAGCCTTCCTATGGTCGTGGGACGCATTGCTTGAAGCTGGATGTGACGCGCCAGGTTGCCCGAGGACAAGAGTTGCTTTTATCCTATGGGGAGGAATTTCCCCTTCCGTCTCTCCCGCCTCCAGACTTGCCACCAAGGGCAACACGTCGCCCTCGAGCCAAAAAAGCCAAGAAGGATCAGAAGAATGAAAAGGATGAGACTGCTGAGAAGGGTGACGAGGAAGACAAACCGAGCGATCCTCTAGATGACGAACCAGCTGAGGGTGAAGATGATGAGTGAGCGATTTAGAGAGAGATGTTCTTTAAATTCTCCACTAGATGGCCCAGGCTCTTGAGCTTGAAGATTCTGAGGGAGTCAGGAGGGTTTGCCTTTGACTCTTTCCGTTTCTTGCCCAGGCTGCACCCATGCAGAGACAACACACGCGCATACACGCGCAAAAGAAAAATGACCGTTGCTGAGAGGTGAAACCAGCATCCTTCATTTGTTTGTTACACCATCGAAAAGACTAATGCTGTGACATTCTTTCTGGCATATACTCTGACATTCTTTCTGGCATTCTATTTGGCATTCTATCTGGCATATGACCTGATCGGACATACTTTCTGGCATATATTCTGACATCCTTTCTGGCATTCTATCTGGCATCTTTCCAGGCATTGATTCTGGCATTCTATCTAACATTCTATCTGGCAAGTATTCTGACATTCTTTCTGACATTTTTTTCTGGCATTCTATCTGCCATATGTTCTGACATTCTATCTGGCTCTATCTGGCAATCTCCTTGGCATTCTATCGGACGTGTATTCTGACATTCTGTCTGGCATTCTCTCTGGCGTGAGTTCGGGTCGAGGCGCCGAGGAGGCGTTGCAACTTCGTTAACCTGAGACCCTCACCTGGCAGGTGGGAAAACAAATATTCTTAAGTTTTAAACCATCAAACATCCGAACCTATTTGCATCAGTTTTTCATATCCTAAACATGGTTTTTCTTATACATCTCAACTGGCAATATCTGATGCCGTCATCCCATTCCCATCCTCCCATCCTATCACGAGGTCATCGAAGAAAAACTGAAGTTGCTGCTGAAGCGGCTGCAGATGTCGGACACCCCAGCGGCAGAGGTGACAACTTGGGAGCCATCAGAAAACCCCATAAATGGGATATCCCAGTTGCTTAGGGGACGTCTTAAGAAAGGTTCTTAACCACGATTCGTGGGAATTCGTTGCTAGGGGTCCCCTAGATAGTTATGCCGGTTTAACTGACTAGGCTATGTTGCAGTCATGCTGGATGTGTCTCTAGTTAGATGGGAGTCTAAGCCAACTTATAATATTGGGGGTGCGCGTTGCATCACTATATGGATCATAGTATAAGTACAGTATAATAACTACAAATTTTAGGGAATGAAATCCATTTGCCCAGTTAAATGTGATGTTCACCCATCCCCGAAGATTCACCATTAGTAGATCATTGTCCAAATTGGAAACCCAAGGATTTCCACGTGTATGTTGCAATGTGCCCCCAGTTTTAAGTTGGTGTGTAAACCCCTTGAACTACTGTATATACAGTTGTAAGTTGGAAATATCATAAACCATAATTAGTTGTTGGAATTATAAACCAACTTTAGCTATCTAGAGGGCCTCACTTTGTGATTTACCAGAGGATTGGGTTTTTTTTCTTGGGACGATGGTTGCGGGTAGCAACTTCCAGGCGGTCTGAGTAGCGCAGCACATGCCGTGCTATACCTTGATGAAGGCCCCAAACGATAGCTAAGTTGGTGAACACAATTTTAACAACTATGTTCTAAGATACTTGTAATTATAGTATTCATGGGGTGAAACTAAACCAACATTCACATCACGTTTGTGGGCCCAACACTGTAGGGATGTGCTGGAAAATCGTCGACCTTACTGTAATCATCAAACATGATAAACATGGTGGAAAATAGTGGTTCGACCATGAATATATATATATATATAATAGTGTCTAATGTTGGTAAAACAATGTCATAAACCACCCGTTTGGAAATGTTTTATACCACCTATTGATGGTGATTTGGGGATGGTTTATGGCATTGTTTTACCCACATTAAGCGATGAATTAACTCTCCCAATTTCTGATCAACTGCTGCTTGGTTGAGGCCAGCCCCACTGGATCTAAAGCACTTCCTGGCGATGGAGGCGCAAATTTTGCAGGGTTTGACCCTTGAAACATGTGGTTACAAGTTACAACCAATAAAAAATGGTGACTCTATGTCATTTTAATGGTTTTTGAATAGATGTTACCTGTCCACTTGCCTATCTACTTGAAATCCTCACCCTATGAATCGTAACTGGCTGGTAGCAGGTGGTTAGTTTTACCCGGTTGTAAATGGCACAACCCACTCAGGGGATTTATTCATTGGACTGATACTCCATTCTTTATATGGAGGTTTCCTGAAATAGGGGTACCCCCAAATCATCCATTTTAATAAGATTGTCCATTATAAAGCATCCATTTTGGGGTACCCCCATTTATGGAAACCTCCATATTTTCTCAAGCGTTCCTATAGTTCTGTTTCTTTCGAAACTTTGGCCACCTTGCTCTGCCGGAGATTTGCCCTTGCTGGGGTATCATCTTGTTGCAGAAGCTGCCGGACGTTTGGTGTTTGACTTTTGAATCGCCTGTTGGAAGGGAGAGCTTTACGACCAAAGATCACTAGGAACTTTGAGGATGAACATGAATCTTGAACACAAATGAACAATGAAAATCCATGAAAACAACTTGGTTAGATAAGGATTGGTGTAGAATTATTTGGATATTCCTAAAATAGGGGCACCCCTAGTTCTCATCCATTTATATATGGGATTTTCCATGGGGTACCTCCATCAGGGAACATCTGACCAGTTTTCAATGGGATCACCCCACCAGTTCCTGATTGGTTGGTACATACTTAATAATATATATATATACACAGTATATATATATATATATATTCATATATATATATATATAATATTTATATATATATAGATACTATATATATTTATATTATATATATATATTTATATATATTATATTTATATTCACATATACATTTTTTTATACTTATGTGTTTTTATTTGTTATATTTATAATATGTTATATATATACATACATGTGTTCTACATTTACTATGCATCCAATATCTATATATATAAATATGTATATGTGTGTGTACATGTATAGGTATAAAGTCACTTTTCACCATATGGCAGGATCATTCCCTCATTTCAGGCCGCCGCATCCCGTGCTGCCAGGTACCTGAAGTTCCGCCCGTTGAAGAGGCGAAGGTACCGCGGACTGAGCGCAGTGAGGAGGAGGAGGAAGAGAAGGCAGCGAGGGAAGTGGAGGAACACGGGCCACGGAGATATCAAATATGCCATGATTTGATATGATTTGCCTATATAATATGTGTTTTGTTTCTTATTGTTAGCTGTGTTTCTTTGAACAGATATACCTACATATTTTGATCCAGATATATTTTAAGCTGCATTTTAAAGGTATTATGCACTAAACAAACAACCTACCTATATACTTTACCTATTCATTGTTTTCAACTTATTTGTCTACCTATGTTTTGATTGTTCGTAAAGATATGTTCTATCCTTCATGCTGTGATCCAGATTGACATTGTTCGGAAACGAGGCTTCGCCAGGCGTACCAAGTCGCAAGTGTGGTTGGGAAATGTCCGGTGGTGATATACTCAGGGTTCGAGATTGTGAAGTCATTTCAATGAACCCATAAGAACATCATGTGGGTAAAACAATGCCATTTGCACCATCCCCCAGAAAAAATCTCCATAAAGTTATAGGTGGTATAAACTTACCATTCCCAGTCATGGGTTGTAAAAATGGCATTGTTTTACCGCACCCACCATAGATTTGACTGTTGCGGTTCAGACCTGGAGGGAGTGGGTGATTTTGTTTTTATTTTCCATGACAGCCAGTACATAGTCGCAAGGGATTTATAGTTACTATATGTTACTATAAGAAATTTTAGTTTGGTTGCTATAAATCTTCATTGTAGTTGCTTACTGTTTCATAAATCCTCCAGGACAAAAAATCACAAGGCATCAGGACCGATGTTCCCAGACATGATCCCAAGGAGCCAGTCGACATGATCTGAATTGTTTTTTTTGGGAACATCATGAAATGACAATTTTGTCATTGTTTTTTTGGTGAGTGTTTGTGTTTTTTTCTTTTTTTCTGGTGTGTGTGTGTGTGTTTTTATTGTTTGGGAACATCTGATTTCCGTTCAAAAATTCAACATGTGAAAGGTATCCATTATACAAAGCGGGGTCTCCAAAGGATAGCTAAGTGGGCTTATAAACTTCAATTTTGCAATGGTTTGTGATATTAATGGGATACATCACTGGCGCGCTCTTAATCACATTCAATCAACCATTAAATTCAAACAACCATTCAACCCCATTAATCCTACGGTTAGATAGGTATATAACCAACTACTGTATCACCAACTGGGGGTGGGGTCGATATTGCAGAATATCCCATTCAATTGCTTTAAATCGTTGTATATATCCAATGAATCACCTGGTCAGTGGGGTCCCCAAACCATAGCTAAGTTGGTTTACAACAAAACGCAGCACATTTCTTATCCCTGACGCCAGCGAAATCAAAAAAAGGCTGCCCTGGCACAACGTGAGCGTGAGCTGGACATCAAGGAGGCGAGCCCTGGTTGAGTGGTTCAGAAACCCATAGAGAAAACCTATCAAGCGACTAGTATCATGAAATGGGATAGGGATATATTTAATGGGTCAATTTAAGAAAATCTGGTGATGTTCCGCAATGTTGTGTAATTCTGTTGGGATTTGTTGCGATCTTTGTTGGGATGTGTTGGGATTTCTTAGTTGTTTTTGCCATTGAGTGGGGATGTTTCAATGTCTAAACCGTGCTCTGTGGATTTGTTTTTCTGAGCAGGTATGGTTGGCAACGCCAAACGCCGAAGGTCAAACGCTGGACTTTTTTTATATCGTGGTGATTTACCACTAGAAAATTCCCTGGATTTGCTGAAGATGTTTTTTCAATTAGCCTTTGGTACACTAACAGTTTGCGAACTTGAAAATGGCCATATAAATAGTTGATTTACCCATGAAACACTAATGGGTACTCCACTACTAATCAAAAAAGTGATTTGTTTTTTTGTTCCTCAAGCAGATCACAATGTGATGGTTTTTCTTTGAGATTCATTGGTGGATGTGACCATGGCCGGCACTGGAAAAAAACTGGAAATCTTTCATGGGTGCTGAATACCTAAGTAGCAAGGTTTGCGGTTGAACGGACCCATTTGAGATTGTGAAGAAAACCTCAAAATGATAACAGACTGGGACCTGCAATATCCATGTACAAATATGTATAAATACATAGATACAAGAAGGGGGGCCAAAGCAATAAGTCGGCTTAAAAATCCCATGTGGATACAAGTAATCCCAGTTGACCTACGAATCGTTCAGCCAACTTACCTGTGCAGGAGCCCCATTTTTGACACCAAGAATGATGAATTTCTTGCTTTCAATACATCTCATTAAATCAACCATTAAATCCCATCAATCCTATCGTTAGATGGATCAGTTTTAGGCTTTAGTACACCAACTATAATCAATGGGAATTTCAGGATCCTAGGAGGTACCTACCATATATAAGGCCTATCTGTTAGGCCTATGTAAGGGGATATCCACCTAAAATATGGCCAAAAATATGGTACTAACGTACCTCCATCAATTGGATCCTGGAATTCCCATAGCCAACTGGGGGGTGGAGGCAGTTCTGAGGTCCGCTTGAGGGCGCAAATGGAGGAGATGCGCGCGGCCCGCCAGACATTGGAAGGTCGGTTACTGGGGGATCCTCATTGGGTCGTGATGAATGTTTGGTTTCGACAATGTGGGGCCCCCCAGTTATAAGATGTGATAAGTTGTTTGGAAATCCCATGAAAACTATAACTTACGAGTCTTATGAGTATCATAAACGTTCACAAACCATCGTTATTGAAGTGATAAACAACTTAGCTCAACCAGCGTGTTTTGGGGGGCCCCACATTGTACGGGTTGGATATGTATATACATAGTCCTAAGTGACTCATCGCCACATAATGCTGTATATATATACCCTCTGGTAATCTAACATAACTATGGAGAATCACATCTTTTATAGGTAAATCAAGTATAAGTCACCATTTTCAATAGCTATGTTAAATTACCAGAGGGTGTATGTATATAATATATATATATGTATGTGTATATATATATATGTATATATATATATGTATGTATCATGATATATTACGTTCTTTTTCTGCGGTTGACTCTAGCCATGTTCAGTTGGTATTCCTTCCCAGAATCTTGTGGCAGGTATCAGGGTTCATGCAGATTTTCTGGGCAACCAGCAAATCTTTGGTGCTATTGCCCCCATACTGTGATGCTCCTGAAATCAGCAATTTGTTCGGTTCACAAGTACGGCCCTTTACCAATTATAAGTCAGTCATAAGTCAGTTATAAGCCCATTTATGGAGTGACAATCCCATGTATAATCATTTATCACTGGTAGAAGGATGTAAAAGGCGTTAATTAACCGTATGGGTTTCTTGGACGCCAGGGGAGATGTCTCAGAAACTTCAAGAGGCCGAGGCGCAGACATCAGGTCGAGTGCAATTTTTGTTGATCCCATGAATATTTTTTTTCGGGCTGGAACATGGGGAAACTATGCGCTGAAATGATCGGTATATATATATATATACATACAGCGTACACACATATGGATTTGTTTAATCAGCATTAATCAGGATTGAACCTGCCATTTTTGCAGAAAAAAAACGTCCAACTACGGCTTTACTTTGCTGCTGCAATCTGTAATGTTACCAACGGGCGGAGGGTGCGATGCGGCCCTCAGCAAGCTGGCAAGGTTTGCCATTGGAAGTTGCGAAGTTCGGGTTTCAAATATCGCCATGTCACCGTCTTTGGTACTTCAACAGTTTTGATATGTTTTGATGGCTTTGCTGATTTTTAGTGATGTGCAAAGTGATGTTTATGGGGGAGGCAAGATATGGCTTTACCATATCGTACCGCAACTTGCACGCCGTACATCGCCGGTCATCGCTGGCAGGCGCGGCATTCGAAGTCGCAAATGGTTGCCGCTGAGTTCAAGGCGTTGGAACACAGAATCCGTGCCAGGCTGCAGCTGTTTGCAGGTCATATTTTACCATCTGGTTATGACTAACATAGCCATGGTATAGATGGTCCATTTATAGATGGTTTACCGTTCTTAAAAATGGGTGGATCTTTCCATGGCTATGTTAAATAACCAGAGGGTAATCAAAAAACATGTTTCCGGTTAAAACATCATAAATAAAGGGTACATTAGTGTATGATTATGTATGTATGGTACAATAAACCCCATTCATAATGTACCATACAAAATGATAATCACCATTAAGTATATATAGTTATATCTACCATAAACCATAGTTAAGCCACTTATAAGGCAATTTAGCTATCTTGGGGGCCCCATCCTGTATGAATGGGGTGTATAGGCCGACATAAACAGATTATGTACCATTTGTAGGTTCAGAGCAGATCCGCTGGCAAGCCAATTTTGGCAACTGATCGAACGGGGAGCCGTTAGAAACGCTCGAGATGGATGTCATTTTCTTCAGAATTCAATAGACAGTTCTACATACTGATTTATAATATAGTGTATATATATATTCTACATATTATATACATATTTTTATATAGATGGCGACTATCTACACACATATGCCACCGGCACATTTGAATACATCATGGGGGGCGAAGCCGGAACTGGCATGGCAGGCCAACTTTCAACAAGCACAGGCCTGGGCCTCTGATGATGGCCATGGAAGATACCTTGTGAGACCATGGTGTTTGTACCCTCTGGTAAACGTTAACAAAGAACTATGGAAAATCACCATGTTTAATGGGAAAATCAACTATTTCTATGGCCATTTTCAATAGCTATGTTTGTTTACCAGAGGGCATGTGTTTGTGTATGATTTATTATCTTTCAAATAGGGGATTCTTCTACAATCAAAATCCTGCACCCTCCGGCAATCAATTATATATTTAGCCAGACATATTGAAAAAAAACAACTGTGCTCACCGGGTTTTAGAAGTGCCCCACAACCATTCAAGAGATTCAGTAGCACGCACGGATGGCTGAAAGCAGTAAGTTGACGAATTACAAGAGAGTCTCAAGCACCTTGCAAGAATCCTAGGATTAAGTTAAGGGGAGTCTACCCTTCACCCGAAGTGCAACCCACAAGACGAGGTCTTAAAGATTTCTTGTGTGACACCACGTCAAAGCTGCTTTAGCTCAGTGACAGGGCTGATGCCGGCGATGTGGACGGTGACTGAGATGAGCGCCATGATCACCTCAAGGTTGTTTCTGCCAAAAATACCTTGTGGTGCCCCTCAGTCATCCTTGTTTGGGTTCAGTTTTACCCTATTAACCAGGTAACTAGATCGATAAGATCTACCACAAACCCTACTGATCATGTGATAAATGTTGCAGTTATATGCCAACATAGCATACGAACTGGGGCGCACCTTTGTATATCTCCAGAGATCAAGCATTCAAAACCCAATCACCATGGAAAAACAGCATGTTTCCTCAAGGCAAACCGTATCAAACCGTGCAAACCATTCAACCTTTGACTGGTTGGTGGTTTGGAACATGTTTAATTTTCCATTAATTTTCCATATATTGGGAACAATAATCCCATTTGACTACTATTTTTCAGAGGGTTGAAACCACCAACCAGTTGATATTTCTTGGAACATTTCTCACTTACCAAGCACCATTTGGGCACCATTTTTTCGCAGCCATGCCTGGCCACGGGATGCGTGGCTACTTTGACCAGGCAGGGGACGGTGTACCCCAAGCATCGCTTGCCCTAAAGGTACCCCAAATGTTAAAAACTAGGGTCCATTTTCACTGGGAAAGTTCAAGTTGGTCAATTTGATTGTTAGTTAATCCGCTTCGGAAAACAATGTCAAATTTAAGGTATAATAATCAAAACTACTTCACCCCGGGTTGTTTTTTAGGGTGCATATTAAGGTTTAAGATTTAAGATATTAGGGGAAAGCTTCGACATCCAAGTTATGGCAATATTTAGATTAGATTTAAAAAGGAATTTGATCGATTTTGAAATCCGGCCCCAGTTGAAACATGTTGAACCTGGATGAATGTATAAAAATCATCAAAATTGTATTGTGTTTTCTGTTGGAAATGACTGTAAATATATGTATCTCTATATTATATATATATATTACATTAATTATATTGTATGATATTTAATTATATTATATTGTGTTATAATATAATATATGTATATGTATATGTATATGTCCCATTAAAAACCATCCATTTAGAGAAGAGAGTAACGAATGGTATAATACAATATAATGTAATGTAATATAGTATAATATAATATACTATAATATCATATCATGTAGTATAATATAGTATGATATGATATATATAATATGATTTGATAGAATATGATATAATATGATATAATACAATTTAATATGATATAATATGATTTAATACAATATAATACAATATAATATAACATAGTATACTATAAAATGCTATAATATATATATAATATTATGATATAATTTAATATACAATACATATAATGTACATATACATATAATGTACATATACATATACATATACATATACATATACATATACATATACATATATGTACACGTTCACAACCCTCTATAACTATCTATACACATTTAGTATTCGGTACGGGTACCCAACAATCCCAGGCTGCGCCCCTGGCATTCGATGGCCCAAGTCTGGGTCCGTTTCGGCCACTCAGATTGACCGAAACGGGGAGATAGGGGAAATCATCCCAAAAAACACACGGAAATATGATGTGTTGTTTCCATAAACCTCCATGGTAGGTCTAGTTTTTGGGATGGTTATGGAAAAAACAGATGCTTGGATGTGAAGAAAAATAATATTTCCATATGTTTTTATGATTGGATGTGAATGGTAGGCCTAGTTTTCAATGAAGTTATTGCTATCCGTTTCCACGTTTCCTGAAGATCACTTGTTGTCGATGGGTATCTAAGGTGGGCCATGATCATTGAGTGTTGGCCCACGAAACCGGGATACGGACTGTAGAGGAAATCATGTAAATGAACGTAGTATTGCTTGTGTTTAGCTATGTTTAATGGATGCAAATCCATTGAGTAGAAAAATCATCGCCAAAACAGTCCACGCATTGCGGTTCCAGGATGTTCCCCCAACAGTGGTGATATTTGAAGCTACGGCCTGTGGGCCCCAGTGATGTTTGTTGTTTTGCAACCCCCATGAATACTCATAGTTATTTGCGTATCATAGACCCAATGGTGACATTGGAGTTTTCAGTTCGCCAACAAAAAACCAACATCAGTGGGTTCCAAGCTGAAGCATAGTGCAAAAAAACGAGTTCTTGGAGTTACCCTCTGGTAAACTAACATAACTATGGAAAATCACCATTTTTAATGGGAAAATCCACTATAAATTGTCATTTTCAATAGCTATGTTAAATTACCAGAGGGTATGTTTACCAAATTTTTGTTGGTGAAGCCCTCATGCCTCAGGAGGCCCTGGGAGCCCCGGGAGCCCTGGGAGGCTGGGATCAACCTGGGATCACGAAGCCTGTTCTCCCTCGCCATAGGTCATGGTTAGATTGCGGGACGATAGATCCCCAAGATAGCCGAACTTTTCAGGTTAGGTTTTTTTTTAATACGCAGAACATCGGGTCATATTACACATTATGAAAATAGGGTGTTTCTTGAGTCATGGGGGATCTCCAAGTCACGGTTTCAATGACGACTGGATGATTTGGCGGTACCCCCATGACGTAACGGAAACCTCCATGAATTAAGAAATGCTAACCAGCTAAAGTTGAAGACAACTAAAACTTTTGCAGGGGGTCTAAGGTTGGGTTTAAACATGCAAAGATTCCGCAAATCATTTTCCGACAGAGTATGGTTATGGGTCAAAACGTGTACGTGTACACACCAAAGGTTTCATTCACGCATATGGATCTCTGTGTTGCCCCAGGTTCAAAACCAACGTATGCACGTACCCTTTGGCAAACATGGCAACTGAAAGTCATAGACATCTCTACCTTGAAAAAAAAACAGGGAACATCAATGAAACACATCTTTAAGATACTTTGCCATGCATAATCGGACTACAATGTGGGACCACCAATCCGATAGCATCCGATAGCTAAGTTGGTTGATAACTCCAATTTCAATAGTATCTATATAGTATTAACTATTGTGATAGCTAAGTTGGTTTATAACCACCTATAACTATAGTATTCATGGGATGAAACTAAACCAGCTTAGCCATCACAAAGGGGGGCCCACATCGGAGTCCCCAGCCAGGCTTTTGCAGCGCCGATGTCACTCCGACCCGCCCCGTGTCGTCGTAGCAGTTTCTTCGACGCGGTCGAGGCGCTGAGACCGGAAG
>CAMXCT020003820.1:5000-52943 GCA_947184155.2 Cladocopium goreaui
AGCTCTTTTCCTAACTCATGTAGTCTGCTCTATCATGGCGTTCCCTGCTTTTGAAGTTCGCATGATGCGTGACTTGAGGCTCTTTGTGCATGTTAGGAAAAAACATGAGATAGGACCTAGAGGCGTACGTGACTCCTATCACATCCCTGCTGGAACCATTAAAAAAATATAACTTGAGCCTCGGCAGCACAAGAGTTAGGAACCCACCCCAGGGATAACCCAACTGTCTGGAACAGCTAAATCCTAACTCACCAGGACCTAGTATATATATATATATATGTCTAGTCTACAAATAGCTTGGGGATATTGACAAAATTGGTGAAAACCATCAGGCCCCGGCCTCTTGCCCGGCCTCTTGCCTAGTACCCGCTGCTCTGAAAATAGGTTCAAATGAACCATGTGAACTTACATATATTGATATATTCATATATATATATATATATGTACATATGTATATATCAATATGTATATATATATATATATTTATAGTATATATATATATGTATATATATATATATATCAATATGTATATATGTATATATTTATAATATATATATATGTATAATATATATATATTATATCTATATATTAATATTATATATATACACATAAACACCATATGTTCAAAATCCACGTCTAAACTCATGGTGCTGACCTGGCCACATGGCCACAGCTCCCCCACTCCGCCCAGTCTCTCTCAGGCAAAGAATTGAAGACCTCCTCAACGAGCGGATTCCACATCTTTCTGTCCCTTGAAATCATCCTAAGGCTGGCGAATCAACCTAGAAAGGTGGTGATGTTAAACCCTCCAAAAAACTTGAGGCAAATGGGCTTCATCCCAGGTAGAGATGGAAAAGAGACTAATTAAATCTAATTAATATATACGTATACTGTACTTATACGATATCTAAGTGCCGCAAGCAAACACCTATTATCATTCAAGCAGTTCCAAGTTTAATTGGCCTTGGCCAAAACCTAGCTGCGATAGAAAATGACGAGGAAGGACCAAATCTTACAGAACCACAGAACCAACACAGCGATAGCTTTTGGGTCAAAATTCTACAGAAGGAACGCATGTCATGCACGTTCATTCAATATACCCTTAGTTGGCATGAACGCTCCAGAACTTGCTGGCATTTTCTCATTCCCAGTTTTGACCAACCCCCCCACACAACTTTACGCATGAGTCAAAATAGCATCCATCGGTTACTGCCTTCAAAATGGTTATGTGCACCACTTACTTGTTATTGTGTATATCTGCATATGTATATATATATATATATGGCACTGGCACTTGCTCCAAAGTTCTTGAACCCCAATTCCCTTTTTGTTTCTAACAAAGGATTCTATATATGCCAACATGGTATGTGGCTTATGGCCATCCACTCCACATTGGTATTTGAATCTTTCTTGATGGATTCATGACCAGCCGATTTTCTGGTAAAGTAACCCATCCCTTTTCTGGGAGAGGAACCCATGTTTCTACCATGGTACAATTTGGAAATGGGGTACCCCTAAATCCATTGATCCATCAACAGTAATTATCCAATGTGGGGGATATCATGTCATTTTTAGACAGACCCATGCTATGATTCTGTTTGCTTAGTTTTCATGAAATCCGAAAAAAATCCTCCTACATCCCCTATTGTTTATTGTTAAACCCATTTTTTTTGCAACATGCCCCAACTGTGATATGGTTCCATGCGCTTCTTTCAGCGCCAAGGAACTCATCCAACAACTCTGTTTCCAAGGAGCGCGCAACCTGCCAAGGGAAATTACGAACGTGGCAGTGGGGATATTCTTGTGTGACTATACCAAGTGTGAAATCATATGGATTCATATAGTGTATCTATTCTATATACCAACACTATGTAGTATGTACATGTTGCGTAGGATCTTAGAACTATTAATTCCATGTATCTATGGGTGTGCCTGAAAGTGCCGGCGTACTTTCCAAAAAACATTGACAATTTGGCCATTACATGTGGAATAAGATGATTAACGAGTGGATTCGAGAACCATAAAGTTCAAATTAAATTTGACACTTTGTGGACAAATCACATGCACACATCTTGCTGGAAATTGGCCGCATGGCAGTCGAGAGCATTGCGGCACAACAAACAGGATAGCAAAAAAAAGTAAGAAGGACAGGCTCTGAAAACCTGTGAGAAACTAATTAGTCCTCAAAACAATGCCTTGCAACATCTAGCTCTAGCAGCTTTGCTACCTCAAGCCAAGTCAATCACTGGCATCAGTTCATCCAGGACCTAGAAAAACTTCCCATCAGCACTGGCATCAGCACCTCCATTCGGATGTTGCAACTCTCTTGAAGCGCAATGATCATCTCAGGAATATTCCTGCGAAAACTGGATCCGGGATCTCCCATCATCCCACGAACATCAGACTCCAACTCAGTACCCTCTGGTAAACAAAGAACTCATGGGAAAATCACCATTTTTAATGGCTAACTCATGGTAAATCAACAATTTCGATGGCCATTCTCAATAGCTATGTCAAATTACCAGAGGCTAATATCTACAACTGAGAGTTCATGCGCATGAATTCATTGTCATCCTCGGCTGAGTGACTGAAAATGGGGTACATGCCCAAAACTGGCACTCTCATGGGCGTGTGACATGTGAAAGCCTCAAGTACTGAGGCGGAGCCAAATCTGATTGATCTCGGGTTTTGATGGATTAGGTCTGAAATCTCACACACTGGATATAATCAAATCCCATCTATTCACACGATCAATTCCATCCATCATGCAATTTGGCGACCTCTCCTCTTGCCGTTCACGCCTTGGGATTTGATCTGCACCATAGGCAAGGTTCTCGTGAATGGTTTTGAAGGTTTATATTTAAAAACATAATAAACATGGAACTGAAGAATGAACTCTTATTGGACAAGGCGGCGACGAAGTGGGTTTATAGTTCTGGACTCTTGCCCCTCTAAATTCGATATTGAATTGTAAATCGCGAAATCTCCAAGAAAGAGACACGCAAAAAATCCACCCATCTCAGCGTAAGTAGGTCAATTTGTTGCAAACGTTTGGATAGATTCATTTGAGGATTAACATTCCAGAAACAAATGAACACACAAGCGGTAGGCAGAATATCCAGAATGCGCCGACAGGCTACTCCACAGTTTCTGATCTGAGTTTTAGCATCAACAAATTGTGAGGCGAACGATGACAAATCTCAACATCAGTTCTATCCCAGCATGTGGTGAATTTCCACAGATTAACCAATTTTACTGGTGATATCCCATGTTTACCAGTTAAAATCACCAGAACATCACCCTGTCCGACTGAAATCTGCATCGCTCCAAAGCACTTATCACATGAGAACCGTATACCACTTGGCGAGTCGGGTGCTCTCGGTTCCAGGTGTCCATCGGCGTATCCTCCCAAACACGTGTGACCTCAAGGACCAGCTTGAGCGAGCTGGGCATCTATCCTGAATTTCATTGCATATATATATATGTATCATATATAAATATGGCACGGGTATATATATATATATTAATTACAAATGGAAAAAAATAATCTAGATCAATCTAGAATATGTATGTATGTATGTATATATGTATATATATATATGGAACACCCAGTTAAATATATATATATACATACATACAATTATATACATAATGCATACATACAAATATAATCAAATAGATATATAGAAAACCAATTGCAATGGCAATAGATATGAAGATCCACAATTTCCCCAGTACATTTGAGGGTTTGGTGGACAGCGTGGGGCACTGGAGGAAGTATCAGTCATCCACCATTACTAGGGATTCCGTTTGAATTGGCATTTTGAACTCCCAATTAATGGAGTGGTGACCACCTCCTTTTGTACGTACAAGTCAATGAGTTTCTATGAGTTGCTTGATGCTACAGTTGCTACAGTATTAGATGATATGAGGTGTCTGTCACCAGATCTCACCAGCCTAAGTCAACATGGAATCCCACTTAACTACTGGAAACACGATGTCGGTATTCCATCCCGAAATTCTTGGTTCACCCATTTCTAGTGGTAAAAATTCCAGTATCATCCTTGATTCAACGGACTCAGTGAAGTATATAACATTATTTCATATTATTTCTATCATTTTCTATCCATCTGTGACTCCCATCTTAGGATTCCGCTAAGATTTTCCATATTTTCACGGATCCCACATCCACGGATCCCCCCTTACTCGCGAGGTCACAAGGAGAACCTCGTCGTTGTATCGGATACTGAAACCACTTGGGGTCTGTTGAGGCCTTGGCCGGCCCAGGACAGTTTTCAGGCCCATGCTGCGTGAGAAACATATAAAGTGGGGGAAAATGGGCTGGAAGCGAGAAACCAATTCAAATTTGGGATTGAAGTATGAAAGGATTAGATTGGGGTACCCAATAGGATGAAACATGGAACATCAAAATAAATTAACTCTGTTTGAAACCGCTCACTAAACAACTCCGGACTTCTTGGGAGATATTTCTTCCTTGTGTCTTTTTGTTTAAAGCCAACCTGTGATGGTTTCCGCCCATTTTTCTGTACCCTTTGGTTTAACGAGCATAAAGATGGAACATCCACTTTTGCAGATTGCGGATCAGCTAGCCTGAAAATCACTGGAGAGTATCGTTCCGCAAGGAATTTGGGGCTCAGACTCAGCAATATCGAGTCTACGATGCATGAATTATCCAACCGCACACGGCATCTACTGTGAGCTGATCCGGCCATGCTTATGTTCAACTGAACCATCAAAGTGAACGAGATGTAACGGACCCCAAACTGCGAAGATCTTTTTTTTTCTCCCAGTGATCGCCCAGGCACTTGCTGAGAGTAACAAGAAAGCTACTGCCCTGGCCCATCATGCTGGCCTGCGGCAAGCGAACCATGGGCTATGAGCCAACCAACCAACGACCCTTGGGGCTCGTTGCTACGTGGCTGTCATTTAATGCCATTCTATGGGGAAACAAAGAATCTATTGGAACAATTTTGAACCTTCAAATCATGATCCAAGCACGGGACAAGCACACCATGTTCCATCTCCAAATGTCGGCTGTCAAGCACTTTCTCTGCCACTCAGTATGCTCCGTTCACTTTGGGGTCATCTCAACTATGGATCTCGCTGAATTGCACTAGAATTAAGTGAGTTTTGGGATGTTTTTTTTTACCAATTGACTCAAACAGATGGACAACCACAAAGATCATTGCAGTATATACTTTGGCAGGACCACTTTAACCATTTTCAACTTGTTGCTTTTTCATCCTTTCTCCCCTACTTACCATCTGCGTTCTTCACATCAGTTCATCACAAATCTTGGAAGAATCTAACAACCCATACGGCGCCCCTTGGATTCCCCGCAAAGTTCAAGCAGGCCGCAGGTGCCATGGTGCAGAATCACAGGGATAGTGGTAGGGTCAGAACATATAAAAATATCCTGTCGACACATTTCGAACCCAAGGGCAGCAACGACATCAATACGGACACTCTTCTTTTTTGGAAGTCTAAGAAGCGTTTTCAATACGGAATAGTACGGACGCTGCGTCCAAGCTTGTGAGTGCAATGCGCACCATGACTCAATCCAATTCCCGACGTCATTTCCATGCTTCGCGTGGTAACGAATCCTTCTTAGTGCCGAGACTCTGTGTTTTTGCAATGGATTGGTCCTCTCAACACCCAACGAAAAGTCACTGGTTTACCCTCTTGTAATTTGACATAGCTATTGAACATGGCCATAGAAATAGTTGATTTAGCCATCATGGTGATTTTCCCATCAGTTTTTTGTATGTTTACCAGAGGGTATTGGGGAACTGACCAAGTCCCTCAGCTTTTCACCCGCTCAGCATGGACGGAACAGCGGAGAACTGAGTGGTTGGAAGCCGTCCCAAGGTATGGCATGATTTGATCATTTTTGAAAAAATATACAAATAAGGAAATATAGGTGTGGTATTAGATTACATGATATTATTATAGCTTAGCTAAGATAGACATATTATATTGTATATTGTTTTATATTGTCTTAACTTGTACTATTCTACTGTATTGCATTGTATTATGCTGAGGTGTAAATCTATTGTATAAATACTCTTATATAAATATTGTCATATATCCCATAGGATCCATGGTGCTGGTATATATGCTAACATAAAGGGGGTATATTGATGGGATCCATGTTACCATATATAGCAGCACCATGGATCCTATGGGTATTGTCAATTGGGTTCATCATTCCAGGGAGGGTTTATTTCGTACGATCATTGAAACCCCGAGCTCATCATGTCTCGGAGAATTCTCCGAGATGGTCTCTGCACTGACCGACCCTCTAGATGAAACGGGTCAAAATGTAGGGCCACAAAAAAAAGTATATAGATTGAATATATATATATATATATTATGTATATTATATATATATATATACGATATATATCTTGTATTAGCCATCCAATATTTCAGGGCTAGCGGCTAGCGGCGAGCCATTTTTGACCCAAAGCCATGGGGCCCCATCTGCGGCCGGATCCAGCGTTCCGCGGGAATCTCTCAGCACCTGGCCGGATCGAGGTCCCGGAAGATGCACAAAATTTCTGCCCCAGGCGACAGTTTGACCAGTTGAAATGGAACCATAACTATATAACTCTTAACTTATAAGTATATTATATATATAATTATGTAATTATATGTAATCATATATAATTAAATATAACTATATATACATATTACTATATCATATTATATATGTACTTATATATAATTATATATATATATATATATATTGTATGTATGATAATAGATTATACTCCCAGAATCTCCCAAAGATGCGATGGTTGGTCGCAAAAATGATCACATCCAGCTTTGAAGGTCTGAAATAACAAATAGCTGCTTCTCAGAAAACATGTTGCTTGGTCTCAGGATCACCTAGAGGATCCCAAAGGTGCAAATTTCATTGAACCAAGATGGATTTCCTTCGAACAGAGGCCACGCAAAAACTTCAAAGATCACTAGACATGGCCGAAAAAGTCATCAGTTTCTTCACGTCAACAAACTTCTGATTGGATCCAATTGGAAGGTTTCACAGTTGCACCGGCTGGCAACTGCAGCAGCCCGAACTTTTTCCATCTCCACGCAGCTGCGATTGCTTGCCGCATCACGGCGCGAGCCGGGAGATGTGTTCGACATCTCCAGTCATTGCTGCGTTGCCGTACCTTCCCATGTTTGATGGAAACGCAATGCCAGCAACCTCCGCACAGCCGGAAACCCCGTGGCCCGTGACATCGATCGGTTTCTCGCCGGTGCTGTCTCCAATTCAAAAATCGTCACCGCACAAAGTTGCTATACGAAATTCACCATCAAAGACCACACAGACCCCGAGAAATTGGAGACATTGCAACCAGCAAGTCTGTCCTTTAATGGTGACTTCGGCATTTAAAGGCGTGTCACACGGGTGCAATCAATGGCCACAACGGCCCTCGTTTGTTCCAAATGACAACATCTCAAGGCCATTGCTTGGTGAACAGGTTGAGCTGCAAGCGGCACGCTGCAGATTATTCGGCGTTTTACCTCATCAAAGTGGGGATGGATCAAAAACTAGTTGCCATATTTGGGGGGATTAAATTTCATCTGCCAGCTATTTTGGCGTTCACCAGGGTACTGTTTGGTTTTGACCCATACCATACCCAAGTGATCATCTGCCGTTTGAATAACACCCCACATGCTTCTCTTGAGCTCCACAAAGAAGGGTGACCTATGCATATGGCATCCCCAATACTGTCTTAGTACATGGAGATGGGTCAATACTGCAATGTCCACACAAGTAGATCCAAGTAGATCCAAGTATCATCAAGTATCTATATGAGAACTGCTGCCTAGGGCTGTTTTGCAAACGGGATCAGCTGATTGAACGCTGCCTATTCCGAGAATTGACTCAATTTTTACAGTATTTTACTCACATTAAGACGTGCTCCAAGTGCACAACCTGTAAAGCATTTTGAAATCACCAACCTATTTGGCCTTTTAGATCAGTCTTCTATCCATAAACATTACATTGCTTGCTCTCTCATGTTCGGTTTCAATAGGTGCCAGGATTTATCATGGAGTAGCCCTGTCCTTTTGGAAGGTGGAAGGATGACTGTTGGAAACAGAAACATGCTTCAACCTCTTCACCCAGCCTGTGCTGTCGCAAGGCTTTTCTCAGCATTAGGCCCCACACTTGTTGGCTCGCGGTACCCAGAAACCTACTTCTTCAGAAAATGTCAACGTTTCAAGCTCTGAACCTCACCAGGTTTTTAAGTACCTGCGAGTTCCAAGTGTTCATCGACATTGAAACGCGGCAGCTTATTGGCCACGAATGGCCGGAAGATGGGCATCAACCCACATCGTTTCTGTGGGTGCAAAGCAAGGTGCTGTGCTCTGCATTGCTCTGCACGGGGATCCAAGTGTTCCATCATCCAGTGATCCTGGGTTTATTAACCCAACTTGAACTTGGGGGGCCTTCCTGCAGCTACGCAAACAAACAAGTGTATAAATATACTGTATATATATAATATTATAGAGAATCATGATTTTCCCAGAGTTCTCACACTTTAAATAGGATAATCATCAATGCACATGATCTATCTTTTTTTTGTCCATGGTCATTGAAGCATTCAGGGGTCGGTCAAGTGACTAGGCTTCATAAATGATGGTTTCCTAAGTCATGCCCGGTACCCTTAAAATCATCCAAGATTGGTTACTATCAATGAGAACACCAAAGGTTTGGGGCGTGGGGTACCCAATGGTACCCATAATTTAGGACACCTCCATTTGCATGTGAGAATAAATGTCTGTTGGGCCTTAGGCCACATCAACAGCAAGCACAGCAACTCATTTGCTTCTGATCAGGCACGAATTCCAGGAATGATTAGGGCATGCATCTGTTCAACCCTAGCGACAGCGAAGGGTATCTTTAAAGGTACCCTAGCGACAGCGGGATACACCACGTTCCGCCGAGGCTGAATATCATATTACAGTTCATCTCAGTTCTAAAGGGTTCAGACAGAGAATTCATCCAATAGAAACAAGCATTCTGGAACTCCATCAGTTCTATACTTTGTCCAAAACAACAACTTTAGACGAAAAACATCCATCAATAACCAATTTCATCATAAATCACACATCATTTGAACATATTTTATCCATCAATAAACAAATATCACAATAAACTATATATATATATAATTATATAATTATACATAAAACAATCTTCTCCTTGAAGGCTATGGACAACGCCGAGCGAGGGCTCAGCTAATCATCCATCGAAGCAGCGAAGCAGGTAGGATCTGGATCTCCGACTTCGAGGTCTCCTGCGCTGCTGGATTTCCAGACCTGGAGGGTGGAGGATCAGTAATGGAAAATGGCCCATAGAAATAGTGATCCTAACCCAGTATATCCAGTATTGTAGGATCAGTATTGGTTGTTCCTGGCCAATAGGTATAATACCTACCCATAGAGGTAATGACGTTTACAGTGTGCGAACTGGAAAATGGATGAAAATGGCCCATAGAAATAGTTGATTTACTTATTAAAAATGGTGATTTTCCATAGTTATGTTAGTTTACCAGGGGCTAGATTTACCTTCCGGAAACATGTCCAAAAGCCGGATGTTCATGGGCGTCAGTATTCTCGGCTAATCTCGGATAAAATAGTTTCTCTGATCTAAAATGTTTCCGGGTATGGTTTCTTCGGGTTGGCTGAAACAGGGTACCCCATATATATAATATATATATAATATATATATATAATATTATATTATATATATATTTAATATTATATTATATATATGGTTGATCATTATTTGTCCTTTAATGTTGTCGTTGCTCTGAATATGCCATTATGTTCCGTAAACCATGCCGATCTTGTTGGATATATCTTATCACCAAATTTCATGACCAAAACTTCTAATTTCCACCATTCATCTGGCCATGTATGGCCATTATGCAAACCACCATTAAACCCTGGAAAACCCCACACATTTCCACTGTGAAATCACTGATCCATCCACCATCTTCGGTGAAATCCCATAAAATCAGCCCTCAAAAAAGGCTGCCGACTCCGTGACTCCCATGAAATAGCATATATTAACCATATATTAACCATATATTAACCATATATTAACCATATATTTCTTGCTGAAAACCATACCATTTTCCCATCATTCGACCAAAAAAACGCCAGGTCTCCTGAGCACAGGGCCGAAAGCTTCTTGACTTTGGCGTACGAAGGCCGTGGACGAACTTCATGTGCACTTCCCTCCTAAAAATCCAGTCGACATGAATCATCATGAATCCGAATCCATGGAATAAAATAGAATATGAATGATAGAATAGTATGTCCTCATATGTCCTCCATATTATTCCGTACAGTTTTCAATGGCAATTTTGGGGAGATGATAAACAGACATGTCAACTTGAAGAAGGAAATGGCCAAGCTATGTGACGAAGATGTTTATCCTGCAGGTGCGTTGCACATCACGGGAGGATTCGGGATTGTTCGCGAACCCAAATCCATGATGGCGCTCGTAAGGCGTCACGACATGACAAACATACTGTCTGTCGTTCTGTCTGTCCAAGTCAAGCCAAATCCACTAGGCTCCCAACGCATAGGAACTTGGAAATCCATGATGACACTGTTCGCAGCTAAATGTGTACCCACCGCTCTCACCGCAGTGGCCGCACTTTCCGTAGTAGTCGACCTCCAGTTGCGTTCAAAAACAGAGGGATTAAGAATTATCAATTGTGTTTAATATCATCAATTTATTAAACATGTTATATCAATTACTAGTTCAACCATCAATTCTGTTATTTAATGTGTTTCAAATCATGGATGCTCCATAGAATTGTTGGGATTCTTTGGCACACCAAAAAATCCTCCCATGAACAAGGATTTGAACCTAATATAATAAATTCAAATCATTGATTTCCCATTCCCAATATATATATATATATATCGACATATTCGAGATATAGAACAACAATTTGACAATACTATAACTCAATCTTCCCATAAACATCCATAATATCATAATTAAACAACATATATCTTGATGGTTCTTGATTCAAGTCTTTCGCCAAAGCTCCGGTTCAACGTCCCACAATTTGGCACTGGGACAGCCCCACGGAACCGGAGATGCCACAGAGACTGCAGGAGATCGCTGGTCCGATCACGCGGAGTCCCACAAACCTGGGAATTTCCAGGGGAATTCAGCAAGGCCCAATGGATTTATGTTTTAAGATGTGAAATTTTGGGGAAAATTGATGAACATTGGTGGATTTAAGACAATTTCATCCGATTTCAGATGTTTTAAGATGTGAAATTTTGGGGACAATTTTAATGAACATTAAGGTGGTTTTAAGATGATAATTTCATCCGAATTCAGATATTTAAAGATGTTATATGAATGGGAAAATTGGGATGCTCATTTAAGGGACATCACTGTACATTGAGGTTTCCTAAAATGGGGGTACCCCTAAATCATCAATTTTCATAGCATTTTCCATCACAAAAACCATCCATTTTTGGGGATCCCCAATTGATGGAGCTTCCCCACTTCTTTTTCAGCTCCTCTGCTCAGCCCAGGAACCCTTCCTTTTCCAGGATGTCGCTGCCAAAGACATCCCCTGCCACCTCATGGTCCTACCAGGCGGCCGTTTTTGGCGATTGACTGATAGGGAAGCCCCTAAAAACATAGTTTGCCCCATCAACAAATCGGGATTAGATGTGAATCATCGGATCATCAAACAGGCCCCGAACTAAATGGACATTGCAATGGGAAAAACTTACAATCCCACATGGTGCTAAAGATGGAGGGTGTACCCCATTCGTGTTGGTTGGTAATAGTTGGGATAGTTGATTGATGGGTAATACGGGTTGCTTAATGGTTGGTTAATGGATTAGTTTTGAGCTATGATCTTGAGAAGTTCAGTGACAAATACAGGTGCAATCCCAAGCGCTACGAACCCAAGTGTAGTCAAAGTACATATGTAATGTGATGCATCATAGATTTACAATCCATCATATCTATATATATATAATGTATATTGATACGTATATATTGGGGATCTTGTTTGCTACCCCATTTCATGTTTGTTTGAATCCATACCCTCCAGTTGATTTAAGGTCCATGTATAGATGTTTTTCCTGGGAAAACCATGGTTCTTTTCCATAGCGTTTTGTTAGTTTTCTGTCCAATTATATCCCAATACATATCCCCATATGAAGAGTTGGCCCATATCCCCGCCACAACTTCCCAACTTAAATCCCCATATCATTTATATTCCATAAAATATCCTGATTATTTATGATTGGCAACATCTCATACTATCCCATCGTATTTCAAATAAACAAAAAAACACAGTTGGTTTATGCTTCTACTCCCATAGCTTTGTTGGTCACACAAAAAAAACATGGATCTACAAGGACTATGTGAAGGCACATAACCAAAAATACACATTGTAATGGTTGGTTATCCCAAAATTATGGTTATTACTTACCCTTCCGACAATTCAACATAGCTATGGAAATTCACAATGTACAATAATAAATGATTTGGGAAATCATCCAACTATATAAATGGGCCATCTATACCGTGGCTATGTTAAATTACCGGAGGGTAGATATTGCCGAGTATCATGTATGATAACCGTAAAATACATCATTGTTTTTGGTCATTGTTTGATGGTTGTCCCCCAAAATGGGAGCTATAATCAATTCACGATTACCATACATGGGTTATATCCCATTGTATCCCCAACAATGTCCCCACAAAATGCCTGATTTCGTGTTTCTACTCCCTCCACATTCTTGGTGATATACCCTCCAGTAAACTAACATACCTATGGCCTCTGGAACATGGACCATTTATAGGTGATATATGTTTCCTTTTTTTCCTTTTCTATAGTTATCTTACTTCACCAGAGGGATAATGTTGTATGGTAACTTTCCGATACATACCTATGTTTCCTATTATGTTTCATAGTCATGTGCCTTTACATGTGATATGAAACATAGGTATGTATAGGAAACATTATAAATATCACCAATAAAACAAAAAATCGGAAACATCATACCACCTAGAAAACACTCTATCATCTATCTATCTATCTATCTATATATATATCACCTATTGTTTCACAGAGCAACCCCCAAAACAATCCCAACACATGGGCCCTAGAGCCCCCGATGGCACCTCCAGAATCCGATCGCCCAAGGTCAGCTGCTGAAGCTGAGGCTTTACCGAGAAACTTCGAGCGATAGCGGTCCTGGCTGGGGGAAATGCCGATTTGGGATTTCATCAACTTATTGTAGTATATTAATGATAAGAATTTATTGTCCCAATTTCAATATATTAATGATTTATAAGTCATAGACAATATATATATAGTTATATATATATAGTATATTAATGATTAATGTATCTATTAATGACTAATGTATATATCAATGTCTAACAATAATAGTATTTAATGTGCATTTCCACAAATACCGGATATACATACAGCATACATCTGGAATGTAATGCAATGCAATGCGACGCAATGCAATGCGATGCAATGTAATGAAATACAATGAATTTAATGTCATGTATGTGTGAATGCATGTGTGTATGTCTACACGTACATATGTACATGCACATGCACATGATAGGTTACATGTATATACTGTATACTATTATATACCGTGTAAATATGTATGCATACACATTATTCACACGCACACACACACACTCACACATACATCTACCTTTATATATGTTTGTAGTTTGTACTGTATTATAATGTATTATACATCAGCCATGACCTTCAAAACCAATGTACTTACCTATCCCCAGCAGCTGAGCTCAGCATCAAATCAGGAACCCATCAGTATCCGTGTGCCACCAGTATCCTGTGTGGATCATAACCCAAAGTCTTGTCGAAACATCAGTTGATATCATTTGAGTATGATCAGTGTGATCAAAATCGGGTACCCCAAAGAAATTACCTGCTTCATAATTCTTCATACCAACAATGACCAAGCCATCTGTGCTCCTATCGCCACTTCTTGGGGATTTTTGGAAATTTTGGGGTTTGAATTTGAGAAAGAAACAGCCAATGCGGCCGGGAGTCTTGAGGTCTGATACTGACTCGCTGGCACCAACCTGCGAATCACTGGTCACATCGACAGCAGGAATCGCTGGCGCTTGAAAGCAACCCCTCAGAATTGTCCGCCAGTTGGATGTGATCACTCATCACCCCAACTACGGATGTAACATGACACTTTCATAGACTGTCTACAAATTGGAAACAGAGATAAACAGAGCATAGAAAATACAGGCGTCTTGATGCCAACATCCCCACCTCGAACGTTTGCACGTGCAACTGATCCAGACACTTCACCCTGACCTTGGCGACTGAGGTTACCCTCCCATCGCCGCGCCACGGCACCACGGCAGCACGGTGCCATGGGACCACTCCACTGGGTTCCGGGCTAAAAGTGCCCATTCATCGTCGAATCCTGGTTGAGTGGCACATGCCTAGTGCCTATAGATGCACGTGTCACATAGTGGCACCATTGCGAAGCCTGAAGCAAATGGATGTCCAAGAATTAGATGCCACTGACAACCCAGTGGTATAGCATCATTTTACCTCTTAACGGTCTTAACGTTTCCGTTTTGGGTTATAAGTACCCCATCTGAAGACCAATCCATGTTGACAATATCCACATTTTTGAACGCCCATGTCCTGTTTCTTCACGTGCCATTTGCCGTTCAGCGCTTGGAATCTGGCGGCTATGACAATAATTAGTTGCAAAGGCTTGGAATGATTCCCCTGTTGGTATCAACCTGCACAAATTTATCTATTCTTGGGTTGAATCATGGATGATCTGGGTATGATCAAATGAAAGCATCTCAACCGTCACCAAGTGAAACATCTTTTGAGGTTCCAACACCAGCAACAAGACAAACATCAACATCATCAACATAACAAGATCAAGAAGCGTGTATCGAACAATTCCGCACGACTTGCACGTGCAAGGGGTTGGTTCAGCAATGCGTTTAGGCTGTGCCCGGATCAATTTCCCATGATCGGAACGCCCTGGTGAATGCTGGAGAAGCCGTGATGATCCCAATGGAGAAGCACGCCCCCAGTTTTAAATCGGATTGAAAGCTCTAACATTAATTTTCATAATAACTACCATTAATTTTCATCAACATCATTTATCCTATACTTATACCCCCGGCTGATCCCAGCTGATCTTGGGGTCTCACAATCATCACAGATCCTCTTTTTTTGGATCTCCCAGTCAACTCCCACACGACCTGAGCAGCCCCGCCTCCCAAAACTGAGGTGGCTCGCGGCTACTGTGGGCCAGCGCTACTTAACGGTCACGTCCGAACTTTAAGTGCCGAAGAAACCCTGATGGCTTGTGACCCATAACATGGAGCCCAACATTTACTACCCAACAACTGAAACATTTGCAACAATCATCAAGGTTCAACGATCAGCTAGCTATCTGCTTTCAAACTTTCTCGAGGAGAAAACCTCACATGTTGCCATGAAACTCCAATCAAAGGGCCACTCGAAGGTTTCCAACAAGTCACACCATGCTGCAACGTGCATTTTTACATCGCGGCATCTGGTTCGTCTCTAGTGACCCAGAGTCTTGGCTAAGTTCAACTTCAGCCCATACCACAAAAATTATCAAAAATTGATACGACTCATCTAAAATATGCGTTGCATCTACAACCTTATTGCTACCGACCAGTTGCGGGCCGCAAGTCCTGTGACAACTGACCAACTGGCAAAGGGGTCAACAAATCTCTTCCGCACCCGCGGAGTACTGCACAGAACTCAAGCATCACTTCATTTCCTACGCTTGGGAAGGAGGAAAAGGGCCAAGAGTTCAAAACAATAAAACCCAGCATAGACTCAAGATGATTTGACATGATCCAGCTGATGGTTTCAACATGTTCAAACCCCTGAAAGAAAAGATAAGAAATCAAGACACCAACCAGTGATTCAAAGCTCCGCTTTGCCAGTCACTTCGCATTTGATGCGCGGCCTCCGTGTCATTTGACATGAAGATCTCGCCATGTGACATGCACATCTGTCCGTTCCACCAGCCGAAATCTCCTCGCACGTCTGTCGGTCGCAAACACCGAGCGTGGGGCGCAGCGGACATCCGCAGTGGACACTTCCATAATGACGAGTGAGGTCCATTGAGGCCACCATGGCCATTAATATGCCATATATGACACGGCATGGATTTTTCGGGCCTGAAATTTGACCCCTGGACCCTTCCTTTGAATGATCTTTCTACTGTACATCAACAGTTGGATTTCCGGCCGCGTCCACTACCCCGGTGCTTGCAACAGCCGCGACCCTCTGGGAAGTTTGTTTCGGTCGTGCGGGCTGGTGCCGCGGGGTCTGGTGACACAGGAGTAAATCCCCAGCTGTGAAAGTGCCGCCAGTGCACAGCGCAACGTTAAACGGCCTCGTACACGGATTTGACACCATAGATACACCATAGTATAGGTCATATTCATAGCATCATTTCAAATCATGGCATACCACGCGCTTGCACACAATTCTTTCACAGCCGCGCTTCAAGCCAAACAAATCATCCCCAGCAGTTCAAATCTGCATTGGCTGATTCAAAGCCTTTCACAAGCTGCGGTGCTGGATAGTCACCCAAAAGCATACAGCACATTCATAATTATACTTAAATGAGAAACGGGTTAAAGTTAGAACCCTAGAAACAATCTTGGACAACGTCAGGTGCTGAAATATTCATCGACAAAGAAAAGGCTTCCAACTTGGGCAACTAGGTCCGACCAAACGCAATTTGTTAATGATCCCAAGTAGATCACACAGGTTGTGTCCCCTGCCTCGTACAGCCCTCCTTCAATCACGTTCAATTAATGCCTTGGAGCTCGTAGGGTGACTATCGGACAGTGCAACAGAAGCCTACCGTGTCTATTGTTTCGATTGTGTCTTCAGTCATACTTAGTGACCTCGTATGTGTAATATATCATATACCTTATTGGATTTAATGTCTGATGTATGCTCGCCTGCATTATGTGAACAACATGTCAGAATTGCACACATACATACTAATGTATACAAATAATTCAGTGAACACACTTCACTATACTATATATCTGTATATGAATTCACTATCAATATATGTATACAACAAAATATATAATCACACTGTCATCATATGTAGATTATATATATATACGTATATATATACATAGTAACATGTCTGTCAAAGAGTTTATTGTACGTTATGTATACTAAATGTACATTTACCAACTATGATTACTAGATCCCTGGAGTAGATCTCGGTGCCCGACAGCAACACATCTGCTCCTTCGCCTGAAAAAAAACACCATGGCTGCTGCAAAGCCAGCTGATCTTTCGAATATCATGCGTTTGTGTCAATCAATCATCTGTTTGTGCAGTATTGCTTGAACATACAATTGCATGAATATATTATATAGATTGATTGTATATTCACAGGAAACGGACATTGATGTTGAAACCTCACCATTTATGGATAGATCATTTTCCCATACAATTTTCCCATTTATAGACTATAGATCATTATTTTACTGGTTATAGGACTGGTTATAGGAAAAACGATGGGTTTCCCACATCTGTTGCTTACTTTAACCCAGCGGACAAACCAGGGGCAACCCCTGAGTTTCAGGCTCCCATTGCTGACATCTTTTTGCTGGACTTCACGGCAATCCTGATGACCCAATTAGCGCTTAAAACGGTGTACCAGGGCTGACTTTAAGGGCAAAAAGTAGAGGATTCCTCCAACACATTTAGAGGTTTCAAATGGTTTCAAATGGTTTCAGCTGTCTTTAATATTTTTGAATAGTTTAATTGTGTTGAACAAATGTTTAAAAAAAAACACACAATCTATCTCTCAAATCAATGACCCAGTAACATTTAGATTCAGAGCATTTTTTGAACCATATGCTTGTGGACCAACAGGTTCCCAAACAACACAGACTGGGCTGCCTCATGTTGCAGTGCCATTATCCGATCACATCACATTACAGTTGTTTAATATTTAAACTATGATGTGACTAAGATATGATTAGCATACTACATCAGGTGATTTATGTTACCTGTTAATCATTGCTCTTTATGTAGAATCACCGTTCCAATGTTCCACATTCTTCACATTCTTAACATCTCTGGTAAAAGATATACACATCAAAGAGATATCTTAGTCAGGCTACCAACATCCACATGTTGGGACTAACAGGATAAATCATCAGGATTCAATATCCACGAAAACGGTACGATGTTTATGTGCGCACATACTTTGTATACGTATCATATATCAATAATCAATGATTCTATTCATAACAACACTAAACATAGGACAATAATACCTAGTTAGGATTTGTAATATGTGCATTATACAAAAACACACAATCTTAGCTTATAGTGAATGACTATACAGAGATTCCACCCCATAACTGCGGTTGATTTGCAATGCCAGCAACATATCATATATATATACACATATGGTGGTAGCAATTCACACAATAGAGATACGCATAGATCCCATAAGAGTATATGGCTTATCTACAATATACTCATGGCCTGATTGATTTACTATCTATGGTGTATATATATACATATGTATATATATACATACATGACACAATATATCTTATACATTAATATACCCATTATATATATATATATGGAGGATTCCTTAAATGGGGGTACCCCCTTTCATCATCCATTTATAGATGGAATCTCCGGCAAATAAACCATCCAGCTATTTGGGTACTTCCATTTATGGAAACCCTAATATAGATACATCTGGGTAAATTATAATATTTCACTAACCTGAATCTTGCGGCCATTTGGGGATGATTCCCCTTACTAACCATGATTCCAGTGAGGGAGAACAGTGAGGTCGTTATAATTTACCCAGATACATTGAACTATATACTAAGCGCAGCAGCTGCATCTGAGCATCGTCTTCTCGTTGTGCGGCGAGTTCGAGAGACGATGATCGATGAGCTGTGCGGCCATCTCACGATGCCTCTCCTGCATGGCGACCATGGCGAAATTGGGGGTGAAACATGAGATTTACCAAGAAAACATAGATGGATTTTGTAGGAGTTCATGAGATTTCATGAGAAATTTATGAAATTTAAAGATTTAGTAGGATTCAATAGGATTTAATGGAACAACAGAGGACAATAGTGGGATATAGTGGGTATATATTGGGAATAATGTTCACTGATAAGAGGATCTACTGGGATTCTATGGGGGTATGGGGACCTATATAATGGAATACAACCAACAGTTGTGGATAATGAGTTTGTCTGAGAATGGGGTATGCCATGGTGTACCCCCAAATGGCTATCAAACAATAGAGAAAATTATGGCTAATCGATGAATTATGGGTACATTTTTTTCAGACAAATCCATATAAACAACATGTCATGACATAGTTAATTGGGATATCTCTACAAATGGGAAATATTTCTATCCATCTGTTTACTAATCAGAATATATAAACCATCTACATGACTCGGAATAAACGGATATATATATATATATATATACACGTATTTATATACGTATATGTTTTATTTGGGGATGGTATGGGGTGTTTATCCAATTGGATAGACTGTCTATATATAAAAAGAAGGGCTCCCGAAAAAATGCAGAACAGTAACATTATCCCCAATTGCTATTTATATTTATAACTATTTTTATATATAGTATAGGCACTTTCGCGAAACCTTGGCCGCAGTGAGTGCTCACGCCTGTCATCAATGCAAACGCTCAATCTTCCAATCGATTCGCCAAAACTCTTTGCTTCTTCTGGGTGCTTTCAACCCATCCCAAATAGTAAGACGAGGTGGCTAGTGGTGATTGAGGTTCACACATAGGGATGGAAAGTAATGTGGTGGAGCAAACAAAGCGCATCAATCTTTGGGTTTATCTTGTCAACCTCAGTACCACCAAAAACAGCCTTTGAATTCATCAAACATCATCGAACCATTAACCCGACTTCCTGGCCAAAACCAACCACTATAACTGGGCTACCCCGCATCTCCGGCATTGGCTCTCAAGTATTGGATCCATTCCTACGACGCCCACAGCAAGGGAGCAACAAACAGTCTTCAAAGTCATCAACTTCAGCAACATCTCATAAGTAGAACATGGGCAAATGCAAATCCAATGAACAGAGCCTAAAAAATCAAACACCAAAACCTCATCAAAACTGATCTTCTGCAGGTTGACACCCATAATATGGGGACAGCTTCGGTCACCCTGGTGCCCTGATTTTCACACCCAAATAGCTGGTGCTTGTGGATCTTCATCCCTCCATTCACGAAGGAAAAACATAAGGTGACAATTCCCCATATATCAACGAAACGATGCTGGTTGTAAGAGTATAATGTCATGTATTCTCATTTCTCCGGGCATCTCCACGCTATGTCCCCCTGAAAAAACATGTAGACCATCATTGTCCCAGATTCTGCTGGTTTATATCCATTGATATATGCCAATTCCCTACAAACCGCAAATCCAGTGGTCTAACATCTCAGTTTCTCCATTGACATGGGTCCAAAACCATGTGCTGTAATTGTATTTAACACATTTCATGATATCCCAAATCCTAGGGTTGTTGGGTAAGTCATATCCCCAATGTCTTTTGGCTATGGCTATTACTTGTGGGCGCAGTTCCAATGATAAGATCCAAATAACATACAATAACCATCTGGTTGTTAACGGGGCCCATATCCCAAGTAATGAACTCACAAAAGTCCACATAATTCGATATCGAATAAACATATCTCCATAATAAATATATCTGGGTAAATTATAATATTTCACTGACCTGAATCTTGCGGCCATTTGGGGATGATTCCCCTTACTAACCATGATTCCAGTGAGGGAGAACAGTGAGGTCGTTATAATTTACCCAGATTTATGGATTATATGTGGATATCCACGTAATTCCCCATCCAGCTTGGTTATCCCCCTTGGCTTCCACCCCAAGCTGCACCACCTCCAGTTGAAGCGAATTTCCAGTACTGATTCCCCAGTGAGTTGACCACCATTTTTCATCGTGAACCCCCATCTACCGCATATGTATATATATATAGTATATATATATATAGTATATAAATATAGTATATATATATAGTATATATATATAGTGTATATATATATATAGTGTATATATATATATAGTGTATATATATATATAGTGTATGTATATATATATATAGTGTATATATATATATATCGTATATATAAATACACATCCCTATTTCTGGTTAAATACCCCCAACAAATCCTTCGTAGGAACGACAACAAAATAAAACGGTGGCCTCGTAGGAAATGTCGCCGCTGCCCGTCTGGTCCGCCTCCTTCATGATGCTTTCCACCTCAGCTGTTGTTCAAATATGGTTAATATACGGTTAATATATGGGTAATATATGGTTATTATATGGGTAATGATGGTTAATGATAATCTGGTTGGTGGTTGACCTACCCCTCTGAAAAAATATGAAAGTCAGTTGGGATGATTATTCCCAATATATGGAAAAATAGAAAAATGTTCCAAACCACCAAGCAGATTATATTGGGAATCCACCACCATGGGTTTCAAATATTGATCATAGTGTATCCTCAATTTTAAAATATCCCAATATTGGGATCGTCAATATTGTTTGAGGATATTATGTTGATCATTTCTGGTAATATGGAGGATCATTCAATTGATTGAGGATATCATATTGATAACGATGGGATGAGGAGATCATATCGATAATATCATAATGGTGGTACCGTAGTACCAGCAAAACGTAATATCAGTGGAGGATACTTAAAGATATCACATTGATTGTTTTTGGTAATATGACCATTTCAATTACATTCAAAACGCATTTCTGGTTGGTCATATATCCTGTATTCCCATTCTTATCTCATTCAATCACTATGAAAATCACCATGAAATCCCATGAAATCCCTATGAATCCTGAGGTTCCCAGCTGCTGCACCGCTGAAGGTCTCCCCAAGCACCTTTTCATCGACTCGTGGGAACTGCTTGGTGGTTGCTGCTAACCCCTCTGAAAAATGATGGAGTGAAAGTCAGTTGGGATGATGACATTCCCCAATATTTCCCAACTGAATGGAACAATAAAAAAATGTTCCAAACCACCAGCCAGTATATTTGAATAATATAATCATATATATGATTTATATGATTATGTATGTTCAAACTGCAAACAAAACAACCACTTAGCAACAAGAAAAACACGCTTATTTTCTTACTCTGAGTTTGAGCAAGAGGCAATTGGGGTTGCACATTTTCATCAATCAAAATGGGCAACTGAACCAAGAGCAACATGAGGGGTCATCAGAACAAAAACAAGGTATTTGGTTGGGGTAAGAGACGGATACACACGGACAGGCGACATTGATCATGTTTAGCATAGAGCCAATAGTTTTGGCCAAATGGTTCTGAGACATAGTCATAGCAATCTTAAGTACACAAACAAACATGGAGATATATGATATGTGAAGAATAACATGACTGCAAATGTAATCTCGTCTAAAACTGTCATTGCAGATTCATTTAACGCAAAGTTGGCAGCGAGGCAAGACATCCGACCTTCTCTTCGCAATGGGCATAGCTACAATAACTATCTTGTAGGGTGTGGTGCCAAGGGTTGAAAGCTCTGCCAATCAAATAAATACATTGTTTGCAAATGTTTGCATGATTGTGCATGTATATGTAAGTATATAAATATGTATAATTATATATATACACAGTATTATATAATAGTATATTTATATGTACGTATATATAAATAGTTATATATATGAATACTGTATACGTGTAATTGACAAAACTGTCAGAAGACAGGCAAGCCGCCCCGATACCAGGACTTAGACCCCATGGAACATCTCGGGGCCCAGCCTCTCGCAAATTGTCAACCTTGGAACATCCGCACACGGTGACTTTACCAACAAAGAATAACTGGATATAACTGGATGTAATGGTGAAAAAACCTGGGGATGTTCAGACATGTTTTCTTATTTTTTCTATGTTTTTAATGATCAAACATGATCAACAATTGAGGTTCACCCAACAAAAAAGGATGATTTAGCCAGCAACTGGAATTGGAGGATTCATGATCAAAATTCTTCAGGACGCTCTGCCCTGGTCTCCATGTTGATCCAGGATGATTTTCCCGCACCTGAGGCCTTAACCGTAATTTTGCCACTGTTGTCACAGTCGAACCTTTTAAAGGCAGCCTTGGCGAGACCCAGCGCAATCTTTAACATAATATCCTTTCTGCATCTTAAAGAAACCCAACACTATGTTCGATCAAGTCTAGTTGTACCCCCGAACAAAAAAAAAAACAATCCTTCGTTCCCTTTCACGGTTGATTTAAGCAGAAGCTGGCAAAAAACATCTCGAACACATGGGGTTGTTGGAAAATAGACTCCCCAAATCCCTTAGTTTATCAGAATTGTCACATATTTTCCACATCAAATGAGGAGTCGATCCATTTCGACCCGGTTGGACAAATCCGAAAAATCATATTCCAGAACGCTGGTTATAACTATTTATCCCATGAAATTCAAGATAGCCACAAACTATTTTTTTTCTACCCACACTCTTCATGCTTGTATCCAATTCGATATCCCCACAAGGTTGCTGACTATATCCCGTTAAAATCAGATGTGTGATGGATAAATCACAATATATCACAATGTTTAATGCTTAAACCACCATTTGTATCCATTGATTTATGATTAATCACACTTTGTGATGGTGCAATCACCATTTTTGAATATGTTTGATGCCTCAATCACAATTTTGAATCTCCAAATCCCAGCGCCGCAACGGTTAGGCTCCACACCAACAGCAGGTCGTCATGCAAAGCAATGCGCGTGGAGACCATAGCAGCCTCGTGGCTATGGACCGCTGAGGGATGCTGAGGGGCCAGTGAGATCATCATGCCATGTCCAGCATGGTCGAACCTGGACATACAAGATCTATAGTAAGCATTTATAGTTTACTTTTCCAGGTGACATTAATTATACAAGTTTCTAGGAGATAAAAAAAAAACATGTTGGATTTAAGAATCATCATGAATCTATCATCCATCTTGTTAAGTCTGTTAGGGGCTTGTGAACGATAAGAACCATTCAAGAACAACCGCCCAAACAAAAACCACGCACGCCGTCTGCAGCGAGTTGCTAAGAACTCAGAATAATGGATCTCCTCAGACTGCGTCGTGTCCAGCGCCTCGGGATGTCTCAGCTCAACGTTTGGGGGTTCCTTTGGATGTTGAGGTGTCATCCCCCAGTTTGATGACTTTCTCAGTTCGGGGATTTTACTAGCCATGCTTGATTACCATCAAAGATTCTCTTTTAGTTGATGTTTCATATATATATATATAATATAATATATAATATATATAATATTCAGATCATATTCAAAAATAACAACTGAGTGATGCTGATTTCGAGACATCCAGAGCAGCACGTCTATGTCACCCCCGAAATCTGCTAGGCTGGCCTGGAAAATACGTGTGGCGTCTTCGTCGTGGATGTGGCATTTGTTTTCCAGCACCTCAGCAGCGGACTTTCGGCGTTGCTTCAGCCAGGTGGATGTATGGGATGTTATGGGATATAGTGGCTGTAAAAATGGGATACACATCCAAATGGATGTCAAAGAAACATCAACAAACACCTCCTTTTTCTCGTTTTTTCACGTTGCAACTCCCAAAGATTGCAAGTCAAGTCGGACCATCTCAATGCGAAGCGCGGAGTCAGTCCGGTTTCCGCACCTTCTTCAACTCACCGATCTTGATGACACCAGTCTTATCCTGACGCAGTCACTCTCCAAGATCCACCATGTTCAAGCTGTAAACGCGACCAACAAGCCATGCACACCAACAACTGTGACAGTGCCTCTGTAATTTCGGAGCAGGTGGTGAAAAGGGCTGTAGCCAGGGTTTCAATACTTTTGAACGCAAGACCTGATGGGTAGCTAAATTGCTTCCCACCTTCAATTAGTGGTTATAACTATCATTGACTAAAACTACTAGTTGCCATTTATCCATTTATTGGCGGTTATCTCAAGCAATTAGTCATATACCCATTTGATTGATACCCATTTGATTAATAAATCAGTATACACGTATAAACTTTATTTATACAAACAGATTAATCAGAAATGCAATATAATTTAATACTATTAATCATAATATAAATGATATAATATGAATTTACTCCAATTTCAATCTAATATCTATCCTTTCAATATCGATTTAATATCACTCAAATATCATTTAATCTCCATTAACTTTGATACTGATGATATCCATTTAAGATCATATGAGATTCCATTCCTCTCCAATCTCAATATCCAGCAGCGTGGCAAGTTCCCATCCCCATCCACACTCGCCTCGTCGAGCTGCATGAAGGCTTCCCTGACTTTCGAGCGCTCCTCGTTGGTCAAAGACCACGCCTCGGCCAAAAAGCGTCTGACGAGGGCCGGTTGCAGGGTAGGGAGCAACAAAACAAAAGCTCAGGTGGAAGGTCAATTTCTACTTTTTTGGATGGAACATATTCTTTTGGGGGGGGGGAGAGGGGTTCAATTAATATTTTGTGGTTTTGCTTTGACAGTGAAGGGATGTCTGCATCACATGCCAACAGATAGAACATCCTGGCGCAGGGTCCCGGACCATCATCGAAAGGCACGCTCGGCGGAAGGCGGAGGCATTGCCAAAGTCCACCAGGGCATTCACCTGATTCTTCAGGGACATGGTGACACCATGGGTACCCACATGGTACCCATGGGTACCCTGCAGCAAACTAAGATAAATACCCTCTGGTAATTTAACATAGCTATTGAAAATGGCCATTTATAGTGTTTTTTCCCACTAAAAATGGTGATTTTCCATAGTTATGTTAAATTACCAGAGGGTAACTATGGAAATCCGGTAATGGTGGAGTTTCCATAGTTTTCCAGGAAATTCCCAGCACTTCCTCGGCACAAAAAAGGACACCGACGCCATAGCTTCACCAGTATTTTCCCCACAGGATTGCAAAATACCTTGCTTCATCAGCTAGACTCAGTTAGAATCAGTAAACAAGTCATTTTTAGAAAAATGATTTTGGTGTTCCCAGACTTCATCATAAATGTAATTATATAAATGTCCATGGTGTGTGTGTGTGTTTTCTTCCCAACTTCCCAGTGCTTCAAATTCTCGCCCAGGAGCTATGTCATTATTGACCTCCGTGGTGAGTTGTTCACGGTTCACCTCAGCATCCGGATACACGGTTGGATTGGGGGGATTGAACAATATATAGAATTTCATATACCCTCTGGTTATTTAACATAGCCATGGAAAATGGCCCATTTATAGATGGTTTACCTATTAAAAATGGTGATTTTCCATGGCTATGTTAAATAACCAGAGGGTAAAATTGGGATATATAGTTGAACAACATGTAACAAACATCTATAACAAAGATCTGTTGAGATACCAATCACCTATTGAGATACCAAAAACAACGAAGGTTCACCAGATTGTTTTTTGCGAATTGATCATACTAATCATCAATTAAGATGGTCCTGCTTTAGCGGCTTCCCGAGGCATATCAAAAACAACCTAAGACGGAGTCAGTCACCCGAGTCAATCGCCCCAAACGTCCGAGTCAGTAACCCCAGAGGGCAAAGTCAGTCGCGGGTGAAAATTAGCACAGGATGCAGGGAAACCATGAAAAGGAGACAGAGAGTCAGCAACCAAGAGTCAGTCCCCCTCGGAAGCTGGGAGGAGGATGAAGGAACCCGGAGGAAAACAGAAAGTCAGCAACAAAGAGTCGGTCACCCTGGAAGAAGCATCCAGGAACCCCCGAGGAAACAAAAAGTCAACAACAAAGAATCGGTCACCCAAACAAGAGTCAGTCACCCCTGAAAGGTATTATCTGTCTATCATCTATCTTTCTGTCTACCTATCTATCTTTCTGTCTATCCTATCCTATCCTATCCTATCCTATCCTATCTATCTATTTACCTATCTCATCTACCTATCTACCTATCTACCTATCTACCTATCTACCTATCTACCTATCTAGTTATCTACCTATCTACCTATCTACCTATCTAGTTATCTACCTATCTACCTATCTACCTATCTAGTTATCTACCTATTTATCTACCTATCTATCTATATTTATTATTTATGCTTATCTATCTATCCATATCTCTATCTATCTATCTATCCATCCATCCATCCATCCATCCATCCATCTACCGACCTATCTATCTATCTATCAATCTAGATTCCGTCTGCTCTCGCGTTGAAATTGTTGGGTTACTGCGTTTTGGCGGAATCCACAGCAATCAGATAGTTGGAACATGTTGAAACCAGGATTTTCCATTGTTTGTGGGACTGAAGCGGTTCATCTGCATCAGTTTCCACTAAACCTTCCTCAGCAGGTCTATTACCGAGCCCAGCGGCGATAAACGGATGCTTCAAAGCATCTTCTGCCGTCATCCTGGCTGTGGCTGGGTTGAGACCGGTCTCACATCGTCCCAGGCCGCACTGGTGTTTTGCTTGTAGAAAGACCAACTGTAAAAAATGGATGCATAGAAATCATAGAATGTTCCATCTCTGAGTTTGTTTGACGTCTTTTTGTATGATCCGAGCAGCTACAACCAGTCATCACCACCACAACCCCTGCAACCACCACAATTGGCCTACAGGCATTGACTAAGTCACTATGTCTTTTCAAAGTTCGGGGATCATCTTGATGGGAGTCTCTGGATCCAGCCACTCTCAAATTTTGATCTGAAACATGGGTCCATTGTCCACCGTTCTAGTTTCTAGTCCTGCGCATGGTGTGGAACTTGGGGGCCTGATGATTTTCCATATCATGGACTAATCTTAAACACCAGCTAGTTTTTCTTTAGATGTAATGTGGTACACCCATGTAAACCCAACAATAAACATCAATAAACCATCCCAAGTCATCACCATAAATGGCTGCTTTAAACCATCCCCAAGTGGTAGGTTTCTTATTGGGGTTCCCACAACATTATTCCAACTGTCCATTCTTCATCTATTATTGTCAGTTTATCCACCCATTATTATTTAATCATTATCAACCATTATCAACCATTATATATAGAGTTATATACATATCCATTAAACGTTATTTACAGTCCTGAATGTTCCCACCAAAAGATTTTTGTTGGACTACACCAAGGACCCCTGCCTTGACGTGGGCTTTACCACCAGCAGTTTCTTCACGAAATCTTGGGCGACGCCCGACACCTTTGTCATAAGCATCATAGCTACCATAGATTGGAAGATATTGGAAGCATCCAACTATCATAATTCATCACAACTTATAACATCATGAATATATATGAATATCATGAATCATAATTACGCAAGAAGGACACCTATATTGGATATATATATATATAAATATATATTGGATATATTCATTCAGATGCATAATTTTTAGGGGATTAGCATCGATGCATCAAACTTAGCTCAGCATTGAGGCTCGTGCACTGTCCCATTTGGCAGGTTTCACAGTGTACCTCAGGTGCTCCGGCAGTCGTGCTGTGGCGAACACGAAATAAGAGGTTGGGACGCCAAGAGCGGGTCAAATGGGTGTATATCTAGCATAAATAAGTTGCAACATGTTGTAACATTTACAACTATACAGTACTTAGATGGCTTGGTGTATACACCAACTTATCACTCTTGGGGGGGGCCACATTGTAGGGTTACGTAAATCATGCTAGATCTGGAATCAACAACCAGTTTTGTAAATCCTTACTAGTGTGGAAGTTCATCCCATGCTATCCCACATACCATGCCCTTGCGCAGCGCATTTCTCTTTTCACTGTCACTATCTCCATGAGAGTCGGATACTTATGAAAAGTAATGGTTCTTGAGCATCAATTGATATCAATTGCAGTCAAGAAGTTCAGGAATGCTAAACCATTTGAGATCATAAATGACCCAAATCTATCCCGATTTTTCTTGGTGAAGTCCCTGTTTATTGTTGAAAACTTTTGTTGACCCCAAGCACTGGGACTCCCAACCGGCCGTTCTTGATGTCGGAGATTTGCTTGTCCTTCAGTCAAAATAGGCAGGACATGAAGATGACATCCCTCATACCCTGTACTATGAGTTTACTTTTGGATGCTTTTCCTGTGAAAACTGCCAAGTGCCCACTTGGGTGTTCTATCAGTTGTCCTGGCGGATGGTCAAATACATATAGTACCAAAAACCAGGCCCCATATTACTGCAGCCGCCAACTTCGGGGTCGAAACCAGAGATGGAGGTCGCTGAGATCCTCGTTTCCAGAGAAAGGCATGTAGCCAAAGAGAAGGATGAAGACTGTCACACCTCGGACGACCACATCTGGCTATGGCGACCCAATGGAGAATGGACGGACCCACTTAAGTTTCAGGTCATGGTAGTATTTAGCCAAGTTAAATTTAAACATGTTTTGACATCGTGTTACATAATTTGATGTATTTTGGCAATATCTAAACATTTTGTTGCCGGAATTTAATTTTCTGCCATTCCCATCTGGGTGGGATGTCACACTTCACCCTGGGCCCCTTGACTCTGAGGCGACGGGGACTGACAGAGGCGAGTTCCCCGCTCCGGAATCTCCATGAACAGTCCATTTTGGGCTAGATCTGATCAGCAAAGCACGATGAAACTTCAATCTGGCCTAATCTTCTCATGAGTTCAGATATGGCAGTGTGTCAAAACCTTGTACCCCTGGTGAACATCAAAATAGCTGGTAAATGGATGTTCATCCCCCTAAAAATGGTATTAATAGGTATTGATCCATACCCATATTTTCACCAATTCTCAAAGTCTTTTGGGGATCGTTCTTCCTCGAAGAATTCAGCCATATGCCATGAAATGCTGGGCCCCCGCTCCGAGGCTCCACAGGTCGCACTGAGAGGTATAGTTCTGATCCAGCACCTTCCAACACGTCAGGTGACGCGTTCCGAAACGTCATCAGGTGATGGGCCCCAGTGAGAAGTTGCTCCATAGAATGTATCACTATAATTACATATATACTAAACCCTAAACCTCAGTTTTCCTGTTTTTTTTATCCGGCTTGTAACTGGGTGGCTTGCAGACCCATATCTTGGTCAGATCCTCTTCATAGTTCCATGATCTTAAATCTGGGTAAATTATATATTTCACTCACCTGAATACTTCGGCCATAAAAGGGGATGATTTCCCGAATCCTAACCATGAATTTACCCAGTTAAATGCCCCTTCTTTAAAGGTCAAAATTCACCAGCAGTTTTTCGCACCTCTGGAGCCACGTAGGCCAATGTACCGCAGCTGAGTCTCATGGTGGTGTTCGGCTTCCAAATCTTGCTGAAACCTACGGGGTTTTTCCGCCGCGGCACAGCTGCTGCTGGAGTGGCGTCACTTGGAAAAGTCGTAGAATCTCTGGGATTTTGTCTGGATTAATCTATGATTAATTGATCAATGGGGGGCTGGAATTGCCAACCTTGCTGGCGAAAGGGAGCACTTGAGTCGAAAATCCAAGATGAAAATGATGAAACTGCCCGTCTGACTATACTGGTATTTCGGTGAAAGAGTGAGAACGCTGCGCTATGCTGAGCGCATATGCCATAAGGGCAGCCCATGGCAACCCTAGTTCACCCCTGCAGGGTCTTCCGGCCGAAATCGATGAGCTTCAAAAAGTCACTCTCCGGCTTTTCGAAGAGAAAGTTTTCCAACCTAGGACGACACGAGGACATGATTCAGCATACTCTGTCTGAAGTGACCTTCCCAAATATTCCATTCAGCATTGGCAAAACATACCGGGACCCTCCAAAAGCTCAAGTGTGGGTTACATTATATCTATTTCTTTATATTACTCTAAAACTCTGAAAGAATACATAACTTAACTTAACATATTATCATATATTATGATATATTGTTCATATTTTGCAGAGACGTGCAAAACATCGCCCCGGCCCCCCGTTCCAAACAGCGGCTTCCGGGACTTCACTTAGGACCGCGCTTGATATCTCGGTGGACCACACCGATACCTTTCGGTGGCGTCAAGATCCATCTGGTGAAATGTAGTTTGGTATACCATCTATCACCCATAGGATCCATGTATATATGGTGTATATGATATATATGGTAACATGGATCCCATCAATATATCCCCTTTATGTTAGCATATATACCATACATGGATCCTATGGGTCATCATTTACCTGTTGTTAAAATTTGTTAAAGGGGTAAACTAACCCCTCTATTTTCATCAACCAACCAGTGGGAATTTGGGACATCTATGGGCGCCGAGTGGCCATGGATGTAATTCACCGCCAGAAGCATCTGTCGAGCCTCAGCGCCAAAAGGGAGCTGGATTGTGGTGGATTCACCGTATTTCTGAAATGGCCCCAAATAAGGTGGCAAGAATGACAAAAGGAACATGCCACTGGTATTCTCTGCTGTCACCTTTCTTGAGTATATTGAACAAACTCTGCAAGGCAGTTTTCAGCCCATGAAGCACCTTGTTCCATTCCAACAGTTGAAAACTATATCTAGATAGCGCCGGAACCACAAGACTGGTCATCCTGGTGGTTCTTGTGCAAATAGAGGAGTGCAAGAATCAGAAAATAATTTGTTGAAAGTCATTGATGGACATTTGTAATTCTTCTGGCAAATCCAGTATTTTGCTCAATGCATGGTATAAATATCTAGAAATTTACCCAAGAATGAACCGAGCGCAGGAAAAGCATCACAAACAAAGACAACTTCTCTGCTTCCCAAAGGGCTGCGTCTGCGGCGGCTTGTTCTGTGAAACGTTTCAGCCTAGGCAACGAGCGCCAGGATTTTCCCCTTAACCCTGCCATGGTTGTTGCAACGGGGGATCAACCCTTGGTGAATCACTGGATCTTGGGGGTTTCCCAATGTTCAAACAAACCCAACATGGACCATCTGGCATAATCTTTGGGGTCCAGTGATCCACCAATTAAAATTTCATATATCTAAAAAAAATCTGACCATCGCAGTGGTTTACACAAATTGTTTGTACAACTTTGTGTTTGGAGGTTGTCAAGATTTGACTTTAATACCAACCTTCAACCCAGTGGAAAATCCAGAATTCAAATCCGTTTCTAGATATATTTCGCTAGATCCATGTTCGACCCAAAAGCAGGGATTTGATTTTTCAGTCTTCAGTGTCTATTAAATGCTATTCTGTTTTCCACAAGAAATTCGCTGGTTTTCTCCCTTTGATATCCATTGATATCCCAAGGAATACCATCCGTTGACAAGTTGATCAACAGGATATTCACATGATATCCATGTTTGACGCGCCATTATATATATATGTACATGATATCATCGTTGGGATAGCCCGTATAAAACATGTGGTTATGAAGTTATGGGTCAAAAACCAGGTATCTGCAGTATCCCAAAAAATCTTAAAAAAATCTTGGCTCATGGATGTTAACATATACTACATATTTTAACATATGTTAACTCATATTTTAACCAAAGCTCATGGATGTTACCCTCTGGTAAACTAACATAACTATGGAACATCACCATTTTTCATGGGTAAATCCACTATAAATGGCCATTTTCAATAGCTATGTAACAAATTACCAGAGGGTACTCCCAGTCATATGGCAGTGTGTCTAAACCTTGTACCCCTGTAGTTCACATCAAAATAGCTGGGATTCATGGATGTTCATCCCACTAAAAATGGTATTTTCATAGGTATTGATCCATACCCATATGGGTATGGGTCAAAATTAGGTACCCCAATAATTGGATGGTTAATACTAAACTAGACTAACATCTGTGGTCCCCTAGGTCTTCCATTTTGACCCACATCCATATGATAAAAATCACAGGTTTTGACCCATCCGCTCCAATCCCCCCAAGGTTCACCGGGGCCACCGAACTTCTGTACCCGGCCGAAGAGCTCGCCGCCGGACCTGGTGCGCTGCAAGGAACGTGGTGACGGACTTGGTCAACATATCAACATGGGTTTAGTACCACCTAACTATATATATATATATATAAAGTAATATTATACATATATAATATATAATATCATATAATATATATAGAATATCACAATATATATATATAGAATATCACAATATATATATAAGTATAAATCTATGTATATTATATATATATACATGGTTGGACAGTATCTATATCTATATTTATCAGCATCTGGGTATCAATATCTGTATCGTCTGTATGTATAATCTCTCTATATAATTATCTAATTATGTATCTGTCATGTCTGGAATATATAAGCATACACATTATCCTCATCCTCTTCCTCATCCTCATCCTCCTCCTCATCATCATCATCATCATCATAATTTCTAATTACACATACATGTACCAAATGTGAAGTATCAACATATTTATTGTAAGCATATGAGTTTATCATACATCTGCACCAATGTCTCATCATCTGCCACGTGCAGGCCATCAGAGAGGAAAACATGCAGGCCATCACATGCACTCCATCACCAGTGCAAGTTGCTCCTGCAGACGTAGCTGGTCGATGGTTCATCCCATCCCTAAAAAACCCATCAATTGAAATATCAATTGCATTCAATTGCAACCAACGAACCAACTCTGATTGAAGTTTAATTACCATACTAAAATATACTCAAGCACCTGCGTTTCAATCTAGAATTAAGTATCTGAAACTTCACATAAGTTGAATCCTAAAATGACTCATTTGCAGTTTGGCATGGAAGTTTTGAGCCATTTCAAGCCACGATGTCATTTCCCAAAGGGGCCAACTATAACATCTTCAATGACTGAAGATTAACCATTCCAACTGTGTCCCTTTCAACCTGATACCAAGAAACCAACATTTCAAATCTCTGGTTTTTACTCAGTTCAGGCATTCAGTAAAGACATCAGTGATCTATGTTTTCCTGAACCATGTCAATGAAGTTACAGAGACCCCCTGTTACAGGCGACCGCTTTTCGGGGGTCTTCTCAATGGGTGTCGTGTCTTTGGAGTTCCGAAAAAGAACATCCGGCAACCATCTATTCAATATCAGTAGAATGTCAACCCTCAACTAACAGACATTGGTTGCTTTATTTTCAGGGGATTCTCTCCAATATTGAACCCATCTGCGAGTCATAATGTCAACCCTGGACAAAGCCTGGTTGCTTTTTCGGGGATTCCCTCCAAGATCTGCCAGTCATCCGCTACAAAACTGATAAAACTGGTCCCCCTGTTGGAACAGCCCGTTCCCCGTTCGCGCGCTCCGGCGACTCATAAACATCCACCAATCTGGCCACCTTGGCAAAACGAGCACGGTTTACACCCAAAAGGGGAACTTGCCCATTCTTGGCTGGATTATATGATCTGTTATGCATGTAAAATGACTATGCGTGCATATGTGTATCATATATATATAATGTCATAAAATATAGATACGCATGATACGTTTACCATGGTTCTTGACAAACGACTGACTCGGGTGCACATTCAAGTCTATGAACCAATGGGCACTTTAGCTGGGACCAACTGTTTGGCGCTCTCTGATAGAGATGTCTGTCCAAAATCTATCATGCCATCTGCCATCAACATCCCCAAGAAAGATACCACCCCTCGAAGTACAACCTTGGCGACTATCTATCATAATGAAGATTTATCGATAGGGATGTCCAAAATTTCAAGAAATCTATCATAATCGCCAAAATTGAAGAATATTGAAGAACTTGAAATTTTGGCGACGGCTTGCTTGATTACTCCTTTGGTGTCTCAAGCAGCACCTGATTTGGGCATGTATCTCAAAGAATCATGAGCGACAGTCACTGGCGGAATAGCACACACGTGTGTATGTATTTGCATATCATACATTTCTACACAAAAATCACTTGGAATCATAAAATACCTCCTTTCTCTCCCAAACAGCATCAAACAGTCTCCGAGCTTTCTCACATGCGGATGATCCATGGCCTCGGGTTTCACCAGCGATCCATGGCCAGCCATCGCTGGGCCCCTTTTCCAACACTCCAATCACAGAGGTGTGGAAAAAATGCGTATCAGGATCAAATGGCGTATATATCGTATATTCAGGAAACTGTCAGAAAATGCTGTGAGCAAAACTATCATTATGATTATCACCACCGTCATCGTCATCATCAGCATCATCGGCGGATAAGGTCTACCCAGATTCCCTCGAGGAAAACCATTAATAAACTATCCCAGTTGGCGCCTACTATCTAGTATACCCCTACTTGGGATTATGTAAAACGACCCCAAAATGGCCGGCTACCGAGATGATTTGTTGATACTTACTAGTTGCCATCCTAATATTTCTCATTAGTTTATCAACATGTTCATGACCATGGTCATTAGTTTTGTCATTCAAAAATATGGGAGTTTCTTAAAATGGGGGATCTCCAGACCTAGGATGATTTGGGGTGTACCCCCATGACCCTTGAAAACCTCCATAAATCACCATAAATAGGTTGTATAAACTATTCCCGAATTGTTGGTTTATTCTTGTTTTACCCCAGATATCTGTGGTTCTTGGTTTAACCCCAGATATCAACGGGCCCTCCCGGACGCCGTGTGACCTTTCCACCCTGAGCAGCTGACGAGAAAGATTTCGCACTCAGCCTCAAGCTCCTCCTGGGAGCTGCGTGATGGTTTTTTAGAGGGCAGAAACACCTAGTGACCTGGGCAACTTGAAGAAGGAGAATTGGACTTTGAACAGTAGCAGTATCCCATGGACAAATCGAGGACAACGGCATGTCGAAGCAGACTTCAAGCTGGTTTTCAAAGAATCCGCTGGCTTTGGTATGCCCAAACATGTTGGACCCCAAGAATAACAAAGAATAACTTAATAACCCTCATTCCTTGTGGCCTGTCTTAAGGAGGCATCCTTCAAGATTGAAGCTCCATCCCCCGACAAGCCCGCAGCGTCTCCCGCTTTTCCCGTGGCACACCAACCAACTTGAAGCCTTTTACAGCGTACCTGGTTTCGCTAGAGATCTCTGGTTCACAACCCACAGGTTCCTCTCTGGGTGAGTAGGAAAACTATCTGCAAATGGATGTAAATGGAGATTTCATGAGATTTCCTTTTGCCTTGACTACTGGAGTGCATTGGTTACACAAATGGTTTGGTCATCAAATTTGATCATTTGCCAAGTACGTTGTCGAGGTAGCCTAGAGTTTGACTGATGCTAAAGTGGGTGATAGCCAGGTCGGACATGTGCTCTAAGGAGGTGAATCAAACCAATTACCGCTGAAGTTATGCAATCACCAACACCACTCGAATCTACATTCACTAAGTGCCTTGAATTGCATGAGTGCATCCACTATGAAGTCGTGTTGTGCTTGATGTTTTCAACGTATTTCAAAAATATTTGAGGCAGCTTCATCAGCGCAAATGGGATGGAGCAGCATAGAACATGAAACACATACTTGAAAGCGACAGCAAATCTTGTAAGTACTACCCATTTCTCGTCGTTCTTCCCCATACGTCTTCGCGATTATCCTATGGTTATTGATTTTAGTGTCACCCATCACCCATCCTGTCCGTGGTTAACTCATACAGTAACAATATTCGCAAGTCTGGAGTGATCTGTGGGATGAATTGCCCTAGGTCCTTGTAGAGCCCTTATGGTTTTGTCCGGCTTACATAATGTATAGATCTTGTATTAACGGTCGCCCCTCCACAATGCGACCCCAAACTGAATACATTCGCTACTGAACGTTTCTAGGGGGTGTTCACCCATTGTTTCTGATGAATGCTAAATTTTGTTAGGCTTTCTATAGTCCCTATTTCTATCCGGTAAAACTCACCATTGTTGCATATCAGTAAATACACATATATGTATATAAACGTAACAGTAGCACTAATGGCAATAATGAACAAATAGAACAAACCATAATTATATATATTATGTTCAGCACTGGATTACATAGAATAATCGATGTTCAATCAAAAAACAATCTCAATTGTGTCTTTGTTTCAATCAAAATCAATTATATCCAACAACAATTAGTATCAGTGTCTCTTGAACTTCATCAATGGTTACCATTATGATTAACATCACTCTCCTGCATTAGAGTTATTGTAAATCCTTATTCATATGTGGGATCAAAAGAAACTACATGTATATCTATTGATCATAATCAGTGGTTGCTATATTGTAAACATAAATAGACACAGAATGGTATAAATAACATTAAAAAACGTTCAGTTCCTACTTATCCTTTAATATCTATTGATGTTACATCTCATTGCCAATCTTTAGATATCCTCAAACAAAACTATTGGATGATCTTGGCTTAGCATAGTAGATTTAGGATCTATATACTACATATATATATATATGATATATGTATTCCTATTTATAGCAACATATATTCCTATGGATTTAACTACCCATCCGGTTGATCCCTTTGAGCGCCCCTTGATGCGCGTTGAGCTTCCCCACGTGCCGCCCCCAGTTCTGCCACGAGCTTCAAAGACCTGGAGGATTTTGTCGACCCTTTAGGGAAACCATCAACAAGACATTGATATGGGATTGATATGGGATTTATATGGAGGTTTCCATCAATGGGGATACGCCAATAGATATATAGATGCCAATAGCTGGATGGTTCATTTGCTGGAAAATCCCAATCTAAGATAGATGACTTGGGGGTACCCCTATTTCAGGAAACCTCTATATGGGACTGAAATGGGATTTATATATGGATCTTACTTGGAACCAAACATGGCTGGAAATCCCCGAATTCAATGGGCATTTGAATGAGAAAATCATGGAACTAGCAGAAGGTAACGTGCTGGAACCCCAGGTTTAGGGGGAGTAATGACCAACAAACATCATAGAATCATATACATATACTTCCTAATGATATATTTTTTTGTCTAATGATATGTATATTAAAAACATATATATGTATCCATTTGGCCGTTTTGACGAGGAATATGATGATTGACCGATGGTATGCTGGACCAGATCCGACCAGTTTGGGAAACTGACACCATCAAGTTTGCAGCATCGCCACAGAAAAATGCCTGGTGGTTTCAATCAATCCTCCAGAAAAAAATGCTACGATTTATTGGTGATCGTTCAGTTTTCTTCCGGAAAACAACATGTCAAGGGCGTGGCTCTTTCAGAAACGTTTTGACTCACAAATGAAAGCTTCAGAGCTGATGATTGTTTGTGCCTCATGCGGCATCTCAAGGCACCCTCTCAGTACAGGGGGAGCCAGCATTTGAAGCGGGCCTTCCCATTGTAGCCAGAACCTAAGATGTTCTTCTTGAGGATGATATAGTCATCCTGGCATCAAGGACTCGTCAGAAGTCTGGATGCCGAGTCAATTGGCTAACCTTCCCACCTCAAGTTTTCGCGGCATTCGATGATACCGACCACCTCAGTTTCATATGTTTGATGTTGGATTGTTGGTGGCAACAGGTGGCAACTGCGTGGTAAACCCAATGCCATAAACCCAATGTTTGGGGCATGGGTCGATAATATATCACCTAGTGGAAAAATTGGATGAAGTTGCAGATTGTTTATTCATGTTTATTCCACTGTTTACCAGACTACCAAGAAATCATGGCATTCAGCCCCAACCCACGATTGCTTGGCATGTCAACTGGCTCCACTAGGTGCCCAGGTGCCCCGGCTGATGGTAAACTTTCCCGCGCGGCTCTCAGCTCTCTTCACCACATCTCGGCCGAGGAAGCAGGATAGTGTGTAATCCGCCCCAGTTCATTGCAAATGAATCCCATCCACCAAGATTTACTCAGCCTTCAACCATTCCGCTTCGGGATGAAAAAATCTTCAAGGTTTGGGCATTTCCCCCGAAAAATGGAAAGTAGGATTGTAGAATATCATCAGGTTTAGCACATTGGATCCTCTATACTCTTGAAACTACCAAGCAATGCAGACAATGCAAGTTCCGATCGGGACAAAATCATCTAACTTTCAACGCGTTAGATGTTAGAATGTAAGCCGTTTGTTTTGTTTGTATTCCAACGTTTGTGAATAAAAATTTAAATCCGACTTCTTTCAAATCTTCAACCCGATTCTTTGTGGTAAAACCACCCATAAACATGGAACTTATATGCCAAATCAAGTGGTTTACCATCATCTTCCTATTTACAGTAACTCCCCAAGTTTGGATGGTACACATCATCCCGAAATGATCGGTTTATGGCATTGGGTTTCACAGTAGCTATGTTATTGGGTTTACCTAAATCCACTGGTTTATTTTGTTTATCATCTTTCCATGAAATTATATGTATGTGTTATGATCATCGTCCCATATCTTCCCGTTGAATTATAATATATATATATATTATGTAGATTTATCATCGTTCCATAAAAAAAAAAAACTACAATCCCATCTAAAAATCTCGAAAATGGGGTTTGCAGTACCAATTCTTGTAAGCACCATTTTTATCATTATCTTCCCTGCAAGAAATGCCACTTTTGGGGTTGTTTGCCACATTTTCAACCAACAAACCACATAGAGGTTTCCTAATTCATGGGGGCACCCCCAGTTCTCATCCATTTTCATAGGATTGTCCATCACCAAAACCATACCCATCTATTGGGCTACCCATGACTATGGAAAACACCATATTAGTATATAGATATATATATAGATAGTATTATCCCATTATATCCTATTAACTTTCCATTTATAGTAATTAACCATTATCAATCAACCACATTATGGCTATATTATATTAACTATATATTCTCCATATATTAACTATATATTCACCATATTAACACATATACCATACCTTTATCCATATATAATTGATATTACGCATCCAATTTATAGGATGATTTTCCATTATGAACCATATTAACAATAATATTAATTAACATATACAATGTTTCTCTTTGTTTATCCATATAATGGTTATTCATTCTATCCCATGTCGCTCGATGTCTTTTTTTCCCATCGGCCACACCCTGGGCCCCAACTATCAAGGCCATGCTCAGAGCCAGCTGCCACCCTGGCGAAGGTCGAGGACTGGTATTTTTTTTTTCCCGGGCCCGTTTGAAACTAGCGATTCAAACCAAAAAAATGGTGGTTGAACAAAACTGGACATATTTAAAAGCACTGAATATTGGGATATCAACATGGGTGAACACAACAGAGAAATTGGGTGACAATATTCATCAAATTTCTCTTGAAACACGATAAAACTTGTAAGACACTTTCCGTTCTTGTAGCCAAAACCACTACATACAATGCATGGAAGTGAAGAAGTGCCTTCTACTCAAGCATACTGAAGGGACAGCTGATCATCATGGAACAAACCCTGACAACAGCCTATCTCCCAGCAGATTGAGAAACCACTGAGTTCCATTTCGTCAGGTCGAGCTGAGGTCCAAACCCCATTGTCTTTGCAATGTGCTGGACCTTTGCTGTGCATCCCGGGGACAACGGCAAGGCATCAAGGGACAACGAAATTTTGTCTTTGTGTTCCCCGAAGTAGTGAAACTCACACTCTTTACCAATTCATAAATTGCACTGGTACATTTGTTGCCGTGTTTGGATTTAGGCAACAGATAGTTTCAAACACGTCCTATCAATGTGTCGATACCAATTCGTGATTTCAGCACGTTTGAAACGCTCCCTCCGGAGCTGTTGCCCTAAGGCCCAGGCAAGGTGACTGCCAAGAACTCGAGGAGGATTGTCCCAGGTTTTGAATTGAAATTGTTGCTGGATCGCAATTTTAATGCTGAATCGTGTTTCAACATGTGGAAGATGCTGCTATTGCATGTATGCTGCCTGAATATCTTTCGCTTGAACATACTTGAGATCGTGTCGAGAGTGGGCCTCAAAGTCGAAAACCAAAAAACGTCAAAACCAAACAAACTGTAGTTGGCAAAATCTCAATCTCAGAGTTTTTTTTCAGCGGCTGTAGGATCAGGACTATGTTGCAGACTGCATCATGAATAACTAGTTCTGATCATTAAGTCCAAACCGGCTAGAGCCTGCACACAAACAGGTAGCACAGCAGCGGCATGAGCAGCATGCAGCGTTCTTCAAGCAATGAGGTTCGAATGGTTTGACAGCTACCGTCAAATTGAATTTGATATTCTGGGGCAAAAACATGTCACAATCAGAGTCGAACCACAGCCATCCCATCTGACCACAGTGTGCACCTCCCGTTGGCATCGGCCTAGACGGGCATCCGCAGGAGAAATGGCCGTCGTTTCGGGGGTCCTTTAAAGGGTACTGATCCACAGCCAAAGTTCATCGAAAAAGTATCAATCAGTTGAGAGTGGATCAACTGCACACAGCAGCTCGGAACAATTTGTTTTGACTCCACAGTTTCCCCCCGCAACTGTGTCTATTGGAATTAACAAGTCGAACTAGGCCCCCAAAGTGGAAGGCCAGTGTTCAGACTCAGGAGTCTCATGAACATGGCGATGAATATGACACTCGGGCCGGCTGGCATCAAATGCATCAAACAATTTGTTCACGTAGGCCAAAACGGAATGGTTCTCAAAACACTCTGGCGTCAACTGGAAATCCTTCCAAGAATCAGGTTCCTTCTTGGAACTCAGTATTCGTAGAGGTACGAAATGCTCGTATTTCTTGGCAAGATCCTCAGTGACATTGAAATCGGGCCTCTTCAAGAACTTGGTTGCCATTTCTTCCACAACTTTCGGTGACGAAGAACCCTTGATGCTGCCATGTGGATCCATCAATCCTTTGTTCACTGCCACGGTTGCTTTCTCGACAAAATCTCGCAAATTCAAAGCACCCCAAGCCCTCGGGCATGTATCATCAGCATGGATGTAGTTGACAGCACGTTCCTTCGCAAAGTCCTTGAACTGGCTGGCTTCCTTGGAGCTGCCCCCAAAAACCATGGGAGCGCCGAAGGTGATACATTGTATATCAAACGAAGATAGATAATGATAGATACGTCTGGGTGTATTTGCTTGAAGCGTTCTCCACCACATCTCCAAGCACAGCTGCGCATACACACCGCCTACTGAGTGTCCTGCAAAAACAATTCTCTTCACACCGTTTTCCCTGAGGAATCGAAATCTTGCCGGGCTAAGGCACTCGATCCAAAGTCTGATGCATGCCATGGCATATGTTGCTCCCCTACTGGCAAAAAAGTCATCCGAAACATAGACAGGTTCCAAGTTCCAGTTCTCAAAATCCAGCAAGCCCGAGGTTCTCCTGAACACAATGAAAAACACCTTCCCCACAGGCAAATCTGCAATGACACCTCGCAGTCTCACAGGTCTTCCCACCTGTGTCGGCTCACCCCAAGCATGAACCTCAAACAAGGCATGCTCCAACGTCGGAGGTTCTGGGTCATCAGTGTAGATCCAAAAACTCAATAAGGCTGCCACCAGATCTACAAACTGCGGGGTGGTGTGGACATCACTCGTCGGCAAACCGAGCCTCAACGACCTCGAACACAACAGCCGAATCTTCGCGGCATCGCAAGGGACTGCCACCACATGGCCGTGCACTGAGCACCTGGGCAAAAAATCAAAGTCTCTCTGCTCTGCCGGATTGCCTGATGGCAGAAATCTGGTGAAAGCTCGCCGAGACGAAGGATCGACGACCAGAGTCTGCTTTCGATCATTGCAAGGCCCTGCCACCACCTGGCCATTCAACACGCAACTGGAACGAAATCTCTGCCATCCACCTGCACTGATGGCGAACGCCTGGCGAGATGTGGGATCCACCACCAACACCCGCTCAGCCGAGTAGGGCACTGCTACCACCTGGCCGTTCACTGAGCAACTCGACTTGAATTTGTCAAGCCGCTCTTCATCGATGTCTAGTGGCAGCTCAATGGTGAAAGCTTCACTAGATGCAGGATCTACCACAAGAATCTCTTCAGCATCATTGGGGACAGCCACAACTTGTCCATTCACCACAGCACTGGTTCGAAATTTTGCTCTGCCCTTTGCGAAGACTGCTGGTGGTAAGGCTATGGCAAAGGCTTGACGAGATAGGGGATCAACCACCAAAATTTTCTCAGCATCAAAAGGCACTGCTACCACCTGGCCATTCACCACGCAACTGCATGCAAACTTGCCACGGTCACGTCTGTCTGCTTTGATGCCTGATGGCAGGTCGATGGTGAAGGCCTCACGAGACTGAGGATCAACCACCAAAATTTTCTTAGCTTTGAAAGGCACTGCCACAACTTGGCCATTCACTGAGCAACTAGATAGAAATTTGTCAGCTGTTTGTGCATTGATGCCTGATGGCAGCTCGATAGCGAAAGCATGGGGAGATGCGGGATCCACCACCAGAATCTTCTTGGCATTGCAGGGCACTGCGACCACATGGCCATTCGCCGAGCAACGGGAAGCAAATTTATCATCTCTGCCTGCCCATATATCTGATGGCAAGTCAATGGTGAAAGCCTGCCCAAAATCCCTTTTTCGAGACTCTTTCGTGGTGAAACCTTGCCAATAGTCTCTTTTTCGAGACTTTTTCATGGCTTCTGGCTTTGCCCACTGCTATTTTCCTCAAAGCCAGATCACTGGACGGTCACCCAAGAGACCAAATCTGTCAGTCAACAAGCGAGCTGTGAATTTCTTGTTTAATGACATTTAGTCCCTTTGCGTTCCTACCAGATAGGACCAGTGCTTTTGGGATCCCAGCAATAGGGCACTCAGTTTTCCATATGCGTATGCCTCAAAATCAGAAGATGCCTCACACCAGGATAGAGTCGTACTAACCTATTTGAAACCAACTATGAAAGTTATTTGGGACCGCAAGCTAAATTCAATCCTTCTTCACTCTTGGGGACATGTGAGAATGGAATGGCCCTCAGTTGCATGTACCAAGAGGTGCAATTTGCAATTCAACAGCCAGAATCTGCCAAAGTGATAATCCGTGCAACTCACTCAGATTCACGTTATATGTTCGGATTACAACGTTCCAACTGGCCAAAAGACATTTGTATGGGGTTCTCTGAAAATATGGTACCTCTGATGGTCAATCACCATTTTACCTATAAACGTGTCCATATGGGGGATTCATTGATCATGATACGAATTTTCAAAAACACCATGACCCACCATAACCCATGCTTTTGGGATTCCAGAATCATTGATGGCAAATGCCAGCAAGATCTGTAACAATAATACTTGAATAGAATCACAATGTCAGTTATGAGTTTCTACCACCCCAAACGAACTCCGACTGATGGGGAAACAAAATGAAGAATGGCTATCAAATTTGTGGGGTCAAATCAGCCGGCTCCCGGGTGGGGCAATTAGTTTTCCACATGCGGTATGTCTCAAAATCAGAAGGTGCCTCGCACCAGGATAGAGTCCTACTAAATGCGTTTGAAAATAAACATCAGCAACGAACATATACAATCATTACAATCCAAACAGCGGTTAGCAGTTGCCTTGCCTTTAAAGGCTTGGCCGCCAAACCGCAGGATCGCTGTCAAAGGATGAACAGCGGACTGCCTTGTTTCCAGGTGCTGCAATTGGTGTCAAGGTTTACTTTCCTAGAAGTTTCGTAAGGCTACTGGGAAAAGAAATTGCTCCGTTTCAATTATTTTTCATGACACATCCTGCTCTTATTTGACTGGTCAAAACATACATAAGCACTTGCAACTGTTGCGAGATCTGAATGGTGGATCATTCTTGGGCACACATCCAACAATCTCGTGCTTTCTTTTGACCTGTTCCTGGCGCGACGTGAATGGAGTTTTCCAATCTGTCCACATACAGTATGCACATTGGTAATCATTGGATATGTGATTTGTATATATATGTATATATACATATGTGTAACAATCATATGTGTATGTAATATATGGCATATTACGGCACATGTATATAATTAATCATTGTGGATGAATGATTGGTTCGTGAGAAATCCGTTTTTTGTTTGCAACACGAGTGTGCAAGTGTAATGTCATGAAATATCATTCGTCTGCTTGGAAGATAATGATCTAATCAAACAAACAACAAAAAAATCACCGGCTGCATCCGATCAGAATGTGACTTTTTACACTTCAACATTCTTATACATCGGCAAATTCACTGGCAAACCTTCAAAGTATCAACCCACGGGACTTCTTACTTGAACAACGGTGGTCCAAACAAACAAATACTCATATTGAATGAAGACCTATAAGATCCTAATAAGCCTTAAATCAATTATGGTCGATATTTCCAGGATGCATCAGCATGAAGTGCCTCTTTCATAAAGGCTGGTCATAAGTTGAACAAATTGCAAATACAGTAAATACAGTATGTAAACCGCAAACCCATTCCACCTTATCTTAGCATAAAGTTCTTGTACCACAAATTCCCCTGGCTTTGAGCTGAGTTTCCAGAGAAACTGGCCTGAGAATCCAGCTCTTATGATGGATAACTGAAGCTGTTGAGCTATGCATCCAACCTACTGGCTGTTGCGGACAGCAAATGCAACGACTGTCCCATCACACAACAGCTTGGACGGTGGGGTAATGTCAGTCATGTCCAACGATGTTGTCTTTTACATTGTAATATTCACCAGAGACGGGATGACCATGTACAAGGGTAGCGTCTGCAGTTGGAGTCCTTCTCACAAGTTGGACCAAGTTCAAGTTATGTTGCCAATATTCCACAATATAATGTTCACATTCAAACTTCGCAGACGTGTCCGAAACAAAACGGATCTAGATCTTTGTTGGGCGGTAATCTTTAGGCTTAAATAAGTGTCTTTTAATTTCTGGAACATGTCTCCACGGAAATGGGCGTGCGTTCTTTCAGCTAAACGCGTTCTTTTAAGGGATACAATTTGCAGATCCAACTGCCGATAACCAGAATCCGCCAAAGTCCAATTCATCTGATCACTGCACCTTGGACGCCCCCGTCAAGGTGGATTTCCTCAGCATGGCGTAATTGGATGCTGCTTGGGGATCATTCGATGGAAATCGCATGACATACAATGTCTTAAAACTGGTTGGTGGTTGACCTACCCCTCTGAAAAATATGAGTTCGTCAGTTGGGATGATGAAATTCCCAATATATGGAAAGATAAAAAATGTTCCAAACCACCAACCAGAAAATTATATAGTTTTTCTGCATGGGGATTCTTGATATATTGCATATTGCATGGGGATTAATATATTTTTGGAAAACTGTCATGGGTTAAAATTTAAGACCAAATGAACATTAGCGAAGCACGAATTTGTTTTGTTTACCATGCAATTTATGCATGACTTCACCCATTCCCATTTCTGAAGTCCATGACTAGTCCCCAAGCGAGCAAAAAAAACACCCCTTCCCAACCAACTAAGCAATTTTCCGAAAGTAGTGCTTTCATGTGCTTTCCCTATCCCAAAGTTGGATAAAGCTTTGGGTTTTCAGGAGTTTTGAGACGCATCCCCTTGCGGCTAACGGCGGAAACTCAGGGTGAGGCTCGATGACTGAGCCAGCAGGCTGCAGGAAGCCAATTGTAAGACAAGTCATGTGGGAATGTCCTTGATCAATTCTTTACAGTATATGAACCGTTAAAACATTTAAAACTTCGATGTTCATTTTTGAAAATACAGAATCATTAAACATTAAACAACTCCAAGCAAAGGATACCCCATAACGGACTTTGAAAACTAGCACTATGCAAAAAAAAGGAATTTCAATTGGGGTCAGTGGAAGAACGAGAAGCCCACAAAGAAGATGGGAGGGGCTGTTTGGTAACCATGTCGTAGCTATTTCTCTCTTGAATCATGCGCAGAGTTGTGTCCCTGCCCCTATTCCAATACCAAGCGATCAACACCCTGGTTCAGTATTGGATCATCAAGGATTTGGCGGGTATCATCACAAGTCTTGGTATACACATTTAACATTTATATATATTATATATATTATATATATTATCAATGGATACACATTTATATATCCGCCGACCCCGGCAGACGCAAGGGGGAGTGCGTAAGGGAAAAAGAGTTTATGACACAGCTGCCAGGAAAGAATAATAATAATTCGCTGACCCCGGCCGATGCAAGGGGGAGCGCGTAAGGGAAGAAGAGGTGCTGCACTGCTACTTTTACTACCAGGCAGCAGCAGGCAGCAGCAGGCAGCAAGAACAACAACAACAAGAACAACAACAAGAACAACAACAAGAACAACAACAAGAACAACAACAAGAACAACAACAAGAACAAGAACAACAACAACAACAACAACAAGAACAAGAACAAGAACAAGAACAAGAACAAGAACAAGAACAACAACAACAACAACAAGAACAAGAACAAGAACAAGAACAAGAATAACAACAACAACAACAACAACAACAACAACAACAACAACAACAACAACAACAACACCACAACAACAACAACACAACAACAGCAACAACAACAACAACACACAACAACAACAACATAACAACAACAACAACAACAACACACAACAACAACACACAACAATAACACACAACAACAACACACAACAACAACAACAGCAACAACAACACACAACAACAACACACAACAACAACACACAACAACAACACACAACAACAACACACAACAACAACACACAACAACAACACACAACAACAACACACAACAACAACAACAACAACAACAACAACACCAACAACCAACAACCAACAACCAACAACCAACAACCAACAACCAACAACCAACAACCAACAACCACAACAACAACAACAACACACAACAACAACAACACACAACAACACAACAACACAACAACACAACAACACAACAACACAACAACACAACAACACACAACAACACAACAACACCAACACACAACAACAACAACAACAACAACACAACAACAACACACAACAACAACCACAACAACAACAACAACAA
>CAMXCT020003821.1:0-52938 GCA_947184155.2 Cladocopium goreaui
TATATATATTTGAGAGAGAGATATATATATATATGTAGATGTATTTTTACAATAATACACGCATGTTCAATAATCAACGTCGCACTTTATTTTATTTGTGGAGGATTTTGCGCATAGTCTTGTTGCATTTGTTGTTTTCCATGCCGTACGTCGTTTCCGATGCTGTATGGATAATAAACGGATAAGTTGTAAAAAATACGTTGATAACACATGGAAAATGAGTGGATGATAAATGGATAATATAAAGAAAATACGTGGACACTAAATTGATAATATCTACATATTTGATTTAATTTGGAAAATATTTGGCGAGTCAACTGGAAATAAATGGAAACTCAGGAAATGAACGGATTATAAATGGATACTCAATTTATAAAAAAAATAAATGGATTTCGTATTGCCTGTTTCTACTTCAAACAGATTGGACAAGGAATTTTGTATGGCCTATCTTTCTACTTTGCTTTTGGTCCTAGATACTGGCCTTATGTTGAGTCTATACTGAAAAATGCTGCCCTTGCTTTTGGTCCCAGACGCTGGCCTTTTGTTGGAGGAGGGATTTCGCATTGCCTTTTTTCAACTTTAAACATCTTGGAGGAGGGATTTCCGATGGATAGCACATGGATGAACAATTGGTAAAAAAGGGATAGTATTCTTATATGGATAAAGCATGGATGGTACATGGATAATGCATAAAGCCAAATGGATAATAGCTGGATATAATGGCTGAACAATGGATAATATTTGGACATTTGGACGGAAATGTGAAACTTTATGGAAGGAAACTGATAATATATGAAAGCAATAAAAAAAATATTGGACGATATATGTATGGCATATGGATGAAACAATGATGACAGAATGGAAAATACATGGAAATTTTCTTTGCTAGTACATCGATAACAAACGGACGAGCACAAGACAATATGTGGTGATATATGGGTAGTAAATGGATAATTAATGGATGATAGATTGATAATAGCTAAATCCAATGCATGATTAATGCCAAATACGTGAAGAAACAATTGACAACAAATGGATAAACAATGATTAAACGGATAATAAATGGACAATGAATGGATACTATACATGGATAAAACATGGATAACTTATGGATAACACGTTGATCGCAAATCGATATTGAATGTGTTATATGGACGCTAAATTAAGAATAATAGATGGATAAAATATGGATGGTATGTGGGTAGAATTGCTCAAAATCTTTTCAATTGCTCGAAAATGGCTTGCTATAGACCAAAACAAGTATTCAAACGCAATGGGCCTGGCCAGAAAAGTTTGCTCAAAATTGGCCTAAGGATTGCGTCTAGACTAAAACAAATATTAAAATAAAATTGGCAAAAACGTTACGACCTAGCTTCAATCTCCATAATTTGTGAATTCCAATTGTGCAGGAATGACATGTAGATTGAAAGGACTATTCAAATATACAAATTGCTGGCCGAACAAATTCCGCTCAAAATCGCTCAAAATCGCTCAAAATTGCTCAAAATTGCTCAAAATCAACTCAAAATGTCTCAACATGTCTCAAAATGTCTCATACCTGCCCCAAAAATCCGCTCAAAATTGCTCAAAATTGCTCAAAATTGCTCAAAATCAACTCAAAATGTCTCAAAATGTCGCATACCTGCCCCAAAAATCCGCTCAAAATTGCTCAAAATTGCTCAAAATTGCTCAAAATGTCTCAAAATGTCTCAAAATGAGTTTTGAGAAAAATTGAGTTGATTTTGAGACATTTTGAGACATTTTGAGACATATTGGGACAGATTGAGACATTTTGAAGCAAACTGGTAGTTGCTGACAGTGCCAAAGGCATGAAAAAATGTAACGCTGTTGCAAACTTTTTGAAACCGAAAGCAAACAGATGTGAATATTTACAAAAAAAATTGATGAACTGGTGCTTTTGCTTATAGTACCGCAGCATGAATACTTACAGAAATAAAAGTTTGATGAAACACTGTTTTTGCTTATAGTACCGCAGCATGAATGCTTACAGAAAAGTTTCATGAAACACTGTTTTTGCTTATAGTACCGTAGCGTGAATACTTACAGAAAAAAATTTTCCGCGCTGCGCACGGAATTTTCTTGAACCTTAAGCTTGAAGGTTGCAACATGGAAAACATTTGGAAAAGAGTTTATACAAGAGTGCCGTGGCAAGAGTGCCTGCCTGCATGTCAGGGATGCTCAATTTAGGGCTCATCTCCAGTAGTAGCGTCTTGTAAGAGTGTCCCAAAACTGTGTCATAGCATCATAGCAGAAGTGTTGCTATTTAATGGACATTATCTGCCCTAAATTTATGGACACAACCTGCCACTAATTTATGCACATAACCTGCCACGAATATGGACATTACCTGCCAGTAATTTACCGACGTAGCCTGCCAATTTATGAACATAACCTGCAACCAATCTATGGGCATCACGCCGAACCCGGGTGGATCTGTCAAGCGGGGCAGCCGTGTCTTGCAAGAGTGTCCACAAGAGGGTCGTGGCAAGAGTTTCTTGCTGTCCCGCAAGAGTGTCCCATAGCCTGCCACTAATTTATGGACATAACCTGCCACTATTCTATGGAAATTACCTGCCAATAGTTTATGGACGCGACCTGCCATTAATTTATGGACATAACCGGCCAAGAATTTATGGACGTAACCTGCCACTAATTTATGGGCATAACCTACCACTAATTTGTGGCCTTAACGCCGACCATGGATGTATCAGTCAACTGGAGCAGCAGTGTCTCGCGAGAGTGTCCACAAGAGTATCGTGGCAAGAGTGCCTGCCTAAAAGTGAGGTATGCTAAATTTAGTGTGCCTAAATGGAATTAATGGAGTTTAGGTATGCATGTTAGGCTTGCCTAGAAGTGAGGTATGCTAAATTTAGTGTCCCTAAGTGCCATTTATAGAGTTTAGGGATGAAAAAATGGCGTCGCCTAAGATTTGCCACTCTTTGCACTCCAAGTGCTGTTCCTTCCACTGTCGCCGTCGTCGCTTGAGCCATAAAACGAAAACAGTTTTTTCAACCTTTTCGTAAAGGATGTTTCTAGGGTGTGAGGATCTGCTTTGGTAATTTTCCCGTTGGTTTGGTACTGCTTTGGGGATTAAAAAGGGGCGACTTTTTAGCCCCAAAAAGGGGCTCCAAAAATAGGTCAAAAAGGCGCCCCCCAAAGTCCCAAACCAAACGGAAAATTACTAGTCTGCTTATTGGTTCTTTCGCTCCCCTCATCATCCTAGCTCCCCCTTCTGTCGCTACACGCATTACAGTGGCAACGGCCAGGTGAAGTGAGGATGCAGACAACCGTATTAGCTAACCAAGTGAAGCCACGAACCTGGATGCCAAGAACAAAAATCCTACCCTGCAGAAAAAGGATCCTAAATAAAAAATATATAAAAACAAATCTTGTAACCCTCCTAAAGGCTCCCGGCGGAGTGGATGAAGACGTCCCTTCTGACAGACAAGGGGGTGACACAATGGGGTAAGGGAGGCTATTAATAAATTAGTGGCAAGTTATGCCCATAAATTAGTGGCAGGTTATGCCCACAAATTAGTGGCAAGTTACGTCCATAAATTAATGGCAGGTTATCTCCGTACAATTAGTGGCAGGGTATGTCCAGAAATTAGTGGCAGCCTGTGGGACAACCTTGTGGTGTGGACACTCTCGCAAGACGCTGCTGCCCGAGTTGACTGATCCATCCGGGTTCGGCGTTATGTCTGTAGATTAGTGGTAGGTTATGCCCATAGATTAGTTGCTATGCCAATCAATTAGTGGCAGGTTATGTCGATAAAATCTTGGCAGGTTGTGTCCATAAAGTAGTGGCTGGTTATGTCCAAAAATTACTGGAAGGTAATGTCCATAGATTAGTGGCAGGCTATGTCCGTAAATTAGTGGCAGGCTGTGTCCATAAATGAGCGGCGCTCCCGCTATGATTTTGTGACACTCTTCTGGGACACTTTTACACGACACTCGTACTGGAAATAACCGCTACATTTTGCATACCTGACTTTTAGGCAAGCTTGAAAATGCAAACCTAATAAGTAATATTATATTAAATTAAACAAGATCTATGTGTTTTGACAAGGGACATTTATGTTCTGGGAGCAACATCGATACTCATTGTTTTAAGACAACAAAAGATCACAAAAATGACAACAATGACAGCACATTACAAACAAATAACAAACAAGGACAAAATTGACAACCCTGAGGCTCGAAGTTAAGGCCTCGAAGTTAAGGTGTGATTCCATTTTGGTGATAAAAATGGAAAATGGATGGACCATACGTGGTTCATGCAATCATAATTTCCATGCTAAACAGGTCAAATCCATGCCCAGTTTCTCTCATCAGTTCATACAATTGACACAAATGACTCAGCTGCACACTGAGCTGGCCAACGTAATCACAACGTGTTAGCATCGTGAGCAGGTAAACGTTCAATCAACGTTTTACCATATTTTAGATTTTATCTGTTTGAACATATTTTGTCTTTTTTTTAAATATTTTGTAAAAAAATATGAAACCACATTTGTTTGCACAACGTTCTGGACAACAAATTAGTCTACCAAATTTCAGATTAGCCTACCTAAATTTCAGAAATGCCTATGTCATTTTCAAATCACCTAGGCATTTCTGAGATCAGGTAGGCATTTCTGAAAGTCATGAAGGGCAAACCCCTACAAACTAATACCTTACGATCTGGGATGCATTCTTAAGTTTGTGAAGAACGCAGGCGAAAGAACGCCAGCGGACCTCAGAGCTTTGCGCAGTCCGAGAGAGCATACAAGAGTGCAATGTCCGAAGGGTTTTGTGGCATCATGACACAATCAGCACATGGAATAGTAGACACTGCAGCAGAAGGAGGCTTAGTAGGTTCAAAGGCATTGGAGCGTTTGACTGGAGAGTTGCAGAAACATGGACTTACATGCAAGTGGACACCAAAGAGATCATCAGCAAAAGGCGTAGGAGGACAAGCAAAGGTAATTGGAGTGGTGCTGATACCTCTAGGAGTTGGTGGTTTGAACGGAGTTTTAGAAGCAACCGTGGTTGAGGGTGACGTGCCGCTGTTGTTGCCAGTGAAAATGATGAAACAACTCAAAGCGATCATTGATTTTTCCAAAGGCATCTTCACCATCACCTCTGAGTCCATCGAAGTTCCCATGTTTGAGCTTCCGTCAGGGCATGTCACGATCGATATTCTGAATTTTGCAGACACAGGTTTTGAGGTTTCAGATCCAGATGCTCCATGCTCCACATCCGATTTTCAACTACATGTTTCTGCCCGAGCCATGCTGGCTCAGCTCGGGATCAAAAAGTGTGCAGCCCCATCATTGAGTTTTCCGCAAAACTCTCCGCTCTCTTTGCTCGGCGAACATGGCGAGCTTAGTGCAGCGGCTGATGGGTGGGCAGCACGCGGTGGAGACCTCCGAGCCGATGTTTGGAAGTCCACCAAGAGCCCGGCGTCCGAAGGTGGCACTACGTGGATGGCGAGTGGTGATGGACAAGATCGTCACCATCATGCAATTCGTGGATCAGCAATTGGCCGTGCAGGAGTGGTTCCCAGGCTCCTCTGGACTTTTGGTGCGGCCTACGCCGCTGTCCAAGGAGCAAGAGACGGTCGAGGATGTGTACGCCCAGCTGATCGTTGGGGCGGAGGTGTTGCCTCCGTTGAAGAGCCAAGAGAAGCCATCTACAGCAGCCAGCTCTTGCATCCACCCGAAGAGTGCTCTGAAAGGAGGTGGAAACAAGAGCGCATCGTACATCTTTTGCAAGATGTGCATGAGCCGTTGGTCCAGTCCAATGACGGCGGCAGAGATACATGCAGGCTTGAAAGAGCAGAAGAAGCAGGGCCCCTTGAGTCAAAAGAAGGAGGTTCAGAAGAAGGTGCGTGCAGTAGAGGATGCAGAGATGTTGGAGCCGCCATATGGAGAGGAGGTGATCGCCAGTCAAGTGGCGGCGCAAGCTCAAGACCAATTGGAGAAGATGCAGCACCAGATGCAGATCGAGACAGAGAAGATGCGGGTGGCACAAGCAGAGATGTGGCAGGAGCTTCAGTCCCAGAGACAGGAGTCCAAGGAGAAAGAGGTAGTGCATCAAAGGGCACTACTCGCCATGCATCAGGAGAAGGAGGATTTGGAGAAGCAACTTCGTCAAATGAAAGCAGCAGCAGCAGCTCCGCAGGTCAAGCTGTGTTGGTGCGGGAAGTCAGCGGAGAAGTTAGTGGTCCGCAAAGAGGGAGCACGTCAAGGAAGGAAGTTCTGGAAGTGCACTCAGAGAGAATGCCAGTACTTCGAGTGGGTGCCGAGAACTCCGAGCCCACCACCGAGCGAGATGAGTGGGTTCTCTCTGGTCACGTCGCAGAAGACCGGAGAACAGATGAGCGTGGCATCTTCCAGGAGGAGGAGCAAGAGTCCCAGAACAGCACATCGCACTCATGCAGCAGGACAAGTGGCGGAGACGATCTCCGATTGAGTCAGGAGACCTGGCTCTATGCGACTGCAGTCAAGGGACAGAGGACCTTGAACAGGGTGCTTCGAGGTCATGATCCGCATTTTGCGGCCAGCAGTTTTCAGTATGAAAAAGAAGAGGCTGAAGGTGATTGGAAAGTTATGAGCGGGCAGATACCTCCTCAGGAGGGGGTCTCTGTTCGAGTGAAAGTTGTTTTGCAGAAGAGGGCTGAAGCAGAGAATTTCTTTGGCTTGGAGAAAGAGACGCAGTTCAATAGAAAACAGAGAAAGATGATGAACAGGGCGTTTGAAGCAGTGACGCCTGTGGTGAGCGAAGTGCTCTCACCGCCACGCGTCGTTGAGGAGGCGCGAAGACAAGGTCTGCAGCCGGGCACCTCATTTGACATCACAGAGGGCTGGGACCTTAGCAAGCCAGAGATCAGGAAAAAGATGTGGAGAAAGCTCAAAGAGGAAGATCCTTTATTGATCATTCTTTCACCTCCTTGCGTTGGTTTCAGCATTTTGCAGGAACTCAACCTGCCTCACATGTCATGGGAAGATGCAGTGATGTTGATTTCCACAGGGTTGGATCATTTGGAGCTCGCGATGCTGATCGCGAAATGGCAAGCCAAAAGAGGCAGGTACGTGTTGTTTGAGCATCCATGGCTAGCCAGGTCATGGCATGAGGAGTCGGTGAAAGAAGTAGAGCAAATGGCAGGCATGCACAGAGTTAGGTGCGATCAGTGCATGTATGGTTTGCGAGTGGATGAGTGGGGTCTCAACATGAAACCCACTGGAATCATGGTCAATTCAGAGAAGATAGCAGCACGCATGAGCCGAACGTGCGACCATCGACATTTCCATGCGCCTACCATGAATGGCAGACCAAAGAAGGCGCAAGTATACCCCAAGGAGTTTTGCAAGCAGATTATTTTGGGTTTGAAAGAACGAATGGAGGTAGATGGACAGTTGAGGCTGAAGTCAGAAGTTTTTGTAGAAGATGAAGATGAGGAAAATTCGGATCATGAGGAGGATCCGAATACAGAAGCAGCCGCAGGAGAAGCAGAAGGAGACTACTCCATTTCAGAGGAAGAGAAGAGACAGGTGCAAAAGATGCACCGCAGCTTGGGGCATCCGCAAAAGCCCGAGTTTGTGCGTTTTATGAGAGCAGCCAGAGTGAAGGGAGAAGTCATTCGATGGGCGGCACATGAGTTCAAGTGCCCAGCGTGTGAGGCACGGCCCAAGCCGAAGGCCACGAGACCAGCAGCAATTCCTAGAACATACCAGCCAAACAGAGTCTTGGGGGTGGACCTGATTTTCCTTCCAGAGGTTGGAGGAAAAGAAACTTTCCCAGCATTGTCCATTTTGGATTGGGGTTCCAACTATCAGGTGGTCGAGAGAGTCGAGAGCAAACACCCAGACACCGTGTGGAACACAATGTGGTCATGTTGGTTTAGAACGTTTGGCTGGCCCGACGTCATTGTCTGTGACGCCGGAAAAGAGTTTTCAAGGAAGTTCATGCAGCTGGCCACGTCATGTGGCATTGTGGTGCAGCCCATTGCTGCAAAGGCACCATGGCAGCAGGGAAGAACAGAGAGGCATGGAGCATTGTTCAAAGAGTTACTTGCCAAGGGTAGAGAAGAGACAGTCATCTCCAGCCCAGAAGAATTGAGGAGACTCATGCAAGAGACAGAGATGGCGAAGAATCGGTTCAGCAACCGATCAGGATATTCCCCAATTCAGAGGCAGATTGGGCAATGGCCGAAGGTGCCGAGTGAACTCCTTTCAGATGATGTCATAGACCCAGGATTGATGGATGGCGCCGTGGTCGATGACATGGAGAGGAGTTTGGAGCTGCGAAGAATCGCACAAAAGGCGTTCATAGAACACAACGCCAGAGAGTCCTTGAGGAGGATAGAGAAAGGAAGGAGCAGAGTTCCCCAAGAGTTTCAGGCAGGGGACTATGTTTACGTGTACAGAGTAGCAAGAGAGAAGAAGAGGAAGCATGAGATAGGGCCAAGGAGTCAGGAGCATGTTCCAAACAAGGCATCTTGGATTGGTCCAGGAACCATTGTTGCGGTGGATGGAGCTAGTCTGTGGATCTCCATGTTTGGAGAATTGTGGAGGACTGCACGCGAACAATGTCGTACGGCGACAAACATTGAGAAGCAAGGAATTGAGGAAGTTATGAGGAGCCGCAAGGAACTGGTGGAGGAATACAAGAGGTCATCCAACAGAAAAGGATACAGAGACATCAGAGATGAGAGGTGGCCATCAGACGATGAGATAGAAGACGGATCGGAGGAGAGTCCAATGAAGCGAGAGGTGAGATTTCAAGAACCCCTCGAAGAAGGGGAGGCTCCCGTATCAGAGGGATACGCGCCAACCACTCCGATAGACTCCCCTCGAGGTGGGGAGATTGAGAACGGAGAGACAGAAGACTCGGAGATGAGTCACAGAAGATCAGAGAGAACAGAAGAGACGATAGAAGAGCCAGAAGGAGAGGCCAGACGCAGAAGCTCACTGACAGAATCAGAGATTCGAGAAGCATTGAGATCAGAAGAGGAAACGGCAGACAGGCCAGAGACAGAAGAAGGAGATGAACGATATCAGAGGATCGTCGAAGAGTCGATCCACAGAAGTCGTCGCCTAGAGGGTCTTCCGGCAGTAGGACAACCTTTGCGAGTAAGGAGTCGACCGTCTGCCGATGGTCCATACTTCCAAGAAACCTTCTTCATAAGTCCAGAGGAAGAAGATTGGCAAGAAGAGGAAGAAGACAGAGAAGACCACATGAGATGGCAGAAGCTGTGCAAGATGAGCCAAGAAGAGCCCAAGAGAGACTACTGGGAGTTGGACTTGAAGGGTCAGAAGATGATCCGACATCACGTCCAGAAGAGAAAGGCACTTTTCTCCCCGGAGGGAGTAAAGTCCACACCAGTCAAGTTGAATCAGATGCAGCAACAGAGAATCACTATAGTGGATGGCCGCAAGAATCAAGAGGAGAGACGTATAGAAGATCAATGGGCACAAGGAGATGCCAAGAGAAGCCGAGGAGTTTGGTGGACAGGCCGCACAGAATTTTTCCTGTGCTCCAAGTCAGAAGGCAAGACAGAAGAATCCATAGAGACTTGGGCAGTAGAGAAGAAAGGCACAGAAGACGTTGATCTGAGGACAGAAACGCCTGAAGCCCTTGAGGGCTGGAAAATGGCTGATGCAACAGAATGGGAAAAGATCAGCAAGAGTGGCGCTGTGAGAGTTCTCAGCGTAGAAGAATCGAGAGAGGTCAAGAAGAAACTGGCTTCAGAAGGCAAGCTAGATAGGATCTTGCCTACTCGGATGCTCAGAAAATACAAGCATGCTGAACAGCCAAATGAGCCTCCTTCACAGAAAAGCAGGCTGTGTATCAGAGGAGACAAGGACCCAGATATTTTTGATCTGGAACGATTTTCACCAACGGTTTGCACCATGAATTTGAACGTGGTGCTTCAACTGGCAGTGAACGAAGGAATGCAGGTCGGCATTGGAGATCTAAAGAACGCATTCTGCCAGTCGCAACCGCTGATGAGAAAGAATGGAGCCTTGTACTTCAAACAACCACAAGAAGGAATCACAGGGCTACACCCTGAGCAGATTGTTTTGATCATTGCTGGATGTTACGGCTTGGTGGATGGACCACTGCATTGGAGAAAGTCATTGGTTCAGACGCTGAAAATGCTGGGCTATCAGGAGAGCAAGTTGGATCCATGTTTGTTCAAACTGTTTGAGAATGGGAAGCTTTGTGGTTTGCTTGCGATAGAGGTTGATGATATTTTAGCATGCGGAAAAGGTTTGCATCTGAAAAAGATTGAAGAGCTGAAGACCTTGTACAACTTCGGCAAGTGGGTGGACCTCCGCGATTCCACTCAAGGTGCCTCTTTCAATGGAAGAAGACTTCGAGTAGGGAGCAAAGGCGAAATTCTCATTGACATGTGCAAGTTCATCCAGGAGAGGTTGCATGAGATTCCATTAGACAAAGGCCGGAGATCGTCCAAGAAGGAGCCGGTCACAGAAACAGAACGAACACAAGCCCGGGCCTTGTGTGGATCGCTTAACTGGCTATCCAAAGAGGGAAGGCCAGATGCGGCCGGCCCATCTAGCTTGATGTCCTCGCGTTTGACCAGAATGACAGTGGAAGATTTGATTCAGCTGAATGAGGTGGTTCGTGGTTTGAAGGAGACTGCAGAAGTGACTCTGCAGGTGCAACCGCTGAAAGAGATGCAATTGGCGGTCATCACAGACGCTTCATTTGGAAATGATGGTTTTCATTCTCAGGGAGGTCAAATGATATTAGCTCATGAGCCAGGCTTGAAGAAAGGTCAGAAGGTCAAGACGAATTTGCTCTGGTGGCGTAGTGCGAAGCTGCAACGGGTTGTAAACTCTACTCTGGCGGCAGAAACACAGAGTTTGTCGAAGGGCATAGGAGACCTTTTATGGATGAAAGTTTTGATTCGTGAGCTGAGCGAGGAGAAGTTCAACATAAAGGAATGGCCTGCGCAACTTGCGAGTGAGAGGGTTTTAGCCTTAGCCAAAGACACCAGTTCCCAAGAGTTGCAAGAATGTCTTGCGATTGTAGATGCGAAGAGCTTGTTTGATCACCTGTCGAAAGAGTCGATAGGGGGACAGGACAAGCGTACAGCTATAGAAATCCAGATAATTCGACAGGAACTGGCCCAAATGCATGGCGAAGTGAGATGGATAGATCACCCTGCGATGCTGGCTGATCCATTGACAAAGGTCAGGGGATCGACGAAGGCATTACATGACATGCTTTCGAGTGGAGCTTTTGGCATAGTAGCAGAGGTTGATCACATGGCCCATAGGAAAGAGATCAAAGCATCCAAGGTCAACAGAAAACTTGGGAGCTGTGAATCAAGCATGGATTGTGAAAGCAAGCATTGACCTTGGATGTGTGTTGCCACTTTTGATCGAACGTACAGGGGCCCTAGATCCATACGCTGTTGTGACAACTCAACATGGCATACCAAAAAGGGTGAGGTTTGCACCTTCCGCTGCTCCGCTCAGTGCTACAGGATGGTATTTCATTTAGAATTCACAGTTTATTAAATCATCAAAAATTAAAGCCTTATCATCAATAATTGACGGTGATGATAAGTTTTTTTTTTAAATGCACTTTTCAGAACCACGTTGAATTTTAACGTGATTGTTTATGTGTTGAACCCCAACCCCAAACCCAGAAATTCCAACAGGCAACCCTTACCCGAAAACTACTTAAAGAAATAGTGCCTTATATAGTATAGAGAAAATGGGTGAGGGTGTAAGGTTAAAAAATGATTTTTTTATCTCAAAACTTAATCCAACAACAATCCAATCAACCGCAACATTCTCAACAAACAATTCACCCTGAAAAACTACTTAAAGAAACATCCACTAATAATAACATAGAATATAATATTATGGACGCTTCACAGCAGATTGTTTTGGATTACCTTTTGTCATCCGAAAAGGGTGAGATATTGAAACGGAATGGGGGAGAAATCAAGAAACTCAAGATAGGTGATAAGACCTACAACTTTGAAAGAAACAAACCCATCACGAACAGATTGAAAACCAAATTCAACAAGATTAGGCAGACTATGGACTACAAAAGATACGAATTGAAAGAAAAGAGAGGTATTAGATGGATAAATTTAGACAAGAACAAAGCCTTAAGAGGCATTCAAATGAGATACAAAGCAACCATCACCGACGAACAATCTGCCTTCAAGAACTATACATCATCTTATGCAATCAGCGACATTAGAGTTAAAGGCGTCAAGGCAATCCAATACTTAAAATATCAAGACTTCAAGATAAAAGAATACGTACGAAAGCACAAGGGAATGAAGGTTTTATTACAAACTTTCAGCAACTTCAAGAGCAAGAAAACCAACGAAGTCGTAAGAAGAGAAGTTAGGAGTAGAAGATATGAAATAACAAATGAAGATGAAATCACCAACGTATTGAACCAAATGGCAACAGACATTGAACATCAGGCAGAAGTGTTGGAAGCGTCGGAGAGTGGATTAGTCCTAACACAAATGGATAAGATAAAGTTTAACTTTGACAAATACAATCCAACTCGTGGGAGTAAATTCATACCTTTACCAAAGTGGGTTCAAAGCAAGAAAGCGTGTATCAACATCCAAAACGAAGACAACAAGTGTTTCAAGTATTCCATTCAATGTGGTATATGTAAGGTTTATGAGAAAGACCATCCAAACAGATTTTATCACTACAAAAATTTAAATGATGAATTGAATTGGACTGATGTAAATTTTCCATCATCAAATATTGACATTGACACTTTTGAAGAAAACAATGATGGACAAATTGCAATTAATGTTTATTTTCTCAATCCCGAAGATGATAAACAGTCAATACTTTTGTATAGAAAAACGAAGGTTAAAAGAGCAACTCACCAAATCAGCCTTTTGAAACTTGAAGATGGAGATGACTGCCATTATGTTTATATAAAAGATTATAATAAACTTATAGGAAGTCAGACCAACAAACACAATGAAACAAAATATCATTGCTTTCAGTGCAATCACGGGTTTAAATCACAAGCACTTTTAGATGAACACAGTGAAAGAGGATGTATGGCAGTTGAAGGACAACGAATAGAAATGCCATCATTTGATGAAGATGACCCCGACAAGTTCTTCATCAAATTCAAAAATCACTATAAAAAACTAAAAGCACCGTTTGTTATTTATGCTGATTTTGAATGTTTGACAACAAGAACGGGGACAGTTTCAACGAAAGAAATGAAGACTGACAAATACCAACATCATAGACCCTGCGGTTTTATGATTAATGTTGTCAATTCCATTGAGAATTCAAACGAACCTTTCTTATACAGAGGTGAAGATTGTATGGATGTTTTTGTGAAGAAAATGATTGAAGTTAAAGATAAGATAATGGACAAGATGAAAGAAAACAAGGACATAATAATGAGAGCGGATGATTGGAGAGACTTTAAAACAGCGACGAAGTGCTTTATATGTGGAATGAACTTTAAAGAAGGTGATAAGAAGTGTAGAGACCATTGCCACTTTACGGGTAAGTATAGGGGGTGTGCCCACGATGATTGTAATTTACAGTTTTCAATGAGATATTATAAAATACCAGTCTTCCTTCATAACCTTAAGAATTACGACAGTCATTTAATCATTGAGAGGGCAAATGAATTATCAGAAAGAGCGAAAATAGATGTAATAGCATTGAATAGTGAAAAGTTCATCACCTTTGCTTTCAAAAATCTTTGCTTTAAGGACAGTTTCAGTTTCTTATCTTCTTCATTGGATAAGTTAGTCAAGTTGAGTAAGTATGAAGATGGAGAGAAGAAACAGAACTGGCAAAACAACTTTAAATTTAGTAAAAGAAACCCTTATTAAGGATTATGTGAGTAATGATGAGGATTTAGATTTACTCACTGATAAAGGTGTATATCCTTATGATTACTTCACTTCCTTTGATAGGTTCAGAGAAAGACAACTACCACCGAAAGAAAAGTTTTACAGCAATCTTACCGAAAGCAATATTGATGATGATGAATACGAAAGGGCGCTAAAAATTTGGGAACATTTCGGTATAAGAAATCTGGGTCAATACCACGACTTGTATTTGAGAACTGACGTTTTACTATTAACTGATGTCTTTGACAATTTCAGAGACCTTTGTTTAGAATACTATGGATTAGACCCCGCACATTACTTTACACTTCCTAACTTTGCTTGGGATGCTATGTTGTTAAAACCAGGTGTCATATTAGAACCATTGACAGACCAGACTATGTATGAAATGATTGAAAAGGGTTTGAGAGGTGGTATGTGTCAAGTCAGTCATAAGGAAGCGAAGGCAAACAATAAATATATGGAAGATGAATACGACGAAAACAGACCTTCTAACTACATCAGTTATTTGGATGCCAATAACCTTTATGGACTGGCAATGTCAATGAAACTACCAATAGGGGAACTGAAATGGATTAAGACACTTTTAAATGAAAAGATGATAATGGACTGGAACGAGAACGATGACTTTGCTTACATTTCAGATGTTGATTTGGAGTATCCAAAGGAAATACAGGACGAACAGTCAGATCATCCATTAGCACCCGAAAATATGAAAGTTGAAGAAAAATTATTATCAAAACATCAAAGGGAACTACACCGACACTACTACAACGGTAAAGAAGCGAAGGATGAGAAACAACCAAAACTGGTATTAAACCAAATGGATAAGATTAATTATGTAGTCCATATCAAGGCATTACAGTTTTATCTGAAGAAAGGGATGAAACTAAAGAAGGTTCATAGAGGAGTGAAGTTTCAACAGAGATGTTGGTTGAAACTTTGGATTGACTTTAACACTGGAAAGCGAAAAGAGGCAAAGAGCGATTTTGAGAAAGATATGTTTAAGTTAATGAACAACGCCTTTTATGGCAAAACGATGGAGAATGTAAGAAATCACATTGACTTTGAATTGGTGGCAACGCAGGAAAGGATACAAAAGTGTATCAACAATCCCAATTATAAGGATGTCATATTATAAATGAAGAACTGGCAGGAGTGGAAAAAAACAAAAACCGTATTGAAGTTGGACAAACCAATCTTTTTAGGAATGTCTATTTTAGATTTGAGTAAGGTTCATATGTATAGTTTCTATTATGATGTTTTGAAGGCAAGGTATAAGGATGACACAAGGTTAATATATACTGACACTGACAGTTATGTTTTACAGACTTTCACTGACGACATCTATGAAGATTGGAAAGAAATAAAGGATTATATGGACTTCAGCGGTTATGATAAAAACCATCCTTGCTATGATGCTACTAATAAAAAGGTTCTTGGCAAGTTCAAGGATTAGATGGATGGGAAAATCATAACAAACTTCATTGCTTTGAAGCCGAAGATGTATTGCTTAAAGGTCTTCAACGAAAAGAAGGCAGAAAAGAAAGCGAAAGGTGTTGCAAGACTTAAAGTCAAAAAGGACTTAGATATGAAAGACTATGAAGCAACACTCCACGAACGCATCCCGAAGAATGTAAATTTCAACGCTATTAGAAGTAAAAACCATCAAATCTACAGTATAAATCAAAGCAAGGTCGGTTTAACATCTTATGACAACAAAAGGTATTGGTTCAACGACACGGATAGTGTCCCTTACGGGCACTACTCACTATCAAATTAATAATATTATTCAACAATAATATTATTGATTTTTCACATCAAACTCCAATTGCACAGTTGTAATTTCATATATTTTAATTCTTCGCTTTAGCCTTGGTTTTAGGTTTAGGTTTAGTTAAATCTTTGATGAAATTTTCAACTTCAAACAGTCTCGTTTCTAAATGTTCTATTTTGGATTGCTGTTCTCTACAAACACCCCAAAGCACCGAAGTTAGTTTAACATAACTCAACTTCTTAATACCTTCATTATCAGTCATAACGATATTTTCCCATTCAGTAAGTATTACTTCTTTGATTTCATCTGCAATAAATCCAATATGATTTTTGGCTATTCCTATTTCTTTCTCTTCTTCCATTTTGAAGGTTTTAGGTTCAATTTGCTTTACAATATCAGTAAAATTATGTTCTATACTTTTGATGTCATACTTTTTAGTTTTATCGGATGTGTCTAACAAATCGCCTTCTAATGTATAAGGTGGTGGAACTGAAACTTTTGATGGTGTAATATAAAGCCTTATGCCATTATTAGCAAAAAGCCTTAAATCTCCGTTAGGGTCTTCATTGTAAAAATTTGTATGATTTACACCTGCTATACTTGAAGAAACTATATAACTATTTACACTACTACCTTTATGTAAATAAAATCGTTTATCTTGAAGAATATAGGCATCCTTTGAAATCATAATGTCTTCTTGACTTTTTCTATATCTCATAAATTCAGTATAACCACTACCTGCTAAATTAGCACCTTCAAACACCATATCATTAGTTAATATTGACCTTGAGCGAAGATAATTACAATATAAATAATTTGACGATAAGGCTACTGAAGTTGCAACATCAACAATACTTGTAGCGCCAACAAATTTTAAATATTCAACACCCTTTCTTTGAAATACCATATCATTATCACCTGTTGTATTGATAGTGTTTATTTTAGCATCGTTTGAGTATAATGTTATTCCGTTCCACTATTTGTTTCAACTTGATTATTTCTTAAGTAAAAAAAGTCTATAGTATTTCTTCTAAAACTTACATCAGCATTACCAATACTGTTATAGATATTAGATTTAACACCTTGCGCTAATTCTACTGAACTTAACGTTCCTTCAAACTTCATATATTCAACACCATTTCTACTAAATACAACATCGTTATTACCAAAACTATCAAAAGCATTACATAAAACATTAGGGATTGTCATTTCAACCGCTGATGTTATACCGGTCCTATAAATCTGTAAGACATCCAAAACATCACCAACACCAAATGAAACATAAGCAGTATTACTATTTTCAGTGTTTCTAATCCTAAAGGCATTTATCGTTCCAACATCCACGAACTCTTCTTCATAAATAAAACTCTTTTGAGCACCTTGTAAAAATTGTAGTTGATTACTTGTATTAAACTGTAGAATGTTATTACTATTTCTTTGAACAACTAAATCAGTATCGGTATATGAATTTACCAAATTACTTTGTAATCCTAAAGCGTTAGTGAATTTCATAACTCTATATGAAATAATCTCACTGTTGTATATTTCAAACCTTCTGTATTGAGCGAACACACTTGGACCACCCATACTAAATTTATACGCCTGTGTAGTTAAACCTTGGAATTCAACTTGACCTAATATCAATTGTGCCGTTTCACCTTGTTTTTTAACATAATTACTATCATCAACCGTCGCTCCTATCTCTGGCGTCGTGGGTTTATGAAAGGTTATTAAATCATTTTGTAGTGTCATAACCTTGTTTGTTCCGACGGTGGGGTCGCCAACGTAAAAGTCCATTTGTCCCGTTTGTTCTCTCATAACAAAGTTCAAAAAGTTTCCATTATCCAAGGTTTCGTTTATATAACTGTCGGTCTGTTGAAAATGTAGTTGAGTGTTCCGCGGTATATCCAACTTCGTCCCTAGCACCAACGGAAGATTACCAAGAATGAGACCGCCGTTCGTTTCATAATCATAATCAAAGGAAAGATCATTCACGTTGTTATGTCTAAACTTTATATCGTTCAAATTATCATAACTATCAAAAGTATTGCCTTTGTAAATGTTTCTAACTGTTAAACTGTTGTCAATGTCAGTTTCATATTCATTGTTCATATAAACGATGTCGTCGGTTTCAAGCAAAATGATTGTAGCACCGTTCCTGTTCAAACGAAGATTAGAATTACCCACCGTGTTTATCAAGTTGGTGTTGAGGTTTCCATTACAAGCGATATTGTCAACATCTACGTTTTTGATGAACCTGAACAAGTCATCAGCAAAATCAAATTGAGCGTAAGGAACGCTATTGCTTTGAAAAAATATGTCGTTGGTATTGTCAGCATTTACAAAGTTTGATATTAAACTTGTTCCTTTGATGTATCCCGTGCTGTCTAACGATGCCACTAAATGATTTCCTAAAACTTGAGCGTCGCCATTGACGTAAAAGTCTTTGTCCGATGCTACGCCGTTCAAAATGATTTTTGAAAGACCATCTATATGTCCTAAACGAAGCGTTCCCGATATGTCTTGTGGATTGTTGATGTTGAGTTTGTCATTCAGTAGATTATCGGTTTCGGTTTTGTTGTAATAGCTGGTCAAGTCGCCACCGCCTCCTCCTCCACTTCCTGTTATGTCAAGAATGTTCTTTAACAGTCCGTCGTCGGGGTCAATGGTTCTAAACTCGTATGCTTCAATTGCCCTATTTATAATATAATAATTCGCCATATGTTATTATAATAGAAATAAATTATTCAAAATGATTAATCGTAGAAAATAACGGATTGAGCCTTGATTTCTAAAATACACTCGTGTTCAATGACAATATACATTTTTTGAGGCATCAGTCCTGAGTTGGTTGTGTAAAGGTCTGTTCCGTATAACGGCTTCACCCTAACAACCATATTTGAGTTGTTCTTCAGATTTAATCCCGTATAATTTGCTGAATTAAGTTTTTTGAGGTTAAACCCTGCGAGGAAGGAATTAGTTTTATACATATGAGGTTTGATTGAAACGTGGTTGTTTCTGGTTTCCTGTAAGTGCTTGTAGTTGTCCATCACTCCCATCGTTGGCATCTCTGGTATGACGGTATTACCGATTGACAGTTGAAAGGATAAATCCAAGTCTTCACGATAGTTCTGACCGATGACGTGTAAGGCATCGTATGAGATAGGATGATATAAAAGGTTGTGTTGTTTCAACAGTCCTTTGAAATTTCCTTTGTATCCCTTGTCGCTGTAAAAAGATATGAAGATGTTGTCCGCTTTGGATACGTTCCTTACGATTGTCGTGAATATGTCGGTGCTTTGGTTCAGTGTTTGAGTTTGGACGGATACACTGTTAAAGGTAATTGGTAAGGATTGCTTTTCAAGTATTTCGGCATACTCGGCAAATAAACCGTCGTCAAGTCTGTGAATGTCTGCTGTAATAATTGGTTGTTCAATCGTCCATGTTTGAGATGTGTTTGCTGTCGTGAAGGTGTTGTTTAAACCGACGGTGTTGAGGTCAAGTATAGGTTCTAACGGGTCGCTGACTAATGTAAGTTCAATGACAATAGGGGCGTAAGATAAAGGAACAAAATTAGATACATTGAAAAACGGACACGAAGGACGGTAATAAACTGTGGATTTATTTTTGGAACCCAAAAAGTTTGATGCCACCGCTTCCTCAATGACTAACGCCCTTCCCGCTTCACTGCCGTCATAAGTTAAAAATCTATTTCCTTCGTTGTAGAAGGTCTCACCGAAACCTAAATTATCAGTGTAGTTTCTCATTCCGTCATCTTGGATAATATCCATCATCGCTTCATAACGGTTTAAGTCGGGGATTTTCGCAATGACGTTTGAGCCCACCATCACTCGCATTCGTTGAAAGAAAGATGAAGGTTTGTATGCTGGTCTTAACTCTTTCGTTCCGTCGTTGTCTCCATTGATTAACGTAAAACCAATCAATAGACTTCTTAAGTTAATCCATTCGTTCGCACCGCCTGTGAGATTGAAGCGGATGACACTGTTAGAATTGGATGAATAAGTTGAAACCGACGAAGGGTAGAAGGTTTTAATCCGTTTGTCCCGAATATAACTTGCTCCACCTTTCAGTCTATATCTTAAACGTTTTCGTTGAGAACATCTGTGATTTCCAATGCTTCCATACTTATATATATTCTATATAGAAAATATGTTGATATATCAAAATATTTATACTTTAATATTTTTTTTTTTAAAAAAAACTTAATATTATGTTATATCAAAATTATATTTTTTAAATGCATTTTTTGTTTTCTTCCCTTTGCTCTGGGGTTTGTTTTCTATCGGTTTATTTTCGTTGTTCTTTATCTCCTTTCCGCTTTCTATGACCTTCTTTATCTCGTTGTAGGTTAGGTGTCTCTTCTCCTTCATATTTTCGTTTTTAAGTTTCTTCATTTCCTGCCTGTTGTTCTTCAAGTATTCCCTGATGATGTCTTCCATATATAATATGATTTATATAAAATAATTACATTATTGCCTTTATGGGTTCTGCCACTTCGTTTCTGATTTACCCATATCACCGAAATTGACGGCGTGGAAACCGTGGTTATACAAAGGGTTCAGACTGTTCTTGTTGATGGTTATGTCACCTCCTCGGTCAAACATACTGATTGGGTCGCCTACCGCCCTGAACCTTGCGTTTTCTTTGTCATTGTTTTTGAACCAACTGACTGTCGGCGTCCCGTAGTTTCTGGTTGTGAATTTCTTGTTGTAGTCCTCCTTGAGTTTCATACTGGTCGCTGACCCTAACGAATGACTGACGATTGTGTCAATGTTGTCAATGTTGTTTTTGATGAAGTGGTTTGCCGTCCTGTATCTCTTTGACCAATGAACCATCTTGAAGGGTATGAGTGTGTCGTCTAAAATGTCTCTTGGAAAGTCTTTAGTCCCCGCTATGTATAAAGTTTTGTTTTCTGGATGATGGTATAGTCCTACATCCGTTCTGTTGTCATATGCTCTTTTCAATCCCGTCTCGTCGTTGATGTTGCTGAACTCGTCTAAATACTTGTTGCCCTCCTGTATCGCCTTGCTGAATTTGTTTAACAAACTCTTCTGTTTGTTGTTGTGCTTTGTCCTGTATTCTTTCCCGTCAATCTCTTTAAAGGGATTTATCTTTTGTAATCGTCCTTGTTTTGTCATATCATCTATCAGTTTCTTTTGAAGCATATATATTAATGTATAGATTCAATAAATATTTAATCTATAGTGTATAGACTAAAAAAAAATATTCTCTATCATTATTTATATCGTTATGAGTAGATTTAAAAAGTGATTTTGAAATCTATTTGCCCGAAAGTCAGGAATGCGGGAACGACACTAAACTATACATCCACGAAATAACCATACCCAACTCCATCTATCCCGTTCAAACTGGACTTAACCATACACTTTATTTGAGACTGACGGACTTTTCAAACAGCACGGATGTTAAAGTTGAACTTCAAAGTGCATCCTATGTCGGTGATACTTTGGCAACAGAACTACAAACGATGATGAATTTAGCGACGAACGGATTTATGGCAAACAACGACTATTTCACAGTAGTTTATAATTTCGTCACGAATAAAATAACAATAGCGTTGAACTATATATGAAAATGTTTCTTTCAAAATAATTACCGACTACGAGATGGAATACAACACCATCGGTTGGACTGGAACATCTTATGATAAGAATAACTTAAAATCGCTAAATCAGGTTTTGGGTAATTACACCCCTAACTTGAACTATCCGACTTGGGCGGATGGGTTTTTGACATTGTTGGCGTTGAGAAATTTGTATTTGACATGTAGCGAATTGAGCGATGCTAAACAGTTGGGTTCAACGGGCGCTTACAACATCGTTAAGAAAATATCGATTAATGCCCCTTTCGGGTCGGTCATCTATGACAATGAGATAATCAGCGTTGATTATATCAATGTATCAAACCGAGTGTTGAGAACACTACACTTTAAATTAGTAAATAGTTATGGCAATAAATCAAGTGAATTGTTCCTTTTCGCTTACATTCGTTGAAGATGAATAAACAGATGATTTATTAAATCACTCGGTATTCTGTAAAGTTCGTCTTGGGTATGTTTCTTCTGTTCGTGCCATCTTCCCTTTGAAGGAAGACGTTGTGCTGTTTCTTTGTGTCTGTTGTTTATGATGTTTCCACAGTCCTTTTTACATAAAGGTCTCGGTGTCCAGTCTTTTAGGTTAGTCCATATATCCTCGTCCTTTTTCGGTATTCCATTCCGTATTTGCAATCATCAACATCGTAATAATCAAAATCTTTCATAAAGTCCTGTTGTTTTAAAAGCCCCGTTTGGGGGTTTTCTATGAACCATACGGACGGATTGAAGTAATTGATTATTTCAATGGTTTTCTTAACAATGCTGTTCGCATAATCTATTTTTCTAATTCCTGTTGTTTTTGCTCTGCTGTATTCAATACAAGGCGGTGATGCCCAGATGATGTTAAAGTCATTCGGTTTAAACTGTTTGTAATTCCATTGTAGGATGTCGGCGTTGATGTCGGCGTTCTTCAAATCTAACGAGACGACGTCATAACCTAACTCTTTGGCGACTTTGCCTACACTACCCGTTCCACTGAACAGTTCTAATAGTTTCATATTATAAGTCTATATATTTATAATATGAAATTATGACAGCAACACGTAGGAGTTGTTAGTCGGGTCTCTGTTGATTTTGTAGTATGCTAAGGTGTCTTCTTTCGCTTGTGTGATTTTACCCGACTTTATCCATTCAAAGTATTGTTTCTTTTTTTCTTCCCACGAACCGACGGGTCTGCCTACCTGCTTTTTTTCAAACGCTTTGTTTATTCTATCCTTGTCGTTCTCCTTATTGACATGTTGTTTCTCCTTTTCTTTCTTCAAAAGTTCCAATACACAATCCAATTTTTCAAGCACTTCCTCTCCGTTATTCTTCAGTTCTTCCATTATCTCTTTTCTCATCTCTTCTATTGATTTCCCGAACATTGCTTCCATATGTTTTTGAAAATCTCCCATACCACCTATATATACTTACTTATATAATTATATATTTAAATATATATATAATATATGTATTTAAATATTTAGATATTTATTTATCGGTTTGCTTTCATCGCAAAACTACTCTTTACATAGTTTTAAATCACTTTTCCACGATACACTTTACAGTTTGAAGTGTTGCGTCGTCTTCCGTCGGTGTAATGCCCCTACCCCATTTGAACTGGATGTTGTGAATTTCCGTTTCAACATTGATGTCTCCGTCCTTGGTCTTGTCAATACTTAAACTCTTGTCGTTCTTGCTTACCTTGAAAGTGAAGGGAACACACTTACACTGACAATCGCCCTTTTTCTTTATAATCAGTTCGTTTTGCATTTCCAACCACTTTTTACACATCGGACACTCAAAGCGAATGTCGTGGGTCTTCTCCACGATTTCCTCTTCATATTCCTCTACAGTCTGTATTTCAACAGCATCTTTTTTATTGTGTTTTTTCTTTCTCGGCATCTATTTTATATTTGAGAAAATTTATAACGAATTTTCCTAATTCCAATGAATACCTACAGCATCTTTTGACCTTTGTATCCGTGATGACTGGATTCTTTGTATCGTCAGCAATCCTATTTTCAATCTCATCTATGGTGTGTATGTATTGTTCATACTCGTCCATCGTGATTATATATAATTAGATAATATTGTTCTGGTATAATCTAATTATATATTTCTACTGGGGTGGGTAGAAAAAGAGACTGCGGAGAGTTTCCGAAAGGGCGCAGAAGGGAAAGAAACGAATTAAGCGCTTATGGCGATTGAAGCAACTGTCCCAGTTTTTCATCCGACACCCTTTCAAGGATGAAAAACGGTTTCCTTCAATATGTTATATCGTAAAATAATTTCTAAATACTTTTATATATGATTAATATAAAGCCATACAAGCACAAAGAATATAACTGTAAGAAGTCGTCATATGGATACATGGCACACTTACCAGCGAGAATTCTATTGAACGCTCCGTCAGGAACAGGTAAAACAGTCGCTTTAACGAATTTGGTTTTGGACATCTATAAAGGATGCTTTGAGAAAATCTACATCTTTTCACCGACCATCTTTATTGACGACAACTGGACGGTTGTAAAGAAATACATAGCAAACGAAATGGATATAAAACACACAGACGATGACCCCATCTACTTTGACACCTTTGAAGAGAAAGACTTGAAGAAGGTAATAGACACGCAGGAAGGAATAATAAAGTATATGAAAGAGAAGGATTACAAACATCTATTTAACATATGTATCATCATAGACGACTGGGCGGACAACGAAAAGGTGGTGAGAAAAAACAAAGAACTAATCAAACTATTCACGAAAGGTAGGCATTGGTATATCTCAACCTTCATAACCTCACAATCTTACACGCAAATATCGCCGGTAGTCAGAAAGAATGCCACCCAACTATTCATATTCAGACTTCGCAATCAAAAAGATTTGGACGCCATTTTGGAAGAATTGAGCGGGTTGTATGACAAGAAGACCTTAGATAAGATTTACCGCGTTGCCACGGATGACAGACACGGATTTTTATACATAGACTTGATGGAAAGCGATAAGAAGAAGATGTTCTATAAAAATCTAAATCAACGAATTCAAGTGGAATGATTAATAATAATATTTTTGAATGTTATTATTAATCACTTTTGGAGTAGTTTTGGATGAATGATTGCTTTGTAAAGTTTCTGCGCTTCCTTCAGTTTCTCTTTCTTTCCCTGTCCTTTGGTGTTTTTCCATCCTGTGTATACTTCCTGAAACTTCTTGTAATCACTTGCTTCTATTTCACTCTTGGTGTTCATCTCTTCAAACTTCTCTCGTATTACTTGTATGCCTACCTTGCTCGGTGAGATGACACCCTGTTTGTTCGCTTTCTTCACTGGTGTTTTCGTTGATGATGTTGCCCCTGTTTCTTCTTTTGCTGTTGGTGCTTCCTCTACGTCCGGGGTCTTATTGTCTTTGGGTATGTTGATGGTTTGAAGTGCTGGTTGTGCTGGTGGTTGCTTTCCTCTTGCTCTTCTTTTGGGTGGTGGTTTTGTTGTAGTGGATGGGTCTTCAAGAAACTCTCGCTTCTCTTGTGATGGTTGCTTTCTTTTTATTCTCTTGGCGGGTGTTTTTCTGTTGCCTGTTGGTGCTCTCTTGTCTGTTGATGAAGTGTTCATTGGTTGTTCAGTTGGTTCTGGCGGTGGTGCTACATCAACTGCCATCGGTGTGTCTTGCTCTTTGCTCTTCCTTGGTTTCTTAATGGTCTTCACTACTGTCTTCTTGATTGGTGGTGCTTTGGTTGTCTTTGTTGGTTCGTCCTTGTCTGGTATGATGGCGTCCGTCAGTTTCTCTGCTATTAGTCCTCCTATTGACCCTCCTTTCGCTGTTCCTCCTGCCGTTGCCACTGCTTTGATTATCGGTTTGGATGATTTCAAAAATTGTTTTAAGGCGCTTCTGCTTCCTGCTGGTTCTTCGTCTTCCTGTATTCCTGCCGATGCTGTCGCTCCTATTGCGTCGTATGCCCCTTTGTTTGCCATATAGTGGTCTTCGGCGTGGCTCAAATTGACCTGTTCTGCTACTCTCCTTTCGTTCTCTTCTCTCAATTCTCTTCCTCTATCAAAACTCATCTCAAAGTCGCTGATGGCGTCGTCCCTCAAATCCGTTATGTCCTCAACATCAAAGGGTTTCATTTCTTCCTCCTTTCTTGCCGTTGCCTCTTCGGTCATCTTTTTAAAGTTCATCTGTTGTAGGTCTGCTGGGTGTGTGTTGTTCGCTGGGTTGAGCTGACTGTCGTGATAATACCACGCATTCCTGTCAAAGACTTTTCTAATATCGTTGGTTTTGAATTTATCCCTGTCTATCTCACGTATTAATTCTGAATACGTTGGTCTTCTTACTAATCCTTGCTTCGCATTTGCTACTTGTGCTGTCATTGCTATAAATTAAATAATAGAACATTTATATTAATCTTCCGTTTCTCCTCTTAACCATCGTTTGTATTCGTCAATTCGGTTTTTCATATTCTGGACGTTTGACCCGTAATCCTCTAATCTGTGGTTCTTCCTTATCTCTCTCAACCTTGTCATCTCGTTCTGTAGCATCTCGTTTTCTTCCTTAATCCTCTGCTTAACTTTTAAAACTTTGTAATCGTGTTCGGTGTTATGATATTCAAGTAGGCTTTTAAGGTATTGGTTGTAGTTGTGGGTCGGCATCCGTGCGGTGTTGTTGTTGTCGTGGTAGTAGTGGTCATAACTGCTATAGACTTTTTTTCTTCTGTCTGGCATCTCGGGCGTTCCGCTCCTGTAATTGGCACTTTTGCTTGAATGGACGGTTTGTCGTCTGTTGATGTCCTTGCGGACGTTCTCATAGATGTCCTTTTTGTTGAGTTCAAGTTTCTGTTCGTTGATTGTCATCTATATATATACATATATATTACTTTACAAAATTTTTGATACTAAAGATTTCAGTTTCTCCCTCTTTGCTATGTTCTTCTCCTCCTTCGCTCTGTAGTAGGCATCCCTCGCCGTCATCTCTTTCGTCATCTCTTCCTTCAGTTGTTGGACGAGTTCCTTTTTGAATGCCTCTGGGTCAAAGGGCGGTTTCGCTCTTGAAGGTCTTACTCTTTTGGGTTTGGGTGTTGGCGTCGGTTTCTCTTCAACAGGTTTTTCAATGACTTCTTCTGGTTTCTCTTCTTTAGGTTCTTCTTCTGGCACTGTCTCTAACTCTTTCACTGGTTCGTTGCTTTCTTCTTTGTCAATGTCTTTCACGACTATCTCTGTCATATTTATATTATTATATTTTAGATAAACAATTATACTTTCAAAATTTCGTGCCTCAAATACGGTCGTTTTAGACCTTCTAAGTTGAATGTTCTGTTGCCGACATTGTCATATACTATTTCCTTTACTTTGTAATTTTCTTTTGACCATTTGCTCACATACTCCTTTCTGTCGGTATAGTTTCCTCTGCCCTTCTTGAAGATTTTGACGTTGTCATTCGCATTTACTTCGGGATATTTTCTGGTGTTCTTTTCTCTCCTCGTTAGGTTCGTCCTGACGTCCAAATGGTTCTTATCGTTGTGGGCATCCTTTGGCTTCATTTTCGTGGATGAATGGACGGTGTTGTTGTATTTCTCCAATGCTTTTGCCAACATTGCAGTCCAACTGCCCCTGTTAAATCTCACCCTGTCGTGTATCATATTTTTCATCGTCCTAATGAAACGCTCCGCAACGTTAGCATGTGTTAAAGTGATGATGTGAGTAATGCCTTCACCGTCAAAGTATTTCTTAACTATTGTTTTAAACGCTCCGTCGTCGTCGCTGTATATTGACATCGGATGACCCATCTTTCTGAAATGTTTCTTTCAATGCTGGTAGGACGCTTTTACCGTCTTTGTTCTTCATAGGGACGACGTTTGCCAACTTGCTGAATATATCTATGACTACTAACCCGTATCTCGGTTCTCCGTTCTTGACTGGAACTTTTACCTCTGGTGTCTTGGTTAAAGGTTTCATATCCACAATGTCAATTTGATATTCATATCTTGCAAACGGTGCGGTGTATGAGTTAGAACCCCTGTATCTCCTAATCTGTTTGTTGGGTTGCTTCTTCATCCATTCGCTCACATCAATCCTGTTAATTGAAGGGTCTTGTTCCTTTGCCTTTTTAAGCGTTTCATCTATAGAACCAAAACCATTTTCCAAATCGTAATAGATGTTGCTGATAATGTCATCTTTTGATAATCTCCTTGCCATATATATATATATATTATAATTATAATATTAGATTTAAAATTATCAACATTAAAAAATATACTTAAAGAAATACTGTCTTAATATAGTAAGAGCAAATAAGATGACCAAATTTGACTGTGGATGTCGCGTAATGTCAGACATCATCAACTTAAACAGTGGTGATTATAAAAAACCTCACTGGGGATATTTACTTAAAACCTTCGTGAATGTTTGTGGAAAGTGTGGCAAGAAACAAATGAAATTCCAATATATGGAAAATAAACTTATGGAGATGGAAAAGCAACGAATGGAAATGTTTATGAACTTTGAAGATGAAGACAACGAAGACTTTGACAAAGAATATAAAGAACAATTTAGAAAGATGACTGACGAAGAGATTGAACGACACATCGGTCTTGAAAGGGTTAGAAATGTAATCGAAGGATATGATAAAGAACACGGTATAGACAAAATCCGAAGGATGATAGAAGAAGTAAGGAACGAAGATAAGAAAAAAGAACCCAATGATGAAGAATGTGAAAGTGATAATAGCGAAACACAACGAGCAAAACGATTACAGTGGATAAGGGACAACAGAAAACCTAAAAACTGAAAGAGACCCCAAAATTACTTAAAGAAAAAAAACCTATATATATATAGTAAGAGAAAATGGGATACTTTAAAACTTTAAGAATTGATGTGCTGAATAAGGAAATGGAAAGATTAGGTATTGACGGGTTGAATGCTGAGAATGTGGGAGTGATTGTTGACTTTGGTAGTGAAAGCGAAGATGAGCACGAATGTGATAGAAAAGCAATAGAGAAAGAAGATGAGGAGATTAGGGACTTTGTAAAATGTCATCCTATGCCTTCTCCAGACGATGAGGAAGGAGAACAGTTTTGGAAGAAAGTAATTGATAGATTGAAAAACGACCAAGGAATAAATGCTTTGACAATATATTCGTTCGTAAATTTTGACATTATCAAAAGGATGTATGAAAACCTCACGGATTAAAAAGTAATCATAAACTGTGGTAAGGAACTTAACCGTGATGGAACATGGGATGCTATGGCAATAAATGAAACTCTATTAGCATTAGCGTTGGATGAACTGAATGATACAAATAAAAATATCTCAACACAAAGAAGAGTAATTGAACACCTGGTGGGACGGAATAGGAAAATGGAAAGCATAAAATGATTAACTCATAATATCTCAATAAAATATATTATGAACTAATCTCTAAACAAATATATACAACAAAAATCACAACAACCTCAACCAAAACATCAGGTGAAAGTTTTTGACAAAATAGTCCCAAAATCCCCAGCACATAAAACATCAAAGGCGGGGAAGAAACATTGAACAAAAACATAGAAAACATAACAAGCAAAACACCCTCAACAAAACCTACCCTCATCCAAACCAAACATTATCACAACAACCTCAACGAAACATTTAGCAAGATAATCAAAACGAAACAGTCAAACATTTAGATATACAAGATTGAACAAAAACGTAACAGCCTCCCACCTGAACCTTGAACCCTCACTCCCCAGAATCCCCCTTCTACCATTCTTTTAGGGGGTGCCCGTCGGGAACAAACCCTTAGTGCCGCCCCCGGGGCCCACCCCATCCCATGAAGTCTCACCAACCCAAATAGTGCAAGACGCGGGGGAGAGTTGTGACAGACATGAGGAGCAACAGATGCAATACCTTGTGCATCAGATGTGGCGGGCAGAAGTTTTGCTTCACAGCTCTTCTTGTTGTCTTGGCACTCGACGGTAGTTCCCTCTAGTTCCACTTGAGTCACTTGAGGTATTTCTTAGTCCTCGCGTGAAGGAGGAGCAGTCGTCCAGCAGGCGTGTCTATTCTGAGATGTTTTGAAGTTCAACACCTGCTTTGGCTACAAGATGTGTGAAACGCAGCGTCACCCGAGGATCATAATGTGAAAGAACCTCGATGGCTACGGCAACAATGTCCTCTGGTCATCTCTTCTTCTCAAGTGGAAGGATGACCAACTGCTCTACGGGCTTGATATTTTTTGCTGGATTCCGTGCTCGCCAACATCTGCGTCAAGGCAATTCTTTGTGAGGAATTTCGATACGAGTCAGCATTCGACCAGAATCCAGAACTCTGAACTGGCGGTTGCTTCTTGTACTCTGCTCTGGAGGCACAGGGAAGAACTGAAGAGCCTCACAAAAGCACCTTTGCAGATAGAGAGAGAGGACCATGCGATCCTGAACGGACTGCCTTTGAGCTTTCCTCCACGTTCGTGTGGTTTCAACCACTCTGAACGTTCGTCCATGGCTTCAGTGCACATGGTGGCTTCATTTGAAGTCGCTGACTCAGTTCGTCTGGGTATGTCTGGGTCCTTCAAAGTTGTAGATGCAATTACTGTATTCTTCCATGGTGATCTGGTAATGAGGCCTGGTGTCAGTTTGTTTTTCAGGTGTTGTCCAACGTTTGTCCTTGCGCGGTTTCTTTTCCTTGCTGCTTTTCTTCGCAAAATCACCTACTGCATCCTACTGCGAGATCTGGCCTAGGCCATACAGAGTGGCAGATGCAGGAGCCAAGCTAGCTTTCTTTTGCAAGTGTCCTGAGTGAATTCCGAGGTGGGGAACGTCCCTTGAGTTCTATCGATGCAAGGGTGGTAATGCGTATGCACAGAATGTCTTGACTGTCTTGACCAAGATGTGAGGAAATGGATGTTTCAGATACCTTGCAGGTGAGATCAATTGGCCAATAGGCCCAAAGATGATGAAAACCATGATCATTATCTTTGGCGGTCTTGCATTGACGGGTCTGGTTTCTTGGCTGCAGGAAGTATATTCAGGATAGTTGGGTTCGTGTCCGTTGAAGGCAAATTTGCAAATAGCACAGCATCTTTGTAGGATTTGCATGCAATTAATTGCAATTATGTGTTCTATTGTGTTCTTCTTGTTTGTCGTTTTTTGCGAATACGCAGCGTGGAATGGGTTGGTTGGGAAACTAAGGCTGGTTCAAAGCGGCAGGCATGCCCACTGGAGCAAGTACGAGGAAAGATGTGCCTTCGCCAGAGTTGTGACAGACATGAGGAGCAACAGATGCAATACCTTCCAGGACTAGGCCAATACTAGACCAGTGCATCAGATGTGGCGGGCAGAAGTTTTGCTTCACAGCTCTTCTTGTTGTCTTGGCACTCGACGGTAGTTCCCTCATGCTTTGCTCTTGATACGTCATGCTAGGCTCCTCTAAGTTTTCGGGTACTTTAAACTGATACGTCATGCTACGCTCCTGTAAGTTTTCGGGTACTTTTAGCTGATACGTCATGCTACGCTCGTGTAAGTTCTCTGGTGCTTTTCACTGATACATCATGCTATGCTCGTGTAAGTTCTCGGGTACTTTTAACTGATACGTCATGCTACGCTCGTGTAAGTTCTCTGGTGCTTTTCACTGATACGTCATGCTACGCTCCTGTAAGTTCCCGGGTACTTTTTAACTGATACGTCATGCTACGCTCCTGTAAGTTTTCCGGTACTTTTAACTGATACGTCATGCTACGCTCCTGTAAGTTCGTTGCCATCATGCCTGAGACGATGCTGACAGAAGTGCGATCAGATTTTCGGGTTTCAACATCATTTACTTGTATGAATGTCTGTCTTTGGTTATATTTTGATGTTCGATGCAAGTCAAGGTCCGTTGCAAGGTCGTCTGGCAGGCTGTGCCAACTTCATCGTGACATCGCATGTGGAAATCCAGGTCGGTTGCAAGGTCGTCTGGCAGGCTGTGCCAACTTCATCATGACACAACATGTGGAAATACAAAAAATGTGGTTTCGCCTAGGCGAAATGCTTGTTTTTTGATTTCATGCACCAGAATAAGGGGTCTTTGGCCTTTAACCTCATATCAAACCATTACAGGTCGAATTAGTTGGGGAGTTCTGAGAAACATTAGAAATGATAGTTTCGCCTAGGCGAAATGCTTGCTTTTGATTTTATGCACCAGAATAAGGGGTTTCTCGCCTTTAAAAACACATCAAACAAAATCCTATTGGCACGACCACATCAAACATCGTCCATGACACCCCGTTGATCACAAAAACACCACGGCCTTCTAAAGGCCGTGTTCCTAGTTCCGCTTGAGTCACTTGAGGCATTTCTTAGTCCTCGCGAGAAGGAGGAGCAGTCGTCCAGCAGGCGTGTCTATTCTGAGATGTTTTGAAGTTCAACACCTGCTTTGGCTACAAGATGTGTGACACGCAGCGTCACCCGAGGATCATAATGTGAAAGAACCTCGATGGCTACGGCAACAATGTCCTCTGGACATCTCTTCTTCTCAAGTGGAAGGATGACCAACTGCTCTACGGGCTTGATATTTTTTGCTGGATTCCGTGCGTCAAGGCAATTCTTTGTGAGGAATTTCGATACGAGTCAGCATTCGACCAGAATCCAGAACTCTGAACTGGCAGTTGCTTCTTGTACTCTGCTCTGGAGGCACAGGGAAGAACTGAAGAGCCTCACAAAAGCACCTTTGCAGATAGAGAGAGAGGACCATGCGATCCTGAACGGACTGCCTTTGAGCTTTCCTCCACGTTCGTGTGGTTTCAACCACTCTGAACGTTCTTCCATGGCTTCAGTGCACATGGTGGCTTCATTTGAAGTCGCTGACTCAGTTCGTCTGGGTATGTCTGGGTCCTTCAAAGTTGTAGATGCAATTACTGTATTCTTCAAGGGTACGGAGGTCTAGGTGAGCTCCGTTTTAGGTTTTATCCAAGGGTATTTAAGACTTGAAGTGAAAGTGTGAACCAGTGAAATTCATAGGATTGGAAGCGGTTCGCCGTTGCCGTTTTTGCTGCCTTTGTCCGCACTTGTATCTTGTGATATCTGTGACTTTCCGAAGGCCGCGCAGGCTTTGGGCCTTTGTCTGAGATGAAGCTCATGGATATAGCTCAGCAGCTTGGACACCAGCTGTGTTTCTTTGGGGTTGCCGTTGGTGTTTTCATTGTCCCTTATCGAGCAAGGCCTTTTTTGAGGACCTAAACGGTTCAACATGAGATTTTCCACCAGTGTTTCCACACTAAGGGGTCCTTGGTGTTAGAGGCCGGTTTTTTTCAGGGTTCGCATCAGCGGCCCGGTGTTTCGTGTCAACAGTCTCGCTTTTCCTGTTCCATCTGATTCCATCTAGATTAAAGTGCCAAAATCTCTATTGTTTGATGATCACAGGGGTTTTTACTCACCAATACATCTGGGAATATCATAATCCCCTTGCCGGTTGCCGGAGTAATTGTGACCATTACATCATTACTTATTTAACCCCGAAAGTCACATTTGCACAGGATATGTAAGGAACCAGAAGCAATGGTATCTGGATACGTCACTGGAATGATGGTTTGTCTACCGGGAATCATCCCCAACTGTCCTTATGTTTCCGCTATGTTCAGGTTCGTGAATTAATATGATATTCTGAACTATATTCCATCAAAATCCATCAATGCCCAGTATAGATTCCCGTGTGAAAAAAAGCATCCGTTTTTTCGCCCGTTGCCAGTCCCAAGGCTTCCAGAAAACTCCAAAGCGAGCTGCCGCACCTGGTGCTGCTTTTTGCGCTGACGAAGCTGCGGTGGACGCGGCGGTGGAAGCCACGGAAATGCCAGTGGTGAGTTAAGACCATGGTGTACCACATATGGTCCTTTTCGGTTCAACTCGGTTCAACTGGGTTCAGCTCGTTTCAACTCGGTTCAAGGTCATTAACTTGATCTCACTTCAGGGTAAAATAGATGGTAGAAGACCGGTTAACAGACCTGGGACTAAGATTCAAATAAAATTCCAGCCATGCAAAGCTGCCCCAAGCTTTCCGCCACTTTGAAGGCTCTTTGACGGATGACAGGACCATCCTGGCCGTCAATGAGCCCGGGCCAGGGCCGGACACTTTTGTTGAGGTGTCAGGCGCAGGTGTCTGCAGGCAGAGCCGGTGTTCAACGCCTCACATTCGGCTCATTGCCTGTTGAGTATCTTCTTTCAGCATAAGAATTGACAGAACATCCCATCAGCTCAGAAGATGGCTGTTCATGGTCTTCATGCCAAAGTTTGGATGTTGTCGACATCAGTATCAGCTCTCAGCGTGACCCAGATCCTATCAGACCCTTTAAGGATACCTATGGTGCAGTCAGCCACATTTGATCTGGGCTTAGATAACTCACTGGCGTCAACAGGAGTGGGTTAAGGGCAGATCTCAAGCTATGTGGGCAACTTGGGGTGCCTGGAGCAACCCTTTGAAGCTGAACTTGGAAAACTGCAGGAAGCCAATGTTGGCACCCTTCCAACCGGATTCCAAGCGCATTCCAAGCCTTCAAAGTGATGTGAGATGCCTCGAGATGGTGCATTGACCGATGCAGCTCTACTTGAACGCTGCAACACGGCGGGATGGCACAGGATGGCGGGATGACACCATTGGGCAAAACAACAAAACCCAAAGACCAGAGAGCCAGGCTCCGAAGAGCTGTTGTCGGCCATGTTGGCCATGCTGGCCGCTAACCTGATGAAGCAGTGCCAAACATCGTCGTGAGAAGTCTCGCGGGTCTCAGTGGAAGCGGTTCGCCCTTGCCGTTTTTGCTGCCTTTGTCCGCATTTGTATCTTGTGATATCTGTGACTTTCCGAAGGCCGCGCAGGCTTTGGGCCTTTGTCTGAGATGAAGCTCATGGATATAGCTCAGCAGCTTGGACACCAGCTGTGTTTCTTTGGGGTTGCCGTTGGTGTTTTCATTGTCCCTTATCGAGCAAGGCCTTTTTTGAGGACCTAAACGGTTCAACATGAGATTTTCCACCAGTGTTTCCACACTAAGGGGTCCTTGGTGTTAGAGGCCGGTTTTTTTCAGGGTTCGCATCAGCGGCCCGGTGTTTCGTGTCAACAGTCTCGCTTTTCCTGTTCCATCTGATTCCATCTAGATTAAAGTGCCAAAATCTCTATTGTTTGATGATCACAGGGGTTTTTACTCACCAATACATCTGGGAATATCATAATCCCCTGCCGGTTGCCGGAGTAATTGTGACCACTACATCATTACTTATTTAACCCCGAAAGTCACATTTGCACAGGATATGTAAGGAACCAGAAGCAATGGTATCTGGATACGTCACTGGAATGATGGTTTGTCTACCGGGAATCATCCCCAACTGTCCTTATGTTTCCGCTATGTTCAGGTTCGTGAATTAATATGATATTCTGAACTATATTCCATCAAAATCCATCAATGCCCAGTATAGATTCCCGCGTGAAAAAAAGCATCCGTTTTGCCAGTCCCAAGGCTTCCAGAAAACTCCAAAGCGAGCTGCCGCACCTGGTGCTGCTTTTTGCGCTGACGAAGCTGCGGTGGAAGCGGCGGTCCACGGAAATGCCAGTGGTGAGTTAAGACCATGGTGTACCACATATGGTCATTTTCGGTTCAGCTCGGTTCAACTGGGTTCAGCTCTGGGTTCAACTCGGTTCAAGGTCATTAACTTGATCTCACTTCAGGGTAAAATAGATGGTAGAAGACCGGTTAACAGACTTGGGACTAAGATTCAAATAAAATTCCAGCCATGCAAAGCTGCCCCAAGCTTTCCGCCACTTTGAAGGCTCTTTGACGGATGACAGGACCATCCTGGCCGTCAATGAGCCCGGGCCAGGGCTGGACACTTTTGTTGAGGTGTCAGGTGCAGTTGTCTGCAGGCAGAGCCGGTGTTCAACGCCTCACATTCGGCTCATTGCCTGTTGAGTATCTTCTTTCAGCATAAGAATTGGCAGAACATCCCATCAGCTCAGAAGATGGCTGTTCATGGTCTTCATGCCAAAGTTTGGATGTTGTCGACATCAGTATCAGCTCTCAGCGTGACCCAGATCCTATCAGATCCTTTAAGGATACCTATGGTGCAGTCAGCCACATTTGATCTGGGCTTAGATAACTCACTGGCGTCAACAGGAGTGGGTTAAGGGCAGATCTCAAGCTATGTGGGCAACTTGGGGTGCCTGGAGCAACCCTTTGAAGCTGAACTTGGAAAACTGCAGGAAGCCAATGTTGGCACCCTTCCAACCGGATTCCAAGCGCATTCCAAGCCTTCAAAGTGATGTGAGATGCCTCGAGATGGTGCATTGACCGATGCAGCTCTACTTGAACGCTGCAACACGGCGGGATGGCACAGGATGGCGGGATGACACCATTGGGCAAAACAACAAAACCCAAAGACCAGAGAGCCAGGCTCCGAAGAGCTGTTGTCGGCCATGTTGGCCATGCTGGCCGCTAACCTGATGAAGCAGTGCCAAACATCGTCGTGAGAAGTCTCGCGGGTCTCGTGAGAGTTTGGGTGTTCAGGGCTCAAGTACTACATGTACTAACATTCTCCGACCTTGAGCCGTTCTTGTCACCTACCTGGGTCGTTGCAGCCACTTGATGATTTCACCTTTGGGTCAGCTAGGTCAGCTGGGTCAGGGTCGCAAAACCAGCTTTGCAGCAGCACTGGCTTCGTGGCGTGAAACCAAACCTGTCCCGTGATGTGGTGAGTTACCCCCTCATGAGCATCCACGGTATCCCTTGGATACACCAGGATAGATGTCGCCGTCCGAAGCTTCTGTTGGTCAGTTGGGCAATTTGATTTACCCGAATTGGTCCTTGAATCTGCACGATGGGACGCTTCAAAAGTGAAGAAAATTGCCCCAACTTGAAAATGCACTCAACCTGCTTAGCTGCCGTTTGGGATGTGGTGTTTTCATCGCAGTGTGCACATTCTCCCAGTTCACCGTAGATGATAGCATTTTGCAGGCTCTTGTTGGCACCTAACTTAACTTCGTTGCTTTCTTTGCAGCCACTCCCTTGCACAAAAACGAAGCCTTTCAAGCCACCAATTTTCCAGCTGCTGAGGCGAAGAATGATTTTTGAGCAAGTAAGTAAGAGTTCAAAGGAAAGTAGAAACTCTAGAACTTCCGAGCCTCCATAGGAGCTACGTAAAACACAGCATTAAAAAAATTGCAAATGTGGTTCCACTCTGTTCATGACAAGAAGGGCGCAAAAACGGTTTCACACCCGCCACACCCCCCACACCCGCCACAACCTTCTATACCTTCCCCTTCCAAGGTGCAAAACGTGACCTGCAATTTTCGCGCAACAAAACGCCATCTGAGCTTCCGAGCTTGAACGCCGTTTGAAAGCGGTTTGAAGCCTATGCAATCACGCCGCCTATGCCGCCTATGCCGTTGGTCAACCATCCATTGGTGGTAGCCCTGGATGATGTATATTATCGTATCTCAAGTGTTGGACGCAAAAATGAAAAGATGCTGTGGTTTTCGGGCTCACGACTTGCCAGAAAGATATGAAAGGTCACTTTGAATCACTGGGAGCATCTCCAGGCAGCTGATCCACCGGCTCCCCCGGATCCAACGGTGCAAGTGCTGACACTTCGGCGTTTCTGCCGGTGAAAAGGTGAGAAGTCCCGTGAAGCCAACGTGAGCCTGATGCATCACATGTGTATGCAGCAAAAAGGCATGAATGCAACTTTGTTCGCGCAGAATATAGGTAATATAGTTTCAAGATGTAAACAAACTTAGAGTTCCCCTTGCGAAGGAGGTTGATCATGTAGATGCTTCACTCCTTACACATGATTTTTCAAGCCATAGATGGTGCTGCCCTCGCCCAACGAACGGTATGATTTCGCCGGGTTCAGTTGATCCGAGTTCCAGAGGTCACTGGATTTTGCTGCCACAATTGCTGCAGACTTTCTGCAGAACATGTGAATCATTGCGCATCAAGCTTAGCAAGGCGCATTCTATCTGCTGGGCCAAGTTTTCATCCGATTTCTTGTTTTCAAGCGCTTCAATCGCCGATGAACATGGTGCGCTTCTTGCGGATGAAGGCATTCTTAGATTTTCAATTGGTGCCCAACAGTGGGTCCCCACCTTTATGTTACCCCCGAGAATAGGCGCGCGCATCCAAAGCCACTAAATCACTATACACATATATGTGTTATTATGCGTTCTTGTCCTTCGATCTCATCTTTTGTTTAAGGCACTCAGGCGCAGCCAAACTCCACAGAATACCAAGTGATTCTGCCCCGTACTTCCTGGTTGCAGTAAAACAATCTACTGTGACCTACTATATCAACCCCGTCCCTTAATCAGCTTTGCTTGGTTTGCCCGCAAATTCTCGAAAACTTGTAGAAAACAGGCTGCCAACTTGGTGTTTGCTTCCAAAAAACTGCGGCTCACTCCAGGTGTTTCTTTTCTGAAGCCTTCAGCAGCCAAGTCGCCCAAGTCGCAACGCGTCACCTCCACGTCCGCCATTTGCCGCGTGCGCCGCGTTCCCCGCGTGCGCCGTGTGCGCAAAGCCGTGCTGGAGCTCCTGGGAGTTGGCTGCAGAATGTCACGTCGATGTCGGGCGGAAGGCGTTGCCCGTTGAAGGCTTCCGTTAAGATTTTGACGCCCACGGCTGCCATGTGGCCTGCAGCCTGGTGAAGCATGCCTTGAACTGGAACTCAGAGAACTGATGTGGGAAGAATTGGGAAGACCTGCTACAAGACTGCCTGAGATGTGCCGGGCCATGTTACGGTCGACATGGTGACTGGCTGGCATGGCAGGCAGCACAAGCGGTGGCGTTGAGTGGTTGAGTTGAGGTGTCGCTCCTGGGCTAAGGCCCAGAGACTGAAACTGCAGACGACAAACTTGGCCTTCGGCTGCAGCGCCTGAAATTGTGGCATTTGTCGCAGCTTGGAAAGTTCTTCTCAGAGCCGAAGCCAACTTTCAACTCAACATAGGCAAGTTGAACAAAACGGGTGTCTCCAGGTCTTTCTTGCTTTTTCGCCAGCAAATCTGACAGTGGAGATCCTGGGAGATTCCTAATCTGGTGGCGCCCCAGGCGTCTTCGACCACAAATTAGAGGCAGCTTGAAACCGATGGTCAGATGGTGAGAAGGTTTCAGATGGTAACCTGAGATGCATCCCAAGAGATACCCAGAAAAAAATAAAAGAGATTTCGCATCCAAAAAACATGTTTTAACATGTTCTAATGTAGATATCTTTATTTTTTTAATGCAAGATCAACACGCCCATGAACATCTTAAGATGTTTGTGACAGCCACGCACCACCTGCCTCTGGTCCAAGTCGCAGGAGAGTGGACGATGATCAATGGACCGTGCAAGCCTTCAGGGGGCAGAATAAGGACCAATTAAATAGCTTCGACCATGTCTTTTTGCAACTTTCCTGCGACTTTTCATACCTTTCATTACCTTTCCCTTGAACCGATGGCATGTAATATAGGATGTGATGAAACTACAGGATCTGTAGCCGCGATACAGTCGCAAGTCTAGCAGTCCATTTGGTTGAAGATTCCGCCGTAGTCTGCCCGCTGTTTCTTCCACGCGGGCGAGAAAGTGTGCTGAGCCGCGGACGGCAGTACCTTCTTGTGCTTGACCGAAAAATATAGTCTGAGCGGAACCTTCAAGTTCTTCAAGTTCCGTGCCCCGCTGAAAATGTCCGAAATAAACTGGTTGAAATAGGGCCTTTGGAGCGATTCAGAGGGTGAATCTGTCGACGTCCAAACTGCCTTGGTTTCAAGCGATGGAGACGACTTGGAAGCCGGGGCAGTTTCAGGAATAACATGTTAACATCTTGGTCCTTGTTTGGAGAGTGTAGTGGACGTGTTCGGTCAAACATATTCCCCATATTCCCCATATAATATCTCCCATAGCCACCACCTTAAAGCCCCAAACGCAGAATCTAGGGTGGAAGCAGCCCCAAAGCTGCTAGAGCCAAAGCTTGTGTGACCAGTCTGGTTGGTCTTGTGAATGGATTCAGAAATCGAAATCCCTCCTTCAAACTTAGTGCACGCTGGAGTGTCAAAGCATTTCTCGCTCCATGCATTGCTGTGCATCTTGAAGGCTCCAAAAACCGCCAGAAAATGAAGACCGAAAGTGCCGTTTCCGAGTTTTGAAGGGCTTCACTTTCGTGCAAATCTGTAAGTCACCTGTTGCGCGACTCTTGGTGCACCTGCAAGAGAATTGAAACAGCCAAGCTGCACTCTAGAAGCTTTGCTGGTACCAGCATCTTCTGACTTGTCAGAACATGAGCATGTGTGGCTGATGAAAGATCCAACAATCCACTTGCCGCAGACAGATGAAGCGATTGCTTCTGTTTTTCTGTGGCGGCTTTCTGTGCGTGATAATTTGGCATGCGAAGCATGCAAATCTGACGGAGCAAGTTGATTGCAGGTTGTCCCTTCGCAGGAAGTGGAGATGCAGCAATCGGAAGATGGAACTGACCAAACCTGTCAGTGTGCCATCAAGGGGTGGCCCAGGATCTTTCCACCGTACCAATTTGTTGCACACCAAGAGCTTGCATGTGCAGCCGCTACAGCTGCCGGGGCAGGTCAAGATATCCTGCTCCATACGTTCTTCAGAGTGAAAGTAAGGACTAAATGGCCTGGCATGAGCAGCTCTCACCCATCCTTTGCTGTTCTATGTGCCGACGCCTTTTGTGCCGTTCACGTCATGGAGCTTGGAATTGAGAGCAGTGCCTCAGCCAAAGTTCCGATGCCGTCCAAGTTTGCAAAGCTGAATGTGAAATGATTCAGTGACATTCTTCAGACATGGTAGTTCATGCAAGTATCCTCCGGTCAAATTGCAAGCACACGAGTTCATTGCAAATGCCGAATAATTTGGACGGCCACACCCTTTAGGTCTTTCTAGACCAAACTTGAACGTAATCACCCTGCCTGCTCCAGAGCGGAGCTTGGAATTCCCAGAGCCTTATTTCTTCATCAGGTTCTTGCATTTGGGTGTCACAATGATCGATGATTGCTCATTGATTTTTGCCCGAGCTTCAATGGCTGGCAGACAGCAATGAATCCTTGATGGTAAAGTAAAATTAGGCAAGTTCTTCAAGTCTAGGAGTAGCAAGGCCCAAACGCGCTTGGCCAATTGAAATGTGATGGATTAGTTGCACCCTGCTTTCTCAGATGGGTTTGCGCAGGGCCACTGAATATCAGTTTCGGTGGAAGCGTTTGCGTGTTGCCATACAACGGAGAACCAATGCTGCGCGACATTTGCAAATCAGCTTGATTGAATTGATCCAAAATTCAAAATTGTCTAGAGGCATCAACCAGCTTTTGCCATTGCTTCAGAAAGCCCTTGCAAAACTACATTTTCGGTGAGAGCAAGCACGAAGTCCATGAAACTGAGGATTTGCAAGACACGAGTTTCCCTTGAAAAGCTGCACTGTTTGGTAAGAAAGGGAATGGGGCCTGCTTTCTTGTCCTGCACGCCATTCGTTCCATGCATGCTTGTTCACAAAGAGCTTGGAAAGAGAAAGGGGGGGCTGAGGGGTGGTAATTCCGGCAAGTGGCGATACTTTGTGACACCAGGTTGAATAGAAGTGTGTTAACTGATTCGATGCGACCCGCGGCAATGTATCGAAGATGTGGCCAGATGTTTGACTCAATGATATCCATGTGTGGGAGGTGTGTACCAAGCTCCCTATTGCAGTTGCATTTGGTTGAAGATTCCGCCGTAGTCTGCCCGCTGTTTCTTCCACGCGGGCGAGAAAGTGTGCTGAGCCGCGGACGGCAGTACCTTCTTGTGCTTGACCGAAAAATATAGTCTGAGCGGAACCTTCAAGTTCTTCAAGTTCCGTGCCCCGCTGAAAATGTCCGAAATAAACTGGTTGAAATAGGGCCTTTGGAGCGATTCAGAGGGTGAATCTGTCGACGTCCAAACTGCCTTGGTTTCAAGCGATGGAGACGACTTGGAAGCCGGGGCAGTTTCAGGAATAACATGTTAACATCTTGGTCCTTGTTTGGAGAGTGTAGTGGACGTGTTCGGTCAAACATATTCCCCATATTCCCCATATAATATCTCCCATAGCCACCATCTTAAAGCCCCAAACGCAGAATCTAGGGTGGAAGCAGCCCCAAAGCTGCTAGAGCCAAAGCTTGTGTGACCAGTCTGGTTGGTCTTGCGAATGGATTCCGAAATCGAAATCCCTCCTTCAAACTTAGTGCAAGCTGGAGTGTCAAAGCATTTCTCGCTCCATGCATTGCAGTGCATCTTGAAGGCTCCAAAAACTGCCAGAAAATGAAGACCGAAAGTGCCGTTTCCGAGTTTTGAAGGGCTTCACTTTCGTGCAAATCTGTAAGCCACCTGTTGCGCGACTCTTGGTGCACCTGCAAGAGAATTGAAACAGCCAAGCTGCACTCTAGAAGCTTTGCTGGTACCAGCATCTTCTGACTTGTCAGAACATGAGCATGTGTGGTTGATGAAAGATCCAACAATCCACTTGCCGCAGACAGATGAAACGATTGCTTCTGTTTTTCTGTGGCGGCTTTCTGTGTGTGATAATTTGGCATGGGAAGCATGCAAATCTGACGGAGCAAGTTGATTGCAGGTTGTCCTTTCACAGGAAGTGGAGATGCAGCAATCGGAAGATGGAACTGACCAAACCTGTCAGTGTGCCATCAAGGGGTGGCCCAGGATCTTTCCACTGTACCAATTTGTTGCACTCCAAGAGCTTGCATGTGCAGCCGCTACAGCTGCCGGGGCAGGTCAAGATATCCTGCTCCATACGTTCTTCAGAGTGAAAGTAAGGACTAAATGGCCTGGCATGAGCAGCTCTCACCCATCCTTTGCTGTTCTATGTGCCGAGGCCTTGTGAAATGATTCGATGACATTGTTTAGGTTTAGACTTGACCTTTGTTGTCATGCAAATATCAGCGCAGCAAATTGCAAGCGCATGAGAGCATGTACTTCATGCAAGTGTACCACTAACTTTAAATCGCAAGCGCACGAGTTCACTGCAAATGCTGAATAATTTGGACGGCCACACCCTTTAGGTCTTCCTAGACCAAACTTGAACGTAATCACCCTGCCTGCTCCAGAGCGGAGCTTGGAATTCCCAGAGCCCCATTTCTTCACCAGGTTCTTGCGTTTGGGTGTCACAATGATCGATGATTGCTCATTGATTTTTGCCCGAGCTTCAATGGCTGGCAGACAGCAATGAATCCTTGATGGTAAAGTAAAATTAGGCAAGTTCTTCAAGTCTAGGAGTAGCAAGGCCCAAACGCGCTTGGCCAATTGAAATGTGATGGATTAGTTGCACCCTGCTTTCTCAGACGGGTTTGTGCAGGGCCACTGAATATCAGTTTCGGTGGAAGCGTTTGCGTGTTGCCCATACAACGGAGAACCAATGCTGCGCGACATTTGCAAATCAGCTTGATTGAATTGATCCAAAATTCAAAATTGTCTAGAGGCATCAACCAGCTTTTGCCATTGCTTCAGAAAGCCCTTGCAAAACTACATTTTCGGTGAGAGCAAGCACGAAGTCCATGAAACTGAGGATTTGCAAGACACGAGTTTCCCTTGAAAAGCTGCACTGTTTGGTAAGAAAGGGAATGGGGCCTGCTTTCTTGTCCTGCACGCCATTCGTTCCATGCATGCTTGTTCACAAAGAGCTTGGAAAGAGAAAGGGGGGGCTGAGGGGTGGTAATTCCGGCAAGTGGCGATACTTTGTGACACCAGGTTGAATAGAAGTGTGTTAACTGATTCGATGCGACCCGCGGCAATGTATCGAAGATGTGGCCAGATGTTTGACTCAATGATATCCATGTGTGGGAGGTGTGTACCAAGCTCCCTATTGCAGTTGCATTTGGTTGAAGATTCCGCCGTAGTCTGCCCGCTGTTTCTTCCACGCGGGCGAGAAAGTGTGCTGAGCCGCGGACGGCAGTACCTTCTTGTGCTTGACCGAAAAATATAGTCTGAGCGGAACCTTCAAGTTCTTCAAGTTCCGTGCCCCGCTGAAAATGTCCGAAATAAACTGGTTGAAATAGGGCCTTTGGAGCGATTCAGAGGGTGAATCTGTCGACGTCCAAACTGCCTTGGTTTCAAGCGATGGAGACGACTTGGAAGCCGGGGCAGTTTCAGGAATAACATGTTAACATCTTGGTCCTTGTTTGGAGAGTGTAGTGGACGTGTTCGGTCAAACATATTCCCCATATTCCCCATATAATATCTCCCATAGCCGCCACCTTAAAGCCCCAAACGCAGAATCTAGGGTGGAAGCAGCCCCAAAGCTGCTAGAGCCAAAGCTTGTGTGACCAGTCTGGTTGGTCTTGTGAATGGATTCAGAAATCGAAATCCCTCCTTCAAACTTAGTGCAAGCTGGAGTGTCAAAGCATTTCTCGCTCCATGCATTGAAGTGCATCTTGAAGGCTCCAAAAACCGCCAGAAAATGAAGACCGAAAGTGCCGTTTCCGAGTTTTGAAGGGCTTCACTTTCGTGCAAATCTGTAAGTCACCTGTTGCGCGACTCTTGGTGCACCTGCAAGAGAATTGAAACAGCCAAGCTGCACTCTAGAAACTTTGCTGGTACCAGCATCTTCTGACTTGTCAGAACATGAGCATGTGTGGTTAATGAAAGATCCAACAATCCACTTGCCGCAGACAGATGAAGCGATTGCTTCTGTTTTTCTGCGGCGGCTTTCTGTGTGTGATAATCTTGCATGGGAAGCATGCAAATCTGACGGAGCAAGCTGATTGCAGGTTGTCCTTTCGCAGGAAGTGGAGATGCAGCAATCGGAAGATGGAACTGACCAAACCTGTCAGTGTGCCATCAAGGGGTGGCCCAGGATCTTTCCACCGTACCAATTTGTTGCACACCAAGAGCTTGCATGTGCAGCCGCTACAGCTGCCGGGGCAGGTCAAGATATCCTGCTCCACACGTTCTTCAGAGTGAAAGTAAGGACTAAATGGCCTGGCATGAGCAGCTCTCACCCATCCTTTGCTGTTCTATGCGCCGACGCCTTTTGTGCCGTTCACGTCATGGAGCTTGGAATTGAGAGCAGTGCCTCAGCCAAAGTTCCGATGCCGTCCAAATTTGCAAAGCTGAATGTGAAATGATTCAGTGACATTCTTCAGACATGGTAGTTCATGCAAGTATCCTCCAAGCAAATTGCAAGCGCACGAGTTCATTGCAAATGCTGAATAATTTGGACGGCCACACCCTTCAGGTTTTTCTAGACCAAACTTGAACGTAATTACCCTGCTGGCTCCAGAGCGGAGCTTGAAATTCCCGGTGCCGTACTTCTTCATCAGGTTCTTGCATTTGGGCGTCGCAATGAGTCACAATGATCGATAATTGCTCATTGATTATTGCCCGCGCTTCAATGGCTGGCAGGCAGCAACGCACCTTTGATGAGGAACGATCGAACAAATTCGTGAAGTTTGAAAATAGAGCTGAAGTGCGTTTGGCCATGTGGGCAGCGACAGGTCAAAAGTTGCGCACTTTCCCAGATGGATTTCGGAAGAGCCATTCAGATCGGATGTGGTGGCAGAGTTCGTTGAGTTTGTATGCAGTTTCTGCTGGATCTCATGGATCGTTCGGCCGGTTCCTATGAAGAACACGTCCTCTGTGAAACATGTGGAAGGCAATGGAAGATAGGAAGCTTCATCTGGAAACTTCGAAAAACAACGAGATCTGCCTTTTTTTGGTCACCAGCGCCACGTTTGGCAGGCCTGAGTAGGTCACTTCCTTGAAACGATCCATGTCAAGTTGAGGTAAAGGTAAGCCAGGTTAGGAATGGTAGAGAGTGGGTCACTCGATCTGGATTGCAGCTGGTTTCAGCGACTGTTCCCGCCTGAGTGAAACCAGCTGGATGTCGCGTTTGGCTGATAGCTCCATTTAGGCTTCAAGCTGCAGTAAGGTCAATGATTCGGTGCTGCCAGTGCCGGTGCTGTTGTTTTTGATCACGGCTAGGACCACCAAGCTGGTACAGCTGTGGCCGTGCACCTCATGAAGCCACATCCGAAATCAATCGCATAGAGATTTTTTCCCTGGAAATCTGGAAGGACCGTTGGTAGTGGTAGACCTCTGGTAGGCCTCTGGTAGATTGTGATCAAGAAGTGAAGCCTCTGAGCAACCGATGGATCAAGACACGCGATGAGGAAATGCCGTGCGCCTTGACAGGGAAAGGCTTTGGCATGGACCTCGAACGGATGGCATGGATCGCAGGTCCGGCTGGTGCCTGTGCTCGGCGGTGAAGTTTTGGAACGAGTCTGAGCTGAAAGTGCATCCTTCTCAGGTTTTGCAGAAAGTCTTTTTGAAACCGAGATAATAACATCCTGCTTGATCCGTCCTCCTCGATCCGTGACTTGAAAGAAAGGCTTCGGGAACTGACCGTTGATCTTGGTCTCATGGAATCTCATGCTCTCGGACATTGAGAATAGAAATGCAGGTGACTTCCATGAGCAATCAGCAAGAAATGAAGGTGCTTTGGAATTGAAAGCAAGCAGACCATGCCGGATGTTCACATTCCCCCTGAACACCAAAGCACTGCTGATGCTCCGGCAAGAAGTTCACTTCAGAGGCTTGAAACTGTGGCGTTCCGCGGTTTCTTTTTGCAATGAACAAAGGGATGTCTATAGGTCGTTTTTTGTGTCCAGTTGGAGTCTTATTCTAAAATCCTCCTGTCTTTCCATCCTTGACATGTGCCAAGAGGGATGGCGCCTGTTCGTATGTCTCAGACCTTGCTTCAGGCATCATCCAAACAGCAAGCAAGGTGCCAGTGAGACCCAGGAGTTGAGACTTGGGAGGTTGGAAGGATTGTCTGGAATCCAGATTCTTTGGGGATACCGGGATAGCATTCTCTAACTGAAGTGGAAGAATTCCGATCCAAGACCAACAACCCCAAAATGTCCAGATTGTCCATGAACTTCCTGTGAAATCTTCCACTTTGCAGCTGATGAGCAGATGAGCAGTGCTGCTTGGTGACAAAAGAAGATCGGACCATTTCCAATGTGTGCCCGAATCTGCTTTCCACCAAAGGATGAGAGTCGAAGTATCACACAGGTGACAAAGTATCCATCAGGTCCTCTCTTCAGAGCAGTGCAAGTCAGGATGTTTCCTGATTCTTCCTTGTCAGAGCTTTCCGTGCCTCATACAGGTAGCTTTCAGAGGTCCTTGCGCCCCTTGAGAGGCATCACATCGGTATTTGCATGGTAGCACGCAACCACGTAGCTCATCCAGTTCTCTTCGAAGAATTTCTTCTTACGAAGATGCCAAGTCCGATGCGATTGCTTTGTTTTGACAGGAACGTCGCCAGAGTATAAGCGGTTGGTTCGTGAAGTCCATTATGTTGTGCCAGATCGGGTTGGCTGTGGCTACTACAGTCTCTAGGCAATCTTGTGTGTTGGGGTGCCAGGAGCCAACATCGTTAAGGTGTGCCTTAAAAAAGCACTGTCAGAGGCAATCCTGATGACTTGCAGAAAACGTAGTTCGCAATTTCTTGCATCAAGGTTAGTCTAGACATGGACACCTGCATGTTTTCAGTACAAGGTCATGTGTCAAGAAAAGGTCATTTGATACATGCGCATTTAGACCCCGACTAGCATGATGTCAGTAGCCATTGTTCTTCACAAAGGAGTTCAGAGACTTCCCAGATGTGCTTGTGGTACAGCTTTAGGAATCTCAAAAAAAACGATCAGATCTAGCTCTTTTCCCGTGCAGTGCTTGATGTGTGAGACGAGGAAAGCCAAGAGAAGTGTGGTTCGAAATCGTTTAGGACGCAGGAAAGTGCAGGTGCGTACCTCTCAAAACGCAAGACACACACGCCTTCAAGTGCTTTTTCGCATCGGATATCCAAGACTGGCTCCTTGAAACACACATGGGGCTAAGCCTTGTCAGGGGCCAAGTGATGCTTAGTTGAAAGGTCGGTCGAACATTTGCAACTGATCAAAAAGCCAAGATGCAATTCCCTTTCGGGTTGCTGTGATTCTGCAGTGTAATGTTTGCTCAGCCCAAACCCTCGCCGTCAGCAAGCATTGAGATGCCTTGAAGGAATCCTTCAAGGAGATGTGGATTTATGGATTTTAGTGGGAGACACCAAAATTGGAATTCCAGTGGGGGAAATAATGATCAACCACAGGATTTGTGCGATTTGAGGTACCCAATTTTCACACAGACACATGTGCTTGTGTTGAAAGCCGATTTCAAGGCCGCAGTGCAAGTCAGGATGTTTCCTGATTCTTCCTTGTCAGAGCTTTCCATGCCTCATACAGGTAGCTTTCAGAGGTCCTTGCGCCCCTTGAGAGGCATCACATCTGTATTTGCATGGTAGCACGCAACCACGTAGCTCATCCAGTTCTCTTCGAAGAATTTCTTCTTACGAAGATGCCAAGTCCGATGCGATTGCTTTGTTTTGACAGGAACGTCGCCAGAGTATAAGCGGTTGGTTCGTGAAGTCCATTATGTTGTGCCAGATCGGGTTGGCTGTGGCTACTACAGTCTCTAGGCAATCTTGTGTGTTGGGGTGCCAGGAGCCAACATCGTTAAGGTGTGCCTTAAAAAAGCACTGTCAGAGGCAATCCTGATGACTTGCAGAAAACGTAGTTCGCAATTTCTTGCATCAAGATTAGCCTAGACATGGACACCTGCATGTTTTCAGTACAAGGTCATGTGTCAAGAAAAGGTCATTTGATACATGCGCATTTAGACCCCGACTAGCATGATGTCAGTAGCCATTGTTCTTCACAAAGGAGTTCAGAGACTTCCCAGATGTGCTTGTGGCACAGCTTTAGGAATCTCAAAAAAAACGATCAGATCTTGCTCTTTCCCCGGGCAGTGCTTGATGTGTTAGATGAGGAAAGCTAAGAGACGTGTGGTTCCAAATTGTTTGAGACGCAGGAAAGTGCAGGTGCGTACCTCTCAAAACGCAAGACACATGCGGCTGATATCGTGCCGTTTTGCGGTTTCGCGATATCCAGCTGATCCAGCAGCTCTTCCCAAGCAGTGTGGCCACGTGTGCTTCCACGTGCGCTTCCACGTGCGCTTCCACGTGCGCTTCCAAGGCGGGGTTGACCAGGTGTGAACCAGGTGAAGCTGGACGATCCGTCTAGGTGCTCGGATGGTGCTTAGCCACACGGTCACATCACGTTGGTAGGCGCGGAGCGACAGGGTCGAACAGAAACCATCTGGCAGTATCTGGAGATCCTCTCTCAGATACTTTCACAGATCGTCCAAAAGATCCTCTAACAGACCCTCTATAAGAGTATCCAACACTTTTTTCCTGGCAAGAACGATTGTTCAATGATTGGAGCAGGTGAGACATATCAGTGCTCCTTTTCCCTCGGCCCTCTGACGTGGGGATCATTGCAGTTGTCACAGTCTAAATGTTCTAACGTGAGCCGTTCCAACTGTTCCAGGAACTGCCTCCACTTAGAGTCCACTTAGACCTTTCTCCATGACCCACGACTGCTGTCTATGGTCTCTGAAGAACCAAGTGGCGTAGTGGCGTCGGTGACATCCCAGATGACATCTCTGGCATCCTTTATCCAGGCCCCCAGGGCATTGAAAATTGAACATTTCAGTCTGTTAGTTGCTGCTAGCCCATGTGTTAGCCTAACTGGCCTAACTGCTAGCTAAACCCCACTGACATCTGTGGAACCTGTGGATGTGTCACTGGGGCTGTTGGGATTCCTATCGGTCAGGAGCCGGATGTATCGCCATATCGACCGACGATTTTCATGAAAAGATGGGGATCTGGACGGGTTCCAGTCTACCCATCGCTTCTGAGACGAAGTTGTCCCCAAAATTGGAGGGTTTGAATTGTTCGAAACTCCATCCTAGAAAGCGAAGAGCTAGCAGCCTGTCATAGCCGCAAGCAAAGGCGAGGATTCTTGTCAACATGTGCTGGTCACCATTGATATTTTAACCCTTGGCCGCTCCTCAAGTTGGGACCTGTCAGTGGATGTCAGCTATTTTCAGTAGGGTGCAACTGGCCGGTGATGCAGTGCAGTTGAAGTCGAGTGGATGTCATTTGGAGGGAACCCTTGGTCCATTTCAGCCCGTTGCCACACTGGCATAGCCGGCATAGCGCTTTCCACACCATGACCATCACCTTGGTCCCAATGAGGCCGCCAAAGTCCCTGGTGCATTGAAAAGCACATTCAAGAAATGCCATTGAAGTGCTGAAAAAGAAACCGCTGGCTTTAATTCAGAACTTTGGAAAAATTAGGTGCAAAAACTGAGAAGACATTGTGGAAAAATAGGGTCGCCATACTGGGTTAAACCCTGCACAATTTAAGTTTGCGCCGTCTTTAACTAGGCACGAGCCTCGTGGTTTCAAACCTGGCCCTGCATTCCAGCTGAAAGGGTCTCACTTGCATAACCCTGACTTGCCCGCAAGATCACTGGTGCTGCTGAATCCAAGCTGTTGATGGATTCTGAATGACGGAAATGCACCCGTCTTGGCCGTATTCTTTGCTGAACCGCGATGGGGTACCATGGTTAAACTGAACGCAGTTTATCCACGGCCTTCGGTCCTTGATTCACATTCTTGTTGCCGATTCACAGCAAGTGAGAGACTGTAAACAGATATCAAACATGAAAGCTTGAAAAGTGCAGCGACGTAGTGAAACATATTGCCAGATCCTGAACTTGTGCAAGAAGAATAAAAAACAAACTAATTATTTCTTGAAACTTTTGAGAATGCGAAGTCGGGTTGGCTTCATCTTTTCTTTTTGTCGGATCTCCCGCGGACTGCCCTCAAAATTGCGGGGCACAATGGCTAGAAGTCTAGCTCTTAAGCCAGCGCCATAGAGCCAACTTGTGAAATTCAGGAACTTCAGATTCCAACAGACACTGAGGTGTTGCATTCAGGTTTTTTGTGACTAACTTTTAAGGCCTTGGATATTGGATATTTTTCTGATAGGATGATATCAGTTGATATGATTGGATCACAGCCGTGCTTCCGAGTCCGATGACCTGAAACCGTGGCCTGGTTTCCGATTGATGACACGAGCCGATCGGTCACGGCTTCCGATGGGTTTCGCCCAGTGCCAGCGGGTCATGTCCCGTTTTTGCGCCAACCCAAAGCGGCGTGAAGCCAATCTGGAGAGCCTTGGATGAATTTGGGGACTGGGAATTGGTGCATCAGCTTATCAGCAATTTTTGGAAGCGAACAGATGCCAACACAGTGAGAAGAGTTTCATGAAAGCAGCGATCAATGGGTAACTTAAGCATTAAGTAGAATACTACCGGATGGTGCCTTGAGTTAAGTTGGACTTATGGGCTTTATAAAAGGACTTAAGGAAGTTATATAACTTGAAGTTATGTTAAGTTATGTTATAGGTTTTGTAAGTTAAGTTATATCTTTTGTATTTTTTTTGTCTAATTTGTACTATATTTTTCAATCCTGCATGTGTGCCTGGCCAGTTGTGTTGTTTTCCCATTGCGTGTCTGTTCTTTGGTTTCTGATCGCGAAATGCGAACAAATTATATAGGGTAAAAACATGACCACGTTGCCTTTGGCAGTGGTCCATGCAGGCACATGCACGTTTGTCATGCACGTGTATTCAACAACATTTTTTGTTTTTTGTTTTGGAAGGTTTTGAAAGAGTCCTTCACAGCTTTTAGGAAACACAAAAAAAACACATTTTTAACACGTACGCGTTTACACATGCAATTTGTCTGAGACGTGGTTACACCATCGCGTTCCCTTCTATTTGTAATATTTTCATGAGGATACACAAGTGCGTTCTCTTCTTTTTGTGGAAACACATCCCAAACATTTACATATCTCACCGTCATGTGATTGTAGTTTCCACCACACATTTTTAATACATTCGCGTTTGCAATCTCTGTTAGGTTTATATGTTGGGAAACACATACGTATTTATGTATTATCTACATACATTCGGGAAACACACGCGCGTATCTATGCTTTTATTGGCTAATGAAGAGGCGACACATGCGCGTTCCTTTGTTTTCTGGTGTATTCTATTGGATATACTCACGCGTTTCCAGATGCAGTTTCTCTCATCCCTCCACACTAGGCCAGTCATTGTTTTCTCCCGGGAACACTGCGTCAGTGATATGTTCTGCAAGGCTGTATAAGGAAAAAAAGGCCTATAGGCCACGAGACTCTGTTCCAGCTGTCAATGCGTTCCAAACTTCTTGCGATAAAAAAGAACTGCAAGATTCGAAATCCTGCAATGTCGCTCTCTGCGCGACAGCAATTCCTGGTTCTGCCATGCTTTCAAGGATTTAGCGCCTCACTCGGGCAAAAAAAATGGCTACCATTAAAAGCATCGTTCTAGACAACCAAAAACCGCTATCTTTGCTAACTTGTTTGTATCTTTTTTTGACGTATGTGCTATCTCATGTTAAATCTCCCTATCTATTGATATAAATTCAACATGACTTGTACAAGATAGCCCCATTTATAAATATACTTAACCCATGTTACAACATTAAATATATAAAATGATTTATATGTCAAGGCACCTCATTGTAGTTTTGGGTTAAAATAAAGATTCCACAAGGGATCATGTGGGTTTGTCCAAAAATTGGGTACATCAGATGTAGCAGGTTCGGTTCATCATTTTCTTTTGAATATTTCGAATACCCCCCCTTAGAAGTGCCATTTGTTGTAGACCGATCCTCTGATTGCGGGACGCAGCCATGCTTTTGCATGTTTTTGTGAGCGGACCATTTACCTTTTCACAAATGTGCCAATGTCTCATAGACAAGTATACACTGACCACCCACGAATGCGTTGAGGAAGAACAGAACATGTTACATCATCATGGGAAGGGCGTTGCAAGGGTGTTTAGATACAAACATGGAACGTGTTACGTCATGGGAAACTTGTTGAGATACAAACATGGAACATCTTACGTCATGGAACATGTTACGTCACATGTCCGAAATACAAGATTAGAGATGGGAGATGAATTCGGATGATCTTTTGGCGAAAACAGGCAACACTTTAAAGGAGCTCTGACCGAACAGCGAACCCAAAAAGATGAAAATGAATCCGCATCGTTTTGCAACACAAAACCCCAGAAGGGTTTAACATGTTCATGTCTGAAAGGCTTATTTTGGATCCTGATTTTGAAACATGAGAACGCAATGGCGCTGCGGGGCCGTGATGGTTTTTCTATTTCTGTGGACCGGTACTCAATCCGCTGGGTTGTTTTTGAAAAACCGGCTGACTCGCTGCCCGAGAAGGGTGGTTATTTTTTGCTTTCGTATATTTATATTTCGATGTTGTGCAAGGTATGATTCGGTTATGGTACAGTGGGGTGGGGTGGGATGGGGCTAATAACGTTCCTTGGCACTTGCACACCAACATGTTGCTATGTTTAGAGATGGGGTGGGGTGGGGTGGGGCTAATAACGTTCCTTGGCACTTGCGCACCAACATGATGCTAGGTTGGAGATGGGGTGGGGTGTGGTGGGGTGTCATGGGGCTAATCACGTTCCTTGGCACTTGCACACCAACATGATGCTACGTTAGAGATGGCGTGGGGTGGGGTGAGGCTAGTAACGTCCTTTGGCATGCTACCGTAAAATTACTTTACTTCGTGTGATCCCCACCATGACATTTATACATTTTGTTACTGGCAAATCTTCTGGCATTCTATCTGGCAAACATTCTGGCACTTTATCTGGCATATCTTCTGGCATTCTATCTGACATATCTCATGGCAT
>CAMXCT020003822.1:0-52910 GCA_947184155.2 Cladocopium goreaui
CAAAAGGTGGTGTGGAAACCAAGATTCCTGCGTTGGATTCCTACAGCCTACTTTTTGAGGTAGCAAACCCCGTACCTTGGGTATTTGTATTGTATTCACAAGCTGCTGCGTCTGAGCGCACCAACCACCAGCAACACACCACCTTTGGGCTTGATTCATGGCAAATGCAAAATATAATATAAATAAATATGATAAGTGCCATGCAAGCACACTGCCCACGCCTGCGTAAATAGGAGCGACTACGCTGTCTTCCTGTCAACTAAGCAGAGCTGGTCCTGGCAAAGGTTGAAAGATAACAAGCCTCCAAGCGTTCATTGGGAGCAGGTGTGTTCAATTGCAATCGCAATCTTTGACGTGCCCCAACGTTACTAAGAGGAGAAGACCCCATCTACCCAAGTCTCTTGACAAAAGGCTGCTGGCGAGCAACCCAGCAGAATCATGGAGATCAGGTAGAGCGAAGACGCAATCGAGATTGCTGAATCACATGTGTGATAGTAGGCCGGGTCCATGCCTGGTAACAAAAAGTTTGCCCGGCTGCGGCTCATTACACGTTTGTCAGTCTAGGGATGAGGGAAAAAAACATGTGAGAACGCTGCAGAGGAAATCCTGACACTATCTATCAGGATTTGGGTTTAAAAAATGGTCTGATCAAAAGCGAATGGATTGACTCTAGCACTGCTGTCATTCATTTGTCTCTCAAGTTATCGGGAGCAATATGGTGATGATATGTGATGATGGTGTGGTGATCGACTGAAGATGCCAAGATATGCCAAGTTGCCAGTGACAGCACAACCACCGGCATTGCATTCAATATCTGTCTGGCCCTCAGCATGCAAGCTGCTGCCAAGTGGTACCTTCATGCCTGATGAAGCCATCTGAATGAATACCCACACCCTCTCACCACTTCAGTTTTGCAGCTCGACCGAAACTGAAGACTACAGGCTTTCTCCAGTCTCATTGTTCTGGCTTGCACTTTTGAACAAGTCACAAAGGAGATATCGAGCGGCAGGGGATAGTTCTGTAGGCTGCTGCCACTGCTACCTCAGCCAAAATCGCTAAGCCTTCAGGCAATGCACATTGCAAACCCTGTTTGACCACACTCAGCCCGTCTCCTTTGCCATTTCATGTGGGTTCGCCCTTCACCCCGAACTGTTGAGGATACGAAGTCATGACTTTATTCAAGAGGAGTGTCTTCAAATAGTTCTTTTGGGTGGACGGCCAGGATAGGAACGGATATCGCTGATATCACTACGCATTACGCATCCAAAAGCTTGAGAAACATCAAAATGGTGTTGGAAGCCAATCTCCAGTCGCCAGTCTTCTATACTCAATACTCCGTTTGCGTTTGGACATGCCCACAGAAAATCGGCGTAGCGGCAGTGGATGCGGATCTTTGAAACGGCCCATTCGTTGCCAGCTCCACCCTGCAACAACCTGGGGCGCTCTACCGCATACCGCATGGGCCCAATGGGTTGGGAATTTAATTTGGCGCCTGGACAGCCACGCCTTGGGGTCTTTTAACATGGTGCGTTTTGTGTACTGTTTCTTTGCTGCATGTGGCATGTGAGGTGTGTGGCATGTCTGGCATCACAATGGAGATGCCAAAATATGGGCCTTCTGACCTGTGCTTCGACCAGAATCAATGACTTTGTTGCCGTCTCTGTCCCATCCTATTCAGGCAGAACCCTGCCATACATCAACCCCTGGTACAACCCCTGGGCTCAGGTTGGGATGCAGACGAAGAGCATGATTTTGGAGACTTTCTTCGTGGAACCCATATCTAACGTGATGGTCTGGGCGTCCTGTCGTCACATTGGCCCTAACTTTCTATGCCAGGCACCTGCGTCAGTGAAGAAAATGTGTTCAAAGCGTAGCTACTGCATAAGTTTTTTCTGCCAAAATTGGTGCCACAACCAAATGGGGATCTAAACTTCACAAATCCATACCACGCCATTCCGGCGAACCTGTCCTTTTTGCTAGATTCCCAGCAATGGCAGCTCATGCCTTGGAAGGCAAATCTTGCTGTTGTTCACGAAAAGCTCCCCATCATGACAGTTTGCGCTATCAACGTCATCCAAATCAATTTCATGCATATAGAAAAGCTTGATACCCAGCCAGAACTTCACTGTCAGGACACCAACGTCGTGGTCGCCTGCAAAGTATGAAGCGCTGTCGCCATCAATTGCTTTGTTCGGAGCGGCGTGACCTTTGAGGCAAATCATTTGGGGGTCAACATCCTGGACCATTTGCAATCTAGTCCGAGCTTGGTGAATGTTTGGATTCAATATTCCGCCTTATAGTCACTTGTCCATATATCAACTCCCTTGGTTCAGACATAATTGCAGCACCGGAGAATTGCACTGAGAGATGGCAACTGTTTCCCCTGCAACAAGAAATACGAAGCGCTGAAGCACATTTTTGCTATGGCAGCATGAACACCAAGTTGCTTCCACTGCTGCCAGTGGCTGTCGAAGCTAACAAAGAGGTGATCCTTGCTTCGTGCTGATCTTGCATATTTCAATGCGCAATGTCCGTCAACTTTCCTGATGATGTCTATTTTTCAGGCTGCGTAGTCTGGAAACCACATTCGTACGCACATCAATTAAAAAATGCTATGTCAGGTGTATTTGGCTGTGTGTGAGTGTGAACAAATCACCCTGCACCAGCCAGTGCGCATTGAGAATGGTCGCTGTTTCAAACCTGTACCTCTACACACATCTGGTTCCAGGGTGCCACAGTGGATTTGCAAGTCACGGTCAAACAAGCCAATTCTTTGACAAGCACACTCGAAGATCGTGGCCAATGTTTTTCCCTTCCGACTCCAAACCAGCGTGGACATTCCAAGTCTCCGTTCACCCCTCTCATCCCAAAGCTGAATCTCATGAAGATCCTCAGTTGCGGAATTTCGCCGAACACATCCGAACTCTTGGCGCCGGGAAGTTTGAAAGAATTTGCTAGGCACCTGATTCCGGCCAAACCTGCTTTCCGAGGAACAGGAAACCGTAGCATCGTGGCAATTCAATCTACGGTAACTCCTAGGTGGTAATAGATTTGATATGATTTGATTAGATAGTCATAGACTCGTAATATCTCAGACAACTCATAATACACATCCATCCTCGCAACTCTGAGATCTTTGATGAAAGTGGAAAGAAGATGAAAGAAGCCTAAAGTGCTTGTCGCTTTATCTACAAGTCTACCAACTTGCTGCACACGCCCAAGCTTCCCAGCTAGCAGTGCACTGGTCACGGGTGATGCCATTGCCGTTTCCGAAGGTCAAATAGCGCGTGCCATCATAGGGGTTGCAATCCTTGGTTCACCACGGGCTCACCACGTTCCCAAGTTGTCTTTGGGAAAAAAAACGAACTTCCAAGGGTCAGCAGTCAGCACCATCACTTGACGGCTCTGTTCTGCTGGTATCTGCTCATGTTATTCTCCTTGAATCCTTCCCATCACTGCCGAGCATCCACTGTAACGTTACCAGGCCCAATGCCCGCAGGCGCCAACACTGGTTCCGGCGAGGTTGAACCTGAAGCTTTAGCTTCAGTTCCACTGCTGCGAGACAGTTTCAATTTGTTGCACCATTTGCCGCAAAAGGGTTGACAAAGAGTGTTACTGCTTTTGGGTGCATTGGGTTCCAACATGTCTGCGCTGCATTCACTGGATTCACTGCAGGAATTTATCATGGCTCAACGTCAACAAATATGATGCAAAAGCACTTAGATTTTTCAGACTTGGCAATCCCGCGCCAAAATTAAAGCCATTTCCCACTGGTCTGCCAACTTTGTGCCAGGAGGCTAAGGAAAAGTTCTCCATCACCTCTGACGAATGGAAGTCCCAAAGCTGCCAAGAACCATGGGCGTCGCAGAATGAGCTGAGCCATGCTGAGCCATCAGCCTGCAAGAAAAAGCTGCGGACATTCTCGTTGATGTTGGACTGGAAAATCCAGCAATCCGGCTTTCCAATGCACTGGGCTGTGAGAAATCGAGAACGAAAAGTATGTTTTCCGGGGGCCTCCTGGATCCACAAATGCGATCCGATCGCACAATCCCCACCAATCCCTGTCAGTCGCCTGGCATTTCAGGTGCATTTCTGATTGGAAAAATGGACATCAACTGCTGTTCCACAGCATTCTGCATCTTTCTCACCGCAGCCGAGGTCAGCTACCTTTGGCAAGCCATGCGTGCGCTGCACCCTGGTTCCGTCGCTTTGCGACTCGCACAGAGTGCTGGAACATGACGGGTGAAGACATCACTCCCACTGGAAACTGCTGTTTCCGCGAAATCCAACTTTCAAACTTCAAGAGGAACAGTTGATGTCTTCACTAAGGGGCACTTTTTACATAGCTCTTGGCCCTCTGCTGAAGACCAGCTTTCAAAGAGTTTGTTTTAAAGTTAAAGCCATGAGAACTCTCCAGCACCTTCGACTATGGCCTTCTCAAACCAACCACCCAATATGGCAAGAAGCAGGAGTACGGATCACCTGAAAACCACTCGAATACGTTTCACTTGTACAGACTCTGAGAAGGTGCCGGAAAGTTTCGGACGGTTCCTTTTGGAAAAACGCCCGGGGCAAAGCACCTACTGCCGTCCCAGATCTGAGAGAAGCGCCTCTCAGGTGTTGCTGCAACGGCATGGAAAATGAACCCGCAACCTGGCGCAGCGGGTGCAAAAGATGGTGTGGAAACCAAGATTCCTGCGTTGGATTTCCTACAGCCTACTTTTTGAGGTAGCAAACCCCGTACATTGGGTATTTGTATGTATTGGTATTGTATTTGCACAAGCTGCTGCGTCTGAGCGCACCAACCACCAGCAACACACCACCTTTGGGCTTGATTCATGGCAAATGCAAAATATAAATAAATATGATAAGTGCCATGCAAGCACACTGCCCACGCCTGCGTAAATAGAAGCGACTACGCTGTCTTCCTGTCAACTAAGCAGAGCTGGTCCTGGCAAAGGTTGAAAGATAACAAGCCTCCAGGCGTTCATTGGGAGCAGGTGTGTTCAATTGCAATCGCAATCTTTGACGTGCCCCAACGTTACTGAGCTGAGAAGACCCCATCTACTGAAGTCTCTTGACAAAAGGCTGCTGCCGAGCAACCCAGCAGAATCATGGAGATCAGGTAGAGCGAAGACGCAATCGAGATTGCTGAATCACATGTGTGATAGTAGGCCGGGCCCATGCCTTTGAACAAAAAGTTTGCGCGGCTGCGGCACATTACATGTTTGTCAGTCTAGGGGGGAACCTGACACATCCTGAAACTACGTGACACGATTTGATAATAATAGGGTCTGATTTGATCAAAAGCGGACGGATTGACTCTAGCACTGCTGTTATTCATTTGTCTTCCTATTGGGCAGGGCCCCACGAGGTCGCTCAGGTTATCAGGGCCAATATGGACATGGTGTCGTGATCAGCTGAAGATGCCAGGATGTGCCAAGTTGCCAGCGACAACACAGCCACCGGCATTGCATTCAATATCTGTCTGGCCCTCAGCATGCACGCTACTGCCATCCGTGAACCCAATCTGGAGATATCTGGGGAGGGAAAAGTGAAGCTCTGTGCTAAACGCCCACACGCCAGAGTGACGCAGTGGTATCTTCATGCCTGATGAAGCCATCATGAATGCCCACACCCTCTCACCCTTCAGTCTTGCAGCTCGATCGAAATTGAAGACTACAGTACCTGTTTTCTCCACTCTCATTGTTCTGGCTTGCACTCTTGAACAAGTCACAAAGGAGATATCGAGCGGCAGGGGATAGTTCTGTAGGCTGCTGCCACTGCTACCTCAGCCATTTCATTCATTCATTCATTCATTTCATTTCATGTCATTTCATTCAATTCAATTCATTCATTCAATTCATTCAATTCATTCAATTCATTTAATTCATTCAATTCATTCAATTCATTCAATTCATTCAATTCATTCAATTCATTTAATTCATTCAATTCATACAATTCATTCAATTCATTCAATTCATTCAATTCATTCAATTCATTCAATTCATTTAATTCATTCAATTCTTTCAATTCATTCAATTCATTCAATTCATTCAATTCATTCAATTCATTCAATTCATTCAATTCATTCAATTTATTCAATTCATTCCATTCATTCCATTCATTCCATTCATTCAATTCCATTCATTCCATTCATTCATTTCATTTCATTTCATTTCATTTCATTTCATTTCATTCATTCATTCATTCATTCATTGATTCATTGATTCATTGTCAACTGAATCTGTCAAGGTGGCTCCAAGATAACTTGCGTGGGATTTCCAGTGACCGGTAAAATCACCAAACCTTGAGGCAATGCACATTGCAAACCCTGTTTGACCACACTCTGCCGGGTCTCCGCGTCTCCTCTCTCTCATTTCATGTGGGTTCGCCCTTCACCCCGAACTGTTGAGGATACGAAGTCATGACTTTATTCAAGAGGATTGTCTTCAAATAGTGCTTTGGGGTGAACGGGCAGGATAGGAATGGATATCGCTACGCCAATACGCATTCCGCATCCAAAAGCTCGGGGAACATCGAAATGGTGTTGGAAACCAATCTCCAGTCGCCAGTCTTTTATGCTCCGTTCTTTGCATTTGGACATGCCCACAGAAAATCGGCGTAGCGGCAGTGGATGCGGATCTTTGAAACGGCCCATTCGTTGCCAGCTCCACCCTGCAACAACCTGGGGCGCTCTACCGCATACCGCATGGGCCCAATGGGTTGGGAATTTAATTTGGCGCCTGGACAGCCACGCCTTGGGGTCTTTTAACATGGTGCGTTTTGTGTACTGTTTCTTTGCTGCATGTGGCATGTGAGGTGTGTGGCATGTCTGGCATCACAATGGAGATGCCAAAATATGGGCCTTCTGACCTGTGCTTCGACCAGAATCAATGACTTTGTTGCCGTCTCTGTCCCATCCTATTCAGGCAGAACCCTGCCATACATCAACCCCTGGTACAACCCCTGGGCTCAGGTTGGGATGCAGACGAAGAGCATGATTTTGGAGACTTTCTTCGTGGAACCCATATCTATCGTGATGCTCTGGGCGTCCTGTCGTCATATTGGCCCTAACTTTCTATGCCAGGCACCTGCGTCAGTGAAGAAAATGTGTTCAAAGCGTAGCTACTGGAGACTGAGCCTGCAGCTTGCCAACCAAGAATTGTACCCCGAACATGTGAGGATCTATGTGTCGTCACAGGTCCCGACCACGCCATTCTGCCGAATCTGTCCTTTTTGCTAGATTCCCAGCAATGGCAGCTCATGCCTTGGAAGCGTTGTTCACATCATCACAGCTTCGCCTATCAACGTCATCCAAATCCTTGAGACCCAGCCAGAACTTCACTGTCAGGATACCAATGTCGTGGTCGCCTGCGAAGAATGTAGCACTGTTGCCATCAATAGCGAGGTCCGGAGTGTAACCACCTTGGAACAAAAAAAATAGGACCAACACCCGATCTATTTGTAATCTACTCCAAGCGTGGTGTATGTTTCAATTTCATGTTCTGCCTTCTAGTCACTTATCCATGTATGAGTTTTTTTGTTCAGACCAAATTGCAGCACCGGAGAATTGCACTGAGAGATGGCAACTGTTTCCCCTGCAACAAGAAATACGAAGCGCTGAAGCACATTTTTGCTATGGCAGCATGAATACCAAGTTGCTTCCACCATCACCAGTGGCTGTCGAAGCTGTCAAATCGGTGATCCTTGCTTCACGCTGATCTTGCATATTTCAACGCGCAATGTCCGTCAACTTTCCTGATGATGTCTATTTTTCAGGCTGCGTAGTCTGGAAACCACATTCGTACGCACATCAATTAAAAAATGCTATGTCAGGTGTATTTGGCTGTGTGTGAGTGTGAACAAATCACCCTGCACCAGCCAGTGCGCATTGAGAATGGTCGCTGTTTCAAACCTGTACCTCTACACACATCTGGTTCCAGGGTGCCACAGTGGATTTGCAAGTCACGGTCAAACAAGCCAATTCTTTGACAAGCACACTCGAAGATCGTGGCCAATTTTTTTCCCTTCCGACTCCAAACCAGCGTGGACATTCCAAGTCTCCGTTCACCCCTCTCATCCCAAAGCTGAATCTCATGAAGATCCTCAGTTGCGGAATTTCGCCGAACACATCCGAACTCTTGGCGCCGGGAAGTTTGAAAGAATTTGCTAGGCACCTGATTCCGGCCAAACCTGCTTTCCGAGGAACAGGAAACCGTAGCATCGTGGCAATTCAATCTACGGTAACTCCTAGGTGGTAATAGATTTGATATGATTTGATTAGATAGTCATAGACTCGTAATATCTCAGACAACTCATAATACACATCCATCCTCGCAACTCTGAGATCTTTGATGAAAGTGGAAAGAAGATGAAAGAAGCCTAAAGTGCTTGTCGCTTTATCTACAAGTCTGCCAACTTGCTGCACACGCCCAAGCTTCCCAGCTAGCAGTGCACTGGTCACGGGTGATGCCATTGCCGTTTCCGAAGGTCAAATAGCGCGTGCCATCATAGGGGTTGCAATCCTTGGTTCACCACGGGCTCACCACGTTCCCAAGTTGTCTTTGGGAAAAAAAAAAAACGAACTTCCAAGGGTCAGCAGTCAGCACCATCACTTGACGGCTCTGTTCTGCTGGTATCTGCTCATGTTATTCTCCTTGAATCCTTCCCATCACTGCCGAGCATCCACTGTAACGTTACCAGGCCCAATGCCCGCAGGCGCCAACACTGGTTCCGGCGAGGTTGAACCTGAAGCTTTAGCTTCAGTTCCACTGCTGCGAGACAGTTTCAATTTGTTGCACCATTTGCCGCAAAAGGGTTGACAAAGAGTGTTACTGCTTTTGGGTGCATTGGGTTCCAACATGTCTGCGCTGCATTCACTGGATTCACTGCAGGAATTTATCATGGCTCAACGTCAACAAATATGATGCAAAAGCACTTAGATTTTTCAGACTTGGCAATCCCGCGCCAAAATTAAAGCCATTTCCCACTGGTCTGCCAACTTTGTGCCAGGAGGCTAAGGAAAAGTTCTCCATCACCTCTGACGAATGGAAGTCCCAAAGCTGCCAAGAACCATGGGCGTCGCAGAATGAGCTGAGCCATGCTGAGCCATCAGCCTGCAAGAAAAAGCTGCGGACATTCTCGTTGATGTTGGACTGGAAAATCCAGCAATCCGGCTTTCCAATGCACTGGGCTGTGAGAAATCGAGAACGAAAAGTATGTTTTCCGGGGGCCTCCTGGATCCACAAATGCGATCCGATCGCACAATCCCCACCAATCCCTGTCAGTCGCCTGGCATTTCAGGTGCATTTCTGATTGGAAAAATGGACATCAACTGCTGTTCCACAGCATTCTGCATCTTTCTCACCGCAGCCGAGGTCAGCTACCTTTGGCAAGCCATGCGTGCGCTGCACCCTGGTTCCGTCGCTTTGCGACTCGCACAGAGTGCTGGAACATGACGGGTGAAGACATCACTCCCACTGGAAACTGCTGTTTCCGCGACATCCAACTTTCAAACTTCAAGAGGAACAGTTGATGTCTTCACTAAGGGGCACTTTTTACATAGCTCTTGGCCCTCTGCTGAAGACCAGCTTTCAAAGAGTTTGTTTTAAAGTTAAAGCCATGAGAACTCTCCAGCACCTTCGACTATGGCCTTCTCAAACCAGCCACCCAATATGGCAAGAAGCAGGAGTACGGATCACCTGAAAACCACTCGAATACATTTCACTTGTACACACTCTGAGGAGGTGCCGGAAAGTTTCGGACGGTTCCTTTTGGAAAAACGCCCGGAGCAAAGCACCTACTGCCGTCCCAGATCTGAGAGAAGCGCCTCTCAGGTGTTGCTGCAACGGCATGGAAAATGAACCCGCAACCTGGCGCAGCGGGGGCAAAAGATGGTGTGGAAACCAAGATTCCTGCGTTGGATTTCCTACAGCCTACTTTTTGAGGTAGCAAACCCCGTACATTGGGTATTTGTATGTATTTGTATTGTATTTGCACAAGCTGCTGCGTCTGAGCGCACCAACCACCAGCAACACACCACCTTTGGGCTTGATTCATGGCAAATGCAAAATAAGATATATGTAATAAGTGCCATGCAAGCACACTGCCCACGCCTGCGTAAATAGAAGCGACTACGCTGTCTTCCTGTCAACTAAGCAGAGCTGGTCCTGGCAAAGGTTGAAAGATAACAAGCCTCCAGGCGTTCATTGGGAGCAGGTGTGTTCAATTGCAATCGCAATCTTTGACGTGCCCCAACGTTACTGAGCTGAGAAGACCCCATCTACTGAAGTCTCTTGACAAAAGGCTGCTGCCGAGCAACCCAGCAGAATCATGGAGATCAGGTAGAGCGAAGACGCAATCGAGATTGCTGAATCACATGTGTGATAGTAGGCCGGGTCCATGCCTTTGAACAAAAAGTTTGCGCGGCTGCGGCACATTACATGTTTGTCAGTCTAGGGGGGAACCTGACACATCCTGAAACTACGTGACACGATTTGATAATAATAGGGTCTGATTTGATCAAAAGCGGACGGATTGACTCTAGCACTGCTGTTATTCATTTGTCTTCCTATTGGGCAGGGCCCCACGAGGTCGCTCAGGTTATCAGGGCCAATATGGACATGGTGTCGTGATCAGCTGAAGATGCCAGGATGTGCCAAGTTGCCAGCGACAACACAGCCACCGGCATTGCATTCAATATCTGTCTGGCCCTCAGCATGCACGCTACTGCCATCCGTGAACCCAATCTGGAGATATCTGGGGAGGGAAAAGTGAAGCTCTGTGCTAAACGCCCAAACGCCAGAGTGACGCAGTGGTATCTTCATGCCTGATGAAGCCATCATGAATGCCCACACCCTCTCACCCTTCAGTCTTGCAGCTCGATCGAAATTGAAGACTACAGTAATCAGAAGGGTTAGCAAAAGTGACTCCAAATCTTTTTTGACTCTGAAAATTGGGGACATAAGGGATTCAGCTTGAAAAGGCCTAAATTTGCTTTCTATTCTGACGGAATTCCAAAATATTGAATCATGTGTCTCAGGGATTTAACTACATAGGGCCAATCGCATGAGAAAGGGGCAACCATACAAGCGACCTTACTACTGCTGCTACTACTACTACTACTACTATTACTACTACTACTACTACTATTACTACTACTACTACTAGTACTACTACTACCACTACCACTACCACTACCACTACCACTACCACTACCACCACTGCTACTCCTCCTCCTGCCATTACCATTACCGCTACCACTACTACTAACACTACCACTACCACTACCACTACCACTACCACACCACTACCACTACCACTACCACTACCACTACCACTACCACTACCACTGCCACTACCACTACCACTACCACTACCACTACCACTACCACTACCACTACCACTACCACTCCTGCTGCTGCTACTGCTACTGCTACTGCTACTGCTACTACTACTCCTACTTCTATTACTACTACCACTACTACTACTACGACTACTACTACTACGACTACTACTACTACGACTACTACGACTACTACTACTACTACCACATTAGCCCCACCCGATGGTATGTAAGTGAGCGTTTGGGGGTTGTGGTGATGAGTGTGAAGGGGGGTCGTCTGTTCATGGGCGGGTGAGGGGGGCGGGCTGGCCTTCTTCATCATCAACTTGGAGATCAGCGCTGGGGCTGTGCATCTGGCATGTGTTGGCATCGCAGGTGTTTGAACAACTTTAGTTTTGCCACTGACTTGTTTTGGTGATGGTCCCGAGAAATCTCTCAAGCTAGGTTGGGTTCCATGCTCAGAGTGGCTAAGAGAGCGGAAGACTCAGTCACGCCAGTAACACTTCAATTTGATTTTGTATTTGTCGAAGCCATGCCACGGTTAGTTCACGCTAAAAATTCACACTCAAACTTCGGACTGGCATATTCAAATTATTCTCAGACTCAAACCCAGAGTGGCATTGACAGTCAGACTCAAACTATTTTTCAAATTCAAACTCAGACCGGTAATATCCACAATCAAGTTCACAATGGATATTCAAACACAAATTCAGATTGGCATGCAAAGGCTCAAATAGACTCAGACCAACATGCAGAATCAGATTCAGACTGTCAGTGATTCTCGGGCATTGGTCTAAGGTTATGGGTGGCGATGAGAGTGGGCCACTGTCACCGTCGTTGGCTCAGCGCCGCGAGATTGAGTCAATGAGGTTCAAGTTGATTGCACTGAAGGTTGCAGAATCAGTTTCTTAAGGTTTTTCTGAAGGTTGGGTTTAAGTTTTATTTGTTGGTTTAGGGTTTATTTGAGATGTATTCAGGGACTTTAGGGTTTAGTTAGGGTTGGTTTAAGGTTGGTTAAGGTTGCTTAACACGGACGGATCCCTAAGTTCTTCAGCCAATGTTTTCCAGGTTTCATCCTTTGGAATCAGACCACTCCATAGCCATCAGATTTGTTTTACATAGAGAAATCAATTATTATTTTCATTGGATAAATATTTCCAGCACACTTGGTTAGATTACCCAAGGGTAATTCCAGTTTTAGTTGTGCATTTCCTTGACTTTTATATTAGACCACAAGAAAAATCCTTGTTTCCTCCCTTGGTGAACCCATCAGAAAAGACATAATTCATCATAATTCCAATAAACTCCCGCCATATCTTTTCCTGCTGGTTTCTCCCAGTGTTTAATGGTTAAACCAGAAGCCAGGTGAAGGGACGAAAAGAACCTGTGTTGGTCTACGAGGCGACACGGCGGTCAGGAAATCCACCATCAAAACTTTTTCAGAGGAAAACATCGAACTATTTTGCTGGTTGGTGGTTTGGAACATTTTTTATTTGTATTTGGAAGAATCATCCCAACTGACCAATGTTTTTCAGAGGGGTTGAAACCACCAACCAGTTTGTCTTTTCCTATAGTTATGTTACATTACTGACGCACAAAACTGGATATTTTTTAGGATAATATTCACAAATACACATGCCATACGTGTAGAGAACAGGTCGAGTTTGTCCTCAAAACCCAGTTCGTATCGGAGAAAAACATGAGGATTCAACTTATATGACACGTGATACACACACACATGTTGTTTGTCGATTCTTCCCTAAAAAACGAAATTTCCGGAAAGAAGGATTCCGAAAAACTATACATTCAAGCAAATTTAAGATGACTTAAAGATGAGTTAAGCCATAAGAATCGAGATTTATCATCATTCCAAGCTGTTGTTGTCAGGTGATGGGTTGCGATCTTACGTGTCCGGGCACCCAGCTGTGTTGGGTAGATTCACCATAAACTCTACTTAACATATATACTGGTTGGTGGTTTGGACATTTTTTTCCATTTCCAGCAGGAACATCGTCTCATGTCAACCTTGCATTTGTTCCATCCAACGTGCTTCATACTCAGGCATTTGCGGAAATTCGCAGCGCCGCGGGCTTTGCTACCAAGGTGGCTCCGGCAAGTTTGAGCAGATAATTTAAATTTGCCATGAGTCCAAGGATGACAGTTGATTGTGTTTGCCAGCAGGTTCACTTTTCAAGCGGCTCAGGTAACATGGTCAAACTCAGCCAGATCATTGTCAAACTCAGACGTGGTCAATGGTCAAACGTAAAGCCAGTAGCTAGGAATGTCATACCATGTGAAAATCATTTTTCAGAATGAGGGTCAAATTTATCCGTCAAATGTCACCTACAATGCAGAATTCTTCGACTCATCAAGAGGTTTATCTACGACAACCCATGCAGAAGAAATCACAATAGAGTTTGAATTGAATCGCTGGTCGATGTCGTCGACGAATTCCATTGCGCTGGCTTTGCTTCCAGAGAATTACCTGAAGATTGGATTGCAGCTGGACCGCCGTGGGCAGCAAACATTGTTCCTGTTGCAGCATGGTTGCATGTAGACATGAGAGAAACATTGTGTCAGTATAAAACTGTCTGTTATAAAACTGTTGTACATGTATGGACAGGTGGAAGCTGGACCCAGATCTTTGTGACCAACAGCAACCTGGCATTACGGATTGGACTGAATGTAACTGGATGGTCATGTTTTCGTGCAGGGGCAGGGATTTTTAGGTCGTTTATTGATGGCAAGCAGTGTCCGTCATGTTTCTGACTGAGGATACAAGATTGTGAGTCAGGGAAAATATACAACCTCGAGTCCTCGCTGCACTGGAAATATGTCGAACGTGCCATGGCCACGGAAGGTGGCCGTTATGGCTTGGCCCATAAAAGGCATGCGGACACCAGCTCCTTGTTTAAATTGTTCATTGATTGCAGCCCAGCGACTTTTGTTTTGACATTGAAATTAATGTTGACTGATGAGAATGTTTGCACGTCTTCCACTTAAGCCATGCTCCTGCTCAGGGGACAGTGAGCCTTCCAAACGGCGCTGCCTTTAGCTGCCCACAGATGCTGGTCTACGCTGTTGACGTAGCAGTGCAGTGCCACAACTTGGTTTGGCTTCTTTCGTATCTTGCTAGCAGCTAGAATTTGCTGGCGCACTGATTCATTCGCTTCTCGTGATTCTGGAACTCAATGTGACTGTAAATTTCCATTTTTGTTCAATACCTTGAACTATTAACTCGCCACTGCGCAAATGGCAAGCGCCAAGGAGTGATGACTATGACCGAGCCGCCCATGACCGAGATCTTATGAAGAATTGTGGATTGGACCGGAGGACACGAGCAGGAGCCCCTTGCCTGTGCTTTGCCGATCTAGTCAGTCTAGTGGGTGTTAGGGAAGCCAAAGGTTTTGGTTGGTCATGAGTCACAATCAACCCCTGAGGTTCTGAATCACCCGCACATGCAGCATTGCTTGAAGCACATCGTTTGCAATCCGGCCATGCTCATCTTGATCAACTGCACTGCTGGATTTCATAGAGCAGCTACGGTCGCTGGCTGGCTCTATGGATGGCTCTCAGTATCTTGGTGGTGACATAATCCGAGTTGTCACACTCGATTCTCCTGCACTTTCTTTGAGTCATTGTCATGAGGCAAGTGGGGTGGACGTTGTCGCTGCCATCTTGAGCCTCAGCAGAGACTGGGGAGAGGATGTGGCCAGTCTTTGGCGGTTCTTGCATGGAGACGCAGATTCGTGGCTTGGCTTGGAGTCTTGATGAGTTTCGAATCTGAATGTGAAAGTGAATATCATACTGAATCTCATCATATCTTCATGAGTTTTGAATCTGAATCTGAAACTTTACTACTGAATCTCAAATCATGTCTTCTTGAGTTTTGAATCTGAATCATACTGGCCTGGATCTAAATTGTATGCTGCTTTGAATCTCAGCTGCTTTCGACATCTTAGGTCAGCGGTCATGGAAGCGATCACCCACAACTGTCGGGCTCACGTCTGGGGCTTGCGAGATTTCAAGAAACGATGCAGTGACATACTATGTGAGTTCCACGAGCTGCATCCTCCTTCCAAAGATTGGATGCCCGCATTGATTTCAAAGTTTTCTGGTTCTGATGTGCGATGACATGCATGTTTTTCTGTGAGCTTTGAAATGGCAATGATTATGTGGTGCCGAGTGAGTCTGATTCTGAGGAGTCTGAAACTCGAGCCCGCTGAGACGATCGATTTGGAAGGGGCGGCGTCGGAGGAAACTGAAGGAGGCTTGGATGCAAAGCCGCCTGAAGAGAAGAAGAGCGAGGAGGTGGAGGAAGAGGAGCCAGTTCAGGAAGTGGAGGTGGAGGTTACGTCAGAGGACGAGGTGGATGCTTCCGCTTCTTCATCGACGCATTCGGTAATGCCACTTGATGAAAAGTCGTGTGTTGTGCCACTCGAGTGTGTGAAGCTGCAGTTTGCAAAGTTTGCATTTGGTAAATCCTCCTTTCCAAGGATTGAAGTGATGTCTGATGCCAATTTGGCTCTCAACCTTCAAAAGATGGTCCTGAGATTGGAGACCCACCATCAGCATCACATCATGTTGCTTGGCAAGTGGCGCCGTTGCATCAACTTGGCATTGCTGTTCCAACCTTTGATGCAACCTGTCGAATCCTGTGCTTCAGTGAAGTGTGATTCAACCATTTCAGGCAGTTGCTATTTCATTACCTCCATGCGCCGCAAAAATTCACCAGACGCTTGGATGAAGTTGAAGAAGCGGTTGCGAAGTAAGAAAAGAAAAGTATGATGATAAAGTTGAAGAAGTGTTGCAATGTAAATCAAAGTAATAAGAAATCCAAAAATTGGAATCGCATTGTTAAGTTGTGGTTTGTGCATGCGTGCGCTGAGATATCAATGGCTACATCGCAGGGGCGCTGAAGAAGATTGTCAAGAAGTAGCAGCTGCAAAGTCAGAATCGGCGATCAGTGGACCGGAAAAGAATGGCGTCGGCAGTCCGGAAGCAACCATTCAAAGAAATTCACAATCAATTCTGGTGCCATCAAGAACAGACTCAAGTTCCTCAAACTCATTGCTGTGAATGGTACTTACTGGTACTTGAAAAACCATGTTGAACAGTTGAACATTGATTCTTTGCACTTGTCAGGTTTGCGAGTGGCTTGACAGCCTGAAATGTTGAGGCCTGAGTTCACAACAGTTTGGTCGAGTCACATAAACTAAAACAAATTTTGTTCTGCATGACTTTCGCAAAAATACATTAGATTGTGAAACATTGCGCTCTCAGTCCTGCAGTTTAGGCAGAACGTTGTAAGTCGGGGCGCTGGGGCGCTGAGGTTTGGTGGTGGGAGTGATGCTTTGTGTGCGCACCTGACCTCAGCCAGGTGCTAGTTGCCATTTGGTGTTTAAATTAAATAAGTCTGGATTCGGTAATGTTTTAGTAGAATTTGTCTTTCCATTTTGTGTCCTTGAGTCTTCCAATTGGCCCTTTCTTCAGGTTGTCCATCCCACCATGCGCTTTCCTCAGCAGTGAAAGTTGTTTGAGTTGCTTTGGAACGCTATTAAAAATCTGTCATCATCATGAAATTCAATTTCAGAATCATCAGTCTCCCTATTAATTATCAAATTCAATTTCAGAATCATCAGTCTCCCTATTTTAAAATCAATTCAATTTCAGAATCATCGAAATCTGTTATCAAATTCAATTTCAGAATCCTCAGTCTTCCTATTTTAAAATCTGTCAAATTTCAGAATCATCAGTCTCCCTATTTTCAAATCTGTCCAGAATCATCCAGTGCGTGTGAAGTTCCTTGGTTGCTTGGGTCTCAGTTCGGGTTCTGCCATGTGATGCAATGCTTTTCCGTGCTGATCGGTCATTCAGAAGGTTTGCTCCAAGCGAGTCTCCAACTCAGGCAAACTTGACATGTCTCAAGAAGTTCAAATAATAAAGTCGAACATTTAGATTCAATCGTGGGAGGCCGGCAGTCCACGGTGTCTATTATTCTGCCTGGGCTGAGTTTGATTCTTCGTCATGCGGTCCCTGTGTGTCTCCACAGGTGCCAGTGAGATCAAGTTGTAAATTGAATATGAATGAGTGACATGGGTTTCATTGCTTGTCGGTCGTGAGTCCTGAGTTTGTGAGCGATAAAGAATCCATTGCGTTGGCATCAAGATGTTGTTTATGAGACCTAGCGCCTGGTTCGTTTGGAGGATGTTGGAAGCCTCTGTGGTGCCAGGGCCTCATTGATTGAGATATTTCTGAATCGAATTTCACAAAAAACGTAGGCTGCCTCATGTTTTTTGCGTGCCATTCATGGTTCACAACGCGTTCAACCATTCTGCTGTTATGTTGCAGGGTCAAGCTGCATGCTGATTTGATTTCGTTGACCCTGCCATGAAGAGACCTGCTGCCTCGCTTCATGGCCCTGCTTCATCGCCAATCAAGCGTCCTGCCGCAAAGCCTAAGCCTAAGCCAAAGGCTAAGGCTAAGTCTAAGGTAATTAAGGCAAAGGACCCACCGAAAGGACGCTCAATGGACGAGGCCAGGTTGAAATCAACTGCCACATGTCGTTAAAATCGTTGAGGAGCCATTGCCTAAAGCATGATAGATGAACTTTACATCAAGTCAGTGTGTTATTTTCAAACTGGAAGGTATTGGTCGCAAACGACGGCGGCACCAGCTCATCGGTTTTGAAGCGCAAAGTGCGTCAGGACCGAATGTGTTGTGGTGTTAGGATTCTTGATGCTATTCATCTACTAGTGCTTGATGTCAGCGCTGTGTCAAAGTCAACAACGTGAGTCACAGTGACAGAGTTCAATCACAGTTTGATGCACGTGTCCAACATTCAACAGTCACGCTGTCCATAGTTTTGGCTCAGTCTCAGGATTTCTGCAGAAAGCATCAGAAAGCCAACATGCAAGTCCAACATTTCCGGATTTCCAGAAGCAAGTCAACAGTAAGCAGCCGTCCGGCATGCGACAGTAAGAAAATTCACTTAAAATTAGTCACTCCAACAGTCGTCATATTTTGGTTGTCCATGCTGTCTACTTTGGAACACAGCCCTCCATCAGCCACGCAGCCATGGAGATCAATCTAGAGCTGGTTTCCTCTGAGGTGGCATCCAAGAAGAGGAAGGGGGATCAAGAGTTTGTTTTGGCGTGCTATCGAAGCAATCGAGATCTCCCTGCCCGGCTGAAGCAGAACCGCGTGAAGCTTTTGGCAGGGCCAGGCGGATTGAGATTGGTGGTCTGGAAAGACACCATCGCACCTTGAATTAAGATTTAATATTCAGCCATATTCAGCCGCATTATTTTAATGGTTCATAGCCTTCTTTTGCCTTTGCTTGCAGTTTTGTGGGCGTGTTTGCCTTCCCAGATTGTAGCCCAGTTGTTTCAGTGCTTGGCGCATCTTGGCGCTGTCTGCAGTGATTTGTTTGATATGAGGTGGATATGATGGCCAGCAGCCAGGACGAGACCGTCAAGCTGTGTTTGGCCGAGCTTTTGGGCGCTGACTCTGCCAGCTCTGCATCCAGCGAAGAGACCTCCAGCGACGAGACCGCCAGCAACTTGTACAAAAAAAAAACGGCTTCATGATTGCCAGTTCGAGAGTTTAGGTTTCAAAGATTCTGACAAGGTTTAGGTTTGGCAGCCGGTGTTGATGCTGATGCCATGCAGCTTTGAGTTTTTTTAGACTGATGTTTTCTTCGATTGGCCTGATAAGTTGAAAATCAACTTGAAAGTGGATGACAGACAAATTTTAACACTCATGTTGCTCCTGCCAGGCTCTGCGGAAGAGCATTCATCAGCTGCATCAACAGCATGCCCGGATGAAAATGAGAATCCGCTGGAAGAAGAGAAAGACTGTGATGAGCTGCTTAGTTGATGCGCGCTTAGCGCATTTGGCAGTTTTTGCCACCATGGCAACTCTACAGTAGTCGCTGCCAGTCATAGCAGCTATACTGGTGGTTTTAAAAAAGACGCGCAGCCGTTTGCGGGAGCCGGGGGCATCGTTGCATGATGCTTGATTGGGCCTGTTTCCGGCAAATCATTGCTTGAATCAACCGTTGATAGACATCAGTCATGTGCCATCACGTGATAAGCGTTTTCGCCAGGACAAAATCATCTGTGGCAGCACCATGAAGAGGGAGATGGAGCAGATGGCAAACAGCGGCGAGTGGGCAGCCAAGTTGGCAAGCTTTGTCAATAGAGACTCGGATAAAATAAGTCAAATGGACTCATGGGTTTTGACACTCATTGACAATAAATAGATAATTAGTCCATCAGAAGGTCGGCTGGTAGTCACTAAACTCGCATTCCGTGAGATTGAATTTCTTGTCAACATTTGTTTTGCCAGTTCGTTGTTGAAATACGTCAACCTATGTCAACCTTGTTATTGCTTGGTGACACATGTCTCAGGACAGCTGGAAAATGTGGAGATGACAGTCAACATGTGGTCAGATTGTGCTGGGATGTGCAGTGAAGTCTTTGGACTGAACAAGTTGTGCCTGGACGCAAGTATAGTCATATGACCACTGACTTCAGGATACTTCAGGCTTGAATCACAATTTGATTGGGTTTGGAAACTGAGGTTCGAAGAGATTGAGCAGGTGACCAATGGCAATGTGAAAATGCGGACGAACTTGGTAGGCGCCTGTGACTCAAACCCCGACTGCTTGCAGTTCATTGACACCAATCACTCTCCAAGAGACTTGATGTATTCTGTCTTGGCATCATTTTTTCTGGTGTGACTCTGACTGTGATTATGATTCTGACTTTGGTTATGACGTTGATTCTGAATTTGCAGAATTGATGCATTCTGTCTTGGCATCATTGTTTCTGGTGCGATTCTGATTTTGAATATGATCCCGACTTTGATTATGACAGTGATTCTGAATTTGCAGAACCTGATTTTGGTTCTGAATCTTGTGATTGGAAATTTTACCATTGTCTAAGATAACCTGTCTCTGACTCTGAATCAAACTGCTAAGGGTATGTAAGGGCCCGGTGAGGCTCCTTTCAAAATTCAGACCCTGGCCTTTTTGTGGACTTGAGTCTGATTGTCTCAGTCATACGTTTTGCATTTTCTAAGGATGCCTGGTGGATGAAATGAAATCAAGGCGCATTGATGACCTTAATGACTCCAACGGCAGCCAGGTGCTTGTGTATGATTTGAAGACCCAGAGTTGGCAGTACATACCGCAACACATTGGTGTCTACACTCTTGGTTTCCCATGTACTCCATGGAGTATGAAACTTGCAGCAAGTTTGAAGTGTGATGTAGTGCTGGTGAAATCATGAGATGTTCTGACCCGATGTGCTTGGTGGTGTCATGACCATCATGACCTGCCATGTCATTCCATCTTGAACTGAGGAGAGGCCTCGGAAAAGGTTGGGAGGACCCAAATGCAGCGCCATTCTTCGTTGGAATCGAAACCATCCAACGAGTACAGCCGATGGTCTTTGTGTTGGAATGTGCCCTTTTGCTGAAGTATATAGTTTTGAATCACATGTCTGTCATCGTTGAGACTATTATCTTGCTGACCGGAGTCCTGCAATCCACGGATGACCACTCAAGCTCAGGTAGAAGGCATGACAAACCGCAGCTCTGGGAATGCGGCTGAGCCAGGCAATCCAAAGAACGACCTTGACAAAGCGTTGGAGTACATCAACCAGAAACTTGCGAACTCTTACATGATATCCATTTTGCGCAACCAAACCCCTCTTTCCCATGGGTATCCGATGATGCGACCAAGGTGGTACGTTTCTAGGCTGAGATCAATTTAAAATAAAGGCTTGCAAGTTCCAATTATTATGTTTCCAGAGCCACTGTTTTTTTGATTTTTTTGAGCCCAATCCGAGGCTGTGGGAATCCTTCGAGGTGAGGGCGTTTCTGAAGACTTTGATGCAAAGTGTCAGGATATCAGGACAAGGTCATCAGTATCAGCAGCATCTGACTATTTTGATTTCCTGGGCCTCAAACGTCCAATTGTTCCTTGGGAACGCCTGCATGCCCTTCCAAACCATGACGCATCTTTGTTGCAAATATCCCTTCAACCGTGTGCAATTATTTTAATTTCTGATTCATTATTCAAAAGCTGACTTCCCCCACTCGCCCTGATAAAAGGAAATGATGCGTCTTGAACGTTGTGGGTGCGAAGTGAATCCTTTCCAAGTGTGCCAAGTGCACAAATGCAACTGCGGAGATTCGGCTCAGTTATTTTACAGTCATAACTTATCAAAACTGCATGCGGCCAGCATCATGCAATGTGATTGAGATTTGTGAAAACACCAAGGATGCAAAGGGGCTCTGACATGCAGCTGGCGACAGGCCCACGCAGAATTTATGAAGAATCACAGCCACCGGGCGGCACTTGCAGTTTGTAAGCTTCATGGACACAGTCACAGTTCTTGGCACACCATTGCCTGATAATTTCAAAGGTGAGTTGAAGAACATCGTCCTTCAAGAAGAGTCTGGAAAAATCACCTTTGTGGAGATGCTTGGCTTTACGAAAGTATCCCATTCACTGGTTGGTCAAATTTTAATAACTGTAGCAATTGGTCCTGTGAGGCTTGAAGTTGGAAATGGTTTGGAGCCAAGGCTTTTTGAGTCTGCCGGGATCAAGCAAACCAGTTCGGCCCGAGAACGCAACATGCTGAACATTCTGAGCTACAATTGCAGCCCATTGCGGACCAGCAGAGTCGTGATTGACAAATCGCAGTCCATCAAGCCGCTAGTCTGATTTAAGTTTACCGAATTTGATTGATTGCAGATTTGTGAGTCTGAGTTTCTGAATTTGATTGGTCAGTGACAGATTTAAGTTTCTGAATTTGATTGATTGCAGCGTTTGAGTTTGATTGAAGTTTCTGAATTTGATTGATTGCGGTGTTTGATTTGTGAGTTTGATTTGATTGCAGTGTTTGATTGGTGAGTGTTTCTGAATTTGATTATTACTGGTATTGCCAGAGCACCTTGCAGGCGCTGTCAATTCCGTGAAGACGGCTCAGTTCCCACTCTTGCGACACGGTCTTCGACCTACTCCATGAGCTTGGGCCGGGACCTTGAGCTACCAGAACTTGCAACACTGATGCTTGGTGTGTTGAAATTGATTGTGAGTAACCACTCTATCTTTTGTGATCTTTGATGAGACAGTGTTCAGTGTCTTTCTTTTTCAACTCACTTTGTCTGCGAGAAACTCATTTGAGATCCTTGTCGCGCAAAGGATGGGATTGCCCCCGTCTGCAGATTTCACAGGGCAAACCGGGCCAGCTGTGCAGAAGATGATCGGAAATGGGATGCATGTGGCATGCGTTGGACAAGCGGTTGGCATAGGAGTCTTGGTGAGAAGTGGCTTGATTTGAGCTTGATCTTTGGATCAATGCAAAACGGGGCCAACTGAGCTTCGAAGTTTGGACCTTTGCAGAAGGAAACATAAGGAAGCAGAGTTTGGGTATGGTGCAGATTCTGAAATCATCAGACTCAGATCAATCTCATGTTCAGTGTGCATGTCTTACTATCAGGGTCACAGGGGTCCTGGCCTATAGAAGCCTCCAAGATTAATTTCGACCGAGTTTTTGCCTTTGTATGAAAAATTCGGTCGAAATTAATCTTGGGGGCTTCGCACGCATAGGGAACATTCTTGGCCAGGACCTCTTTATTCTGATGCCATAGATTTGAAGTTTTGTGGTCAGCACCGGCATGTGGTCTCATACCACGTTCAAAATCAGGTATTACACTCAAGATTCAACAAATTTTATAAGTGTCAAACCAGTCTCAAAGTCAGAGTCGTCCTGAAACAAAAGATTTGACTGCAAATCTTCGTCAAGGAAATCAATCAATCATCGTGTGGCCCCGTGCCGGAACAAAAAAAAATCGAGTTGGGGAACCCAATGTAAATCCAATGAGATTGAAGCAAAATGCATTCAAAATGCTAGTATTTGGATCACACAGACCACCGTTCAATAGTTTTGTCACCCTAATTCCAAATGATGCACGTCAATGGAACCCACGTTCGAGATGGTAGGGTTTGCAATCCACACGTCGTTCGTACCTACGTTCAAGTATAATAGATGTCCACCATAGATCCCCGTCATTTGAACCCACGTTCGAATCTATACCGGGCACACGTCGTTCGTACCCACGTTCGGGACTTCTAATCCCCCGTCAGTCAAAATTTTGACTTAAATTTATTTACATGACTCTAATGTGCAAGAAAGGTGGAGGACCTCCATCCCCCATGTACGGTCGTACCCAGGTTCGGCCGTACAACATCCTACGATGGAGCTGGCCCCCGTCAATCACCCGATACAAAATTGCATCATAGGATGTTGTACGGCCGTACCTGGGTTCGACTGTACGTAGAAGGTGGAGCACCTCCATCCCCCATGCACATCAGAGTCATTGGCTTGAGAAATTTTTGGCTTCAAGCCCGTCAGTTTGCTGGTGATCATGGCGGCTGTGCCCGAAGAAGCTGAGCAGCGGCGTCTCTTTGCTGCTGCCAGGAAAGCAGCCAAGGATTCCTTGGTCGAGATCGACATCCAGAAGCGCTTCTGTGATGTGGTGCGCTCCGGCCTTTTGATGGAAGAGCTGGAGCATGCTTTCAGTTTCACGCAAACCAATTTGGATGGGCCACTTGAATGCACTGGCTGTTTGGATAAATTATCGCACAGAGTATCAAAACATTTGGAATTGTTGAGACGTTGTCAGGAAACATGCCAAAGGAGAAGGCTGTCCCACCAGACCAGTTGCCGATGTCAAGGGCAAGACTGGTAAAATGACAGTCGGCGGGAGCTTGGGATACCTGAAGCTCTCAAGTAGAGCTTGCGTCGCGGTGAATCCAAAGAGGATTGAGCTGGCAATGCTTCAGTGGAACAAGAAGCCGATCGATTTGAATCGTCCGGCCCTCAATTTCATATCGGATTCTTTAGCTGTCATCGATTGCATCATCAGTCATTTCATTACAATTGAGTAACTTCTGTCCACGCTGCCAGGAATTCTGGGGACAATTGAGATCAATGCGGACAATGCAGTTTGGGACACAAATGAGTACAAGGACATGCTCCGATCATCTTCAGATTCCGAGCCAATCACTTAGCATCAGTTGAACACTTCAACCAAAATGTCAATCATCAACTTTGCGCTGAGTTTGAACTTTGATTCTGATAATTGAAACTGGCCTGAGTCTGAGTCTGACTTTGAATTCTGCCTTTGATTTGTTTCTGATGCTTCTGATTTTTGAAGTCAATGTCTGAATTTGAGCTGGCCTGAATGAGTTTTTGTGCCATGAGTGCCTCTGATTCATCATGGCTGGAGCTAAGGGTGGCGGCTGCATGCCTGCTGTGCTATTGGCTGAAAGACGAAGAGCACATCAGCTACTGGCTCGCTGACTCCTTGACTGATGTGGTGTTTTGCCTGTCTCCTCAAGGGACTGGTGCTGACTTCTTGCTCAAGAAGTTCAGCAACTTAGCTGAGCTGGTATGGAATTCTTATTACATCATCCATGTGAAACTTAGTTGAAAGATGTTGAAAGTATGAAATGTGACGGACCAACTGGCTGGCTGCTCGGCGCATTGTCTAAAAATTGCTTCAGGTGATTACGAAGAAGAAGAGAAAAAGAGGAACGTGATGGGAATGTCTGCCCGGGCCAAGTGTTTGGTTCTCCTGGAGCTCACCCAGTCTTTGGGTGACAAAGTGGAGGATGTCGCCGCAAAGCTGACTTCTGAAGATTGGTCTGCCGATACACTGAAGCGCTACGTGGCGGTTGCTCGGAAGTTAGAGTCGCAGCCGCAGTTGGTCCAGACAATCTTGCAGCTGGAGTTTGAGCTGGGGCGTGATTCGGCTCTTGATGGAATCACAGCCTTGCGATCCTTGGTTGGTCTCAACTTAGAGGAGACCGATGCTGTCTTTGTTGTAACTTGGCTGATTTTTAGTGCAGAATTGGATTTCAATCCGGGCGCTGAAAACGTGAAGACTTTGATATTGATTCGTGCTTTAACTTCAATTTCTGGCTGCAGCGCTGTGTCACTGTGCAGGTGAACATCTTGGGGGTGGAGCAAAGATGTGGATTCCGCCGAAAAGGGTCCGTGGTTCCAATGAGACATTGCAAGGGCAACTTTGACATAGCAGTGCGTCTCAAGTCCATATTGATCAGGAGGGACCTGTTCAAGCACCTGGCCGGAATGTTCAAAAAATTTGAGTCTGAGATCCTCAGCTTCATGGAAGCTTCCTGGTACAAACACTTCATTGGGAGCCAGCAGGAAGCTGAAGGATGTGTAGAGCAGCCTGAAGATGACGATGACATGAAGGTCGAAGTGTCAGCTTTTGCTTCAAAAGGTCCCGTGATGAGGTTTTGCACAAAGTTGGCCAAGGGGCATTTCGAGCTCTCCTTGTGCAAGATTGCGACGCTTGAACACATTGGTCATAAGTCGTGTGGGAATTAGGTGTCGGATCGTGCGGGTGAGTTTGAGTGACTCTGAGACTTCAAAGTCAGTATGGGTTTGCTGTTGTGCCCGACCAAGGAAGGAATCTGTGCCTGGGAAGTCCCTCAACCTGACCAAGGACGATGCCTTGCAGAAGCAGGTGGAAGCCTGCCGTGAGAAGTATGCGACGCTAAGGCTGAATTTTGTGATATTCATATTCACATTCAACATGACCAGTCGTTCAGAACAAATTCATTACAAATTCGTTGCCAATGATTGAAAACATCCACAAAACCCATTGCCAATGATTGAACACATCCACAAAACCAATAGTTGACCATGAGAGGATGGCCGTGTGCATGTCGGCTAAGGACAGACTTTCCTCCTGAGCCTCCTGCCACCCAGAAGCAGTCGATGGTGAGACATGAGTTCTTGGAGGTGACGACGACTGCGGAGATCGAGTCTGATGCCCACTACCTTGAGGAACTTAGCAGGTTTAACATTCAAGCGACCCAGCACGAGGCTCGAGTGATCCAAGAGCAATTTGGCTTGATTGATAATTTCAAAAAAATATGAAATTCAATCCTACGTACTGTGATTTTATGACTTTCGACTTGCGATCGTAATGAAGTTTTGTCATGAACATTGCCGCTTTACGCTTTGAGGTACATGGATGCCAGAGTGGAGTGGCTGATTTGGCAGAATGGTACGGACGGAAGACTTGAGCGGCTCCCTTTGCTTCGGGAAGCTTCTGCGCCGAAGGTGCTGCTGTATGAAGCGCAAAATGATGGCATGATCGACTTCGAAGAGGTCAAAAAACGCCGCGTGAATGTATTCACGGGTCTGGGCGTGGGAGCCTCAAGCCAAAGGATCGAGAACCTGATGGAGATGTGGGAATCGATCCAGCAAACCTCCACGCCAGAGATGAAGGACAAAAGTTGCCTCTGCATCATGTGCAAGGTGGACAATTTGAAAACGAAGTCTGCCCTCGACATCATCCGCACCAAGATCCCCAAGAAGGCAGCCAGCGCGATCATCACGCTTGACCCAGAGCAAACAGACTTGCTGTCCAGGATCAGGCGCGGAAAGCGAGCTTTTGGAATCTTTGGCTAAAGTTGATGACTAAAATGGTGTTGCCTTTGAACCTTTTTTGGGTAATTATAGTATAGACGGTATAGACGTGGTGGGATGTTACTTTGCATTTGGAACAGTTGTGGATCGATTTCCAAAGACAGCATTCGGTGTCTTACTGGTTTGTGACGCAGTCATGTCCCCAGTAAGGAGCGCACGTGGAGGACAGGCTGGCTTTGGCCTCGCACAAGGGCTTCGCAACTGCGGCGTCGACCATGAAGCATTTGAAGGCAACCGATACGTTCTTCAATCGGTGGCCTGTGCCCCTGATCCCAATTGGCAACTTGAAGGTCTGCAAGGTGGCTGAGTATGACCTCATGTTCAGAGACGACACCACCACGGACCGGCTGCACGAGGAGTGCTTCTGCATGCTGAGTCTGGTTTTTTCATTAGGCTACTATACGAGTCTTGCGTTGTTTCTTGTGTGATTTTGATTTTGATGCCGTTTCTTGTGGGATTTTGATTTTGAGTTTGAAGGAGATTGGAGAAGAGGGCGAGATGATTGCCACGGACATGGTGGGTGAAGACGAGTGCATCCCTTTTCCGCACGAGGCCCACCAGGTGTTGACCCAGGAGATCTTGCACATCTTCTCAGCAGGAGTTTTGGTTGCTGCGGGGATTGGCAGCGGGCTGTCTGTCCTTGGTGGCTTGCTTGGTGGTGCCAGGGTGGTCGCAATTTGCAGTTCCAAAAGCCATCAAAAATATGTGCAGAAGAACGTGACCCAATGGTTGAAGGAGAAGAAGCTGGTCCCTGGTACTGTGCTGCCAAAGCCGCCACAGTTGCAGCAGTGGGAACAGAAGAAAGGACGTGGTGTTCCTCGACCACCTGCAGCTGCCAATGGAGTCCCGAGCCCAGCGCCCAAGTCAATGGCGTCCCCGTCCAATGGAAGCAGCCCAACCCCAACTCCGAATGCTGGTGCCGGTGTCAGCGCAAGCGCCAATGGAAGCAGCCCAGGCCCAACTCCGAATGCTGGTGCTGCAAGTGCCAATGGAGGACCAGGGAGGAGTTTGCTGGGTGCCTTTGGAAATGTTTCGATGTGAAGCGGCTTCTTGAAAGCCATAGCGTCATGGGTCAGAATGAATCAATGTCAGACATTGATTCGCCATTTTGATGCAGAGCATCTGACTCTGCGATATTTGATTTGGCACATGATGTGCGCTGGAGTTTGGCCACAAGAGCCTGGATCTGATCGGATAGGGGAAATCATTCTTGCAGCTCAGCTGCTGCAGTGTTTTTGAGGATATTACGTCACCATTCAGCCTTAGCAAGTTTCAGAGACTCACTTTCACTCAGATTTCGCTGGGGTCCGTTTTATTTTCACAACCATTGCACTCACATTCAGTTTCAAATTCCGCGCAGCTTTTTGATCGAACGTCTGTCACTTTGTTTCTGATGGCTCTAGAGCTTCTGACGGAAAGCGAGCGCAAGTTGATCAAAAGAGAGGTGGCTTACTTGCACAAGTTGTCTTTTTTTACTGGCATCGCTTGATTTCTATAAATTTCTTACCTGTCTTCAAAGATCTTAGACAACCGATTTGAACTTCCCCTTGAGACAATTTGGGTCTTCCCGATAGCATTCTGAGGTCAAAAAGATTTTGGAAGATGAGGAAAACTCTGAGATTAGTTTGAAGGGCTTGTCAAAGCTGGTGACAGAGAGCACCAAGTTGAACTGCGCATCTTGGCTGAAAGTCAAAGCGTTGGCAAAACATGCGCCATTGGTTTCCCATCGCAGTAGCCTTCTTGACTTTGATCGTTTTGGCTGAGGAAAGTGGGGAAGGCTACGTTGTGATGCAGAGAGTTGTTATGAAGCAGCGTTCCGATTCCAGGACTAACACTCCCAAAAAGAAAGTCTTGGTTCCGATGTTCAAGAAATGATTGGTGTGATGGATGCGGGCGAAAAATCAGGCGGCGCATGGATGGCAGCGTTCTCTTATGAAATCTTGTAAGAGATGCCTGCCTGATGAATTATCTTCAGTGAGCGATGTTTTCTTGTGAAAAATTGCATTGATCGAGATAGATCACTCTTTGAGAATTGTGTTGAAAGCACTCCTGAGGCCAGTGGATTGCTGGATAACCCCGGGCGCTCACGATGGTGCCAGCGAAGGACTGTCAGTGCACTTTGCAAATTCAAGCAATTTCACGCTAAAGCCGTCTTGAGATCAGTGTCACACTCAGATTCAATTTGAGATCAGAGTCACACTCAGATTCATTTTGTTTTGATTCAGTCTCAGTGTCAAATAGCAGCCAAATACACAATGGTAGTCATTCTAATATGTCAGTCTCATGGGTCAAAATCAGTCATTGTCAGGAAGAAGTAAATCTTCAAATTCATCTTGGCTTGAAAAACTGCCACGCATCAAATGCATTGTGCAGCCAAATAGTATCAAACCCACAAAGTCCTGCCCATGTCAGCCAGTCATCGGATATTATGATATGAATAAAGTCACTGGCATTGAAGATCCTTGGATGATTTGATGTGTATATAGCGAGGCCCACCTCTTTCACTCAGACCATGGAAAGGAACTGTTCGTGCCATCGGTGTTTTTGCAACTTTGCAACTAAGGAGTCTGCTTTGATGACGCGGGGTGCATTGATTGCAACTTTATCTGGATTGCAGCTGCGCTTGCATTTTGAAATGTTGAGTATGTTGCATCCATCTGCATCAAGTCTGTTTTGGGAACGTGAGAATCCTTTTTGTAGGAGGCCCTTGGCTGGATGTTGTTTGAAACCTCTTCGCCCAAGGTTGACCGACATCCTTCAAAAGTACAGTGAAACCGCTAGTGCGCCGCATTGAGACCTTGTTGAATGAACAATGTCTCCATGCCACACACTGACTGGTGATTTTGAAAGCTTAGCTTTGTTTGCGCCATCCTGAAATGGGAGATGTGATGAAGAACTTGCACGTGTGTAAAAAAGACTCGGAGCATTGTGACGTCTTGACGCCGAAAACTGATATTTAGTTACAAGTGGGGCCAAGTTTGCAAACCAAGCTTGCTCATGTAAACGAAAGCAAAATGTTGGCTTTAGTGGTAGACAAGACAGCCATTGCTGGGCACAGCACTGCAACATGGAGCTTTAGCTAGATGCAGAGCTTTGTGGTAGACAAGACAGCCATTGATGGACATACAGCACTGCAACATGGACGACAGCACTTCGAAACCAGAAGCTCTATCGGAGTGCGCTGCGCCATGTGGTAACATGTGGCGACCGTTCTTTGACATCGAACACCTTCAAAGGTTTGCGGACGAGATCACCGACCATCCGCAAGGTGCTGGAAGAGGAGGATTGTGGTGTCCAAAGGAGCTGTCGGAGAAAGCAAGACTTGAGTACAACTACTTCTTGAAGGATGGGAAAACGACTGGCAATTGCTGTGTGCAATCCTTCACAGAGAGCGCCATCGAACAAAATGTGCGGCCAATTTGGAAAAAAATGAATGAACAAAAGCGCTGCCAAGACGCAAGGAAGTTGGCCTGTGACTGGGCTTCAAAGAACAATGACAAAAAGTTCTGGGGAGGCTGCAGTTTCCGGGAAGTGGCAGAGATTGTCAGCCACCAGAGCTTTGAGAAGTGGATCGGTCGCCTCAGACTCACTGACACTTGGGCTGATGTTGCATTTGTGCAAGCGATGGCCTGCAGTGTTGGAGCAGATGTCCTTCTTGTGGATGATTCACAGGAGGCTTCCAAGCTTCTTGGAGTTTCATTGATGGAAGGTGATCATGGTTGCAGTGCATTGGTGCCGATGGCAATGTGGAAGCACTTCCATTTCTGGCCTCTCATTCCATTGGAATCATGTGCGTTAGAGCAGGTTTCCCTGCACGTGTCACCGGGGGCTGAGCTTCGCTTGGAGTCCGACCCAGACTTTGACACATTGCAGGCAAGTGAGCTTGCGATTGGGGGTAGGGAGCAGGAACTTCAGCTATGTGAAGCATTGGTTGCATGGGCGCCTTTTGAATTGCCAACGCCAAAGTTGGTAGACTGTTTGCAGAGCCTTGCCTGGTTGAATGGTATTCTTGAATCTGATGTTCGTTTGTACTTGAATTTGAATTTGAATGTGACATTATTCTTCGTTTGTACTTGAATTTGAATTTGATGTGACATTGAAGCTACCCAACGCTGTCTGTAAGGAACATGACTGGATGCAGAGATGGCAGCGTTCCAGATGGCATCATGGCCAGGGCAAGGCGGTTCGCAATTGTTCAACTGGCCCGGGAGGACAATGCTGAGCAGGAGCTGGCATGTGATGAAGACTCACTGACACAAACCCTAGTTTTTGATTGTGACTTCGCTGTGGCTGAAATAGATCCAGGATCTTCCAGCCCACTCAAGATTTGTGAAAGCAGAGCGGGCCCTGAACGCGGTCGCCACATTGTCTCTCCGGAATGTCAACGCACATGGCGATGATTCCATGTCCAGGATGTTATCATCAAAATCCATTCTGCGCCTTGAAAAGTTCCTGAGTTCCCGTGAAATTGAAACCCGGCATGATTTGTTTCAATGCTTGACTGCAGTTTCAGGGTTTGATTGCATCGAGCTGATACCTTCTGAATGGTGCATTCTTGCCGCCAACCCCAGGAAAAGGACATCGCAGGAAGCTGCTCTACCTCTCGTGCGGAACATGAGTGCCTGAATATTTTCAGGGAAACCCCGGCAATTGTGAAGATTCTTGGCTACGCATTGAGCATGAAATCAAATTATAATCTATGTCGTGGGATCCTTTTTTGGGGCATGTGTCATTTGATTTGCAGCCTCAGGAATTGGAGAATTTTGTGGTCCAGCTTGCCACGTGATCAGAGATTGCAAATGATTCTGAATTTGATGAAGGACGACCCTGGTGTCTTCCGCTTCGCTGGAGTAACTGTTTGCAGCCGAGCGTTCATCAAACTCACGAAGATATCTGCTGGCACCTTGCAGAATGCCCGAAACAAAATCAGCCAGGGTGTTGTGCAAGTCTGGCGAGCTGATGCTTTGTCCTGGATGACTATGAGGAATCAAAGCAAAGCCCACCGGTATCTGGACGCAAGAAGCTGGATAGAAAGCTATGCGGAAACTCACGGTGAGAAGTCGCCCATGAGCCTCCAAGTCTTCCTACCAGCCGGCAGAAAGTTTTTCTACCACTCTCAGTATGAATTTGAAAGGACCCTTAGCACGATTGTGTGGGGTTGGGTTACGCATGGGTTGTGTTTTACCACATAGTGTAGGTCTCCAAGTCTCTCTGTGATCAGGAATGAGCAAGCGCTGGGACATTTGGAAGGCAAACCTGCAGACATTTCCACTTTCCGCCGAGCTTGGTCAAATGAGCTTCCTTGGATTCGGATTGCCAAATCGGATTCTTGTTTGATTTTTTGATCTTGAATTGCTTGAGATGTGATCGGATGTCATGAGCCGATGTGTGCGGCAAAGGAATCCATGTTCACTGCCTGCTCTGCTTGCACGTTCCTGAAGAGCCTTCTTGACAAGACCCCTCGCAGTGAAACCCAGATCGTGGCTGCGGTTCGGAAACGCTTAGGACAGACATTGTATGACATGGTACTCAACATCAGATTCAGAGTCAAACTCAGCGCAAACCCCAATTATCGAATGCTCACCAATTTCCAGGAAGGCACTATGCATTCCAGGCAGCCCAGAGGCTGAGCATTGCACGCTGTCAAGAGATGTGCCGACGGACTGGTGACGACTGGCGCCAAACTCAGCACCCAGAGTCAAGCTCAGCACAAACTCAGCACGTTCGCCATACTTTCCAAGATGAATTTGATATGATGGTGTCTCAGGTATCTGTCCATCGACAAGTGTGACCAGAACAAAACAATTTTGCCTTGTGTCCATGATCTGCTTCTCAACTGAAAATATTAAATTGTGTTTTCATTCGTTTTCGTGCTCGCTCCAGCCAAGGCTGGCTACGCAACTGTTCAAGGGCGATGGCCGCTTTGTTGTGGGGGTGGTGGGCGTTCATTTTGCTGGCCCCAAATGCAGCGTGGATGCATGATGGTTGCAGCAGCATGTCAAAGCGTGGCCGTTTTTTTGTGTATAGGCCGGGTTCTTCATCTGAGGCGAGGATGAATTTTGTCTGACGACGACACTGGAAAATACATCCCACGGCGCCGATTCGCAGGCAACCATGTTGACAAGGCAGATTCACAGGACAGCTGCCAAAGAAGGCCGACTTCCAAACTGTTTGTACGTTGGCGCGGACAACACTCCAAAAGAGACGAAGAACACAACTGTGATTTGCTGGGCAATTTTCATGTTGGCAAGTCTTCGAGACACTGCGCTGTCGGCCATTGAGTTCCAGTACCCCCTTGTCGGGCACACCCACGGATCGCTGGACCGGTTCTTTTCACGTTTGATCACTGCCTTAAGAGGAAGAACGTACTACACAATGGAAGAGATGGCAGACATATCAACTTCATGTCTCAAGGCCTTCAAGCTCAACTGGTCCCACCATGGATCCACCTACAATTTTGCTCATCTCAGAACGCTTTTTGGCATTGAGGTTCACAGATACCGGAATGTGCACGCATTGCGACTCTACGTGGACTCATCAGGTTTGTGGGTGAAGTGGAAGCAGTATGTTTCGGATGAAACTTGGTGCCAGCCGCGTTTGGTGGCTGAGTTTGATCGCCTTGATGTATTTGCAGCTGCAAAGCCTCCCTTGGTGGCTCATGAGTTCGGTGAGTTGGAGAAAGGCAAGCATCTCAACTTCTTGAACAAGCTTGAGCCTTGGCCTGACTTTTCATCGTTGACTCTAAAGAGGTTGTGACAGAAAATCCCCGCACTATATATTTGCTGATGCTAAGGAATCGACGCTGGCTGCATCTGGCCAGTCCCCGCAAGAGCAACTGGCCAAGTTGCGATCATATGTGGATGGATTGGATGCCGGCCCATCTCTGGCAACTTGGTCCGCAATTGAATTTGAATGATTGACCGCACACTGAGTTGGATTGAGATGAGTTTCATGGTTAGTACTGTCTTGAGTCTTGGGCCGTGAGTCTGACATTGAATGACCGGTCTCTTGGCTCTTCTGACTTTGTATCACTGAGGAACGAATGTTGGCCGATTTGAAATGCGCGCATTTGGGGCCATGTCAGCTGGTCAGCCGTGATGCAGAGAGCATGGCAATCCCTGAGGACATCTACTACTCCATTTCCATGGGCGCAGACATTGGGCATTTGCCACAGGATTCTCTTGTCACTGTAACGGGATTGCCACAGAACCGTGAGCCTGCCCAAAAGGCCTACATCCAGCCTGGAGACTTTTGTGTGGTGGCGGGCAAAGATCGGCTGCCCATAGTTCTGGGAGTTTTGATGGAGCTGGTGCAGTACAATGGTGAGGAGCATGGCTTGTGGCGTGGCTGAGTGGCTTCTTGTAACGCTTGTAAGTTGCAAGTTTTGTTTCACAACTGTACCTTCAACATAAAGCAAACAAGACCAGGTTTCGGTGGTATCATCCACTTCGCACGCCAGAGATGAACTTCAAAGCCGGCCGCAAGAAGAAAGTGCTCGACATCTTTGGGAGTTGGGTACCTGCTGATGAAATATCTTTGAACGAAACGGAAGTGCTTCCATCCGTGATGCAGCCAGCTGCGAAGATTCTTGTGTGGGATTTTGAGCCTGAGCCCAGTGATGAGGGAAACCAGGGGTCTGTGGTGATCCCTTTTGCTGTCTATGATCAGCTCATGGACTTGCACGGAGTTGACATGACAGGGTTGAGCCTTTCTTCAACGAAGAGAGGAAATTTGTTTCGCACGCATCGCTTGATGCAGTGATTGGCGGGGCTGTGGAGAAAATACAGTTCCTGCACATGCTGGTTGGAACTTATTGTTGTTTTCAGCGAAGCCTCGCGAATAAGTTGGTCAAATAGCTCATGTTCGGTTGGAACGGGTGCTGTGGTTTAAAACTGCTTCTGGATTGCTCTTGCCAACAGTTGAACCGTGTGCATTGACCACCTTGAGGGCTTAGCTTCGAATATCAGTTGATTTGCTTGAGACCAAGCCATGGCTGACCAAGTATCCGACCCTTTTGCAGATGCTGAATCGTTTATGTTGGAGCTTTTGGTGCATCAGCTGGACCACATGTCATGCATGCGCAAGTTTGAAACGCGCACATCTTAGATTTGTTTTTTGCAGTCAGTGTTTTTTGACCAATGACATGACTCAAAATTAGCGAGTCTGAAGGGGACAAGTAAAGCGACCTTTCTCAAGGTTGCAAAGCATGGTGGTTACTTTGTCCAAGCGAGATCACCTCACTTCTTCGGAAGAGTTGCTTGGCTTGAGAACCTTCGTTGAAGTTGACATGATTTGTGAAACATTTCCATTGTGCGCACCTGAGTTCGGGAGCTGATGGCAAGAACGTGCCCTTGGACAAAATTGATGGTTGCCCCACCCTCTTGTACCTTGGGTATGATTGAGCCTCATGTTTGATTTCCAAAGGACTTAGGCTTTAAGTTCCAGTGTGTGATGGCTTTGGTGTAAACGACTTCACCCGCAATCTTTGGCATCGCTCATTTACCATTCAGGTATGTTTGGGAGAAATCGCAGGAGCGTGTCAGTAAGAAGATCCAGACCGCCTTGAGCATCAGTGACACCCCTGAAGATGCGGTGGAGTTGTTAAACGACATGAAGGTGGAGGACCGAAGCTTCATGTGATATTGGTTGAAATTTGGACATATTGGTTGCCTTTCGCGACAGGGGTTCTGGGCAGGACCTTGGCTATACAGCGACAGCTCCAATCTCTGGAAAGATGCACTTCATCAGTCCATGGGTGGAGGGCCCGATGTTCGAATTAGGCCAGCCCGTCTTGATACCCAGATGTGATGCTGGCCTGGTGAAGTCAAATTCAATAAGACCAGTCGCACTCAATCACACTCACAATATCCATGATGATCATTAATGTGAGTGACTTTCAGGTGACAATGACCATGTCGTGTCGAAGCAGAAGGGATTCAAGATCGTATGCCTTGAAAACGACATGGATGAGTCTGAAGATCTGGAAGATCTTTGAAGGGCCTAGAGAGGGACATGGATGAGTCTGAAGATCTGCGAGATCTTTGAAGGGAGCTGCAGTTTTGTACAGATGCAGCCTGGGTGACTTGTTGCAAACTTGGCTTCTCTGTGTGAGAAAATGGTATTGCTAGCGACTTGCTGCTGCCAACTTGACATTGAGTCTGAATTTGATGAAAAATCAAAGGTTTTGAGCCAAGTCTCTTCAATGTTTTTTACTGCGTGTGCAGGACTTCGTCAACGACTGCGTGGAAATGCTTGGTTTGAGCCTGGTTATTGTTGTTGTTGTTGTTGTTGTTGTTGTTGTTGTTGTTGTTGTTGTTGTCTTTGTCGTTGTCGTTGTCGTTGTCGTTGTCGTTGTTGTTGTTGTTGTTGTTATTGTTGAAGCTGTTATTTGTGATGATGATGATTTTGATGATGCCGTTGTTTAATGGGTTCTCGGGTTGTTTGTGTTCTGGGTTGGTGGGGGGTCTCTACAAGTCCCTTGTATGGTTGCCCCCCTCGTCCTGCGCTGCATTTACAGTATTGTCTTCTGAATCCCAAGGTCCCAAAGGGAATCCGTTATGTCCCCAATTTTCAGAGTCAAAAAAGATTTGGAGTCACTTTTGCAAACCCTTCTGATGTACCTGTTTTCTCCACTCTCATTGTTCTGGCTTGCACTCTTGAACAAGTCACAAAGGAGATATCGAGCGGCAGGGGATAGTTCTGTAGGCTGCTGCCACTGCTACCTCAGCCATTTCATTCATTCATTCATTCATTTCATTTCATGTCATTTCATTCAATTCAATTCATTCATTCAATTCATTCAATTCATTCAATTCATTTAATTCATTCAATTCATTCAATTCATTCAATTCATTCAATTCATTCAATTCATTTAATTCATTCAATTCATACAATTCATTCAATTCATTCAATTCATTCAATTCATTCAATTCATTCAATTCATTTAATTCATTCAATTCTTTCAATTCATTCAATTCATTCAATTCATTCAATTCATTCAATTCATTCAATTCATTCAATTCATTCAATTTATTCAATTCATTCCATTCATTCCATTCATTCCATTCATTCAATTCCATTCATTCCATTCATTCATTTCATTTCATGTCATTTCATTTCATTCATTCATTCATTGATTCATTGATTCATTGTCGACTGAATCTGTCAAGGTGGCTCCAAGATAACTTGCGTGGGATTTCCAGTGACCGGTAAAATCACCAAACCTTGAGGCAATGCACATTGCAAACCCTGTTTGACCACACTCTGCCGGGTCTCCGCGTCTCCTCTCTCTCATTTCATGTGGGTTCGCCCTTCACCCCGAACTGTTGAGGATACGAAGTCATGACTTTATTCAAGAGGATTGTCTTCAAATAGTGCTTTGGGGTGAACGGGCAGGATAGGAATGGATATCGCTACGCCAATACGCATTCCGCATCCAAAAGCTCGGGGAACATCGAAATGGTGTTGGAAACCAATCTCCAGTCGCCAGTCTTTTATGCTCCGTTCTTTGCATTTGGACATGCCCACAGAAAATCGGCGTAGCGGCAGTGGATGCGGATCTTTGAAACGGCCCATTCGTTGCCAGCTCCACCCTGCAACAACCTGGGGCGCTCTACCGCATACCGCATGGGCCCAATGGGTTGGGAATTTAATTTGGCGCCTGGACAGCCACGCCTTGGGGTCTTTTAACATGGTGCGTTTTGTGTACTGTTTCTTTGCTGCATGTGGCATGTGAGGTGTGTGGCATGTCTGGCATCACAATGGAGATGCCAAAATATGGGCCTACTGACCTGTGCTTCGACCAGAATCAATGACTTTGTTGCCGTCTCTGTCCCATCCTATTCAGGCAGAACCCTGCCATACATCAACCCCTGGTACAACCCCTGGGCTCAGGTTGGGATGCAGACGAAGAGCATGATTTTGGAGACTTTCTTCGTGGAACCCATATCTATCGTGATGCTCTGGGCGTCCTGTCGTCACATTGGCCCTAACTTTCTATGCCAGGCACCTGCGTCAGTGAAGAAAATGTGTTCAAAGCGTAGCTACTGGAGACTGAGCCTGCGGCTTGCCAACCAAGAATTGTACCCCGAACATGTGAGGATCTATGTGTCGTCACAGGTCCCGACCACGCCATTCTGCCGAATCTGTCCTTTTTGCTAGATTCCCAGCAATGGCAGCTCATGCCTTGGAAGCGTTGTTCACATCATCACAGCTTCGCCTATCAACGTCATCCAAATCCTTGAGACCCAGCCAGAACTTCACTGTCAGGATACCAATGTCGTGGTCGCCTGCGAAGAATGTAGCACTGTTGCCATCAATAGCGAGGTCCGGAGTGTAACCACCTTGGAACAAAAAAAATAGGACCAACACCCGATCTATTTGTAATCTACTCCAAGCGTGGTGTATGTTTCAATTTCATGTTCTGCCTTCTAGTCACTTATCCCTGTATGAGTTTTTTTGTTCAGACCAAATTGCAGCACCGGAGAATTGCACTGAGAGATGGCAACTGTTTCCCCTGCAACAAGAAATACGAAGCGCTGAAGCACATTTTTGCTATGGCAGCATGAATACCAAGTTGCTTCCACCATCACCAGTGGCTGTCGAAGCTGTCAAATCGGTGATCCTTGCTTCACGCTGATCTTGCATATTTCAACGCGCAATGTCCGTCAACTTTCCTGATGATGTCTATTTTTCAGGCTGCGTAGTCTGGAAACCACATTCGTACGCACATCAATTAAAAAATGCTATGTCAGGTGTATTTGGCTGTGTGTGAGTGTGAACAAATCACCCTGCACCAGCCAGTGCGCATTGAGAATGGTCGCTGTTTCAAACCTGTACCTCTACACACATCTGGTTCCAGGGTGCCACAGTGGATTTGCAAGTCACGGTCAAACAAGCCAATTCTTTGACAAGCACACTCGAAGATCGTGGCCAATGTTTTTCCCTTCCGACTCCAAACCAGCGTGGACATTCCAAGTCTCCGTTCACCCCTCTCATCCCAAAGCTGAATCTCATGAAGATCCTCAGTTGCGGAATTTCGCCGAACACATCCGAACTCTTGGCGCCGGGAAGTTTGAAAGAATTTGCTAGGCACCTGATTCCGGCCAAACCTGCTTTCCGAGGAACAGGAAATCAGGTTCAATCAGGAAAGCGTAGCAGCATAGTAATTCAATCTACACAAACTCTAACTCCAAGGTAGTGATGGATAAAACAGCAATAGACTCCTGACTCGTACGATCTCAAACAACTTATAGAACGCATCGATTCTCTGCACGAAGGTGGAAAGAAGTGGAAAGCGCCTTGTGCTTGGCTTAGCAACAGATTTGCCGCACTACATACTACATGTTCGAGCTTCCCAGCTAGCCTTGCACTCACCGGACGTGATGCCATTGCCGTTTCCGAAGGTCAAGTAGCGCGTGCCATCATAGGGGTTGCAATCCTTGGTTCACCACGGGCTCACCACGTTCCCAAGTTGTCTTTGGGAAAAAAAACGAACTTCCAAGGGTCAGCAGTCAGCACCATCACTTGACGGCTCTGTTCTGCTGGTATCTGCTCATGTTATTCTCCTTGAATCCTTCCCATCACTGCCGAGCATCCACTGTAACGTTACCAGGCCCAATGCCCGCAGGCGCCAACACTGGTTCCGGCGAGGTTGAACCTGAAGCTTTAGCTTCTGGAGGTTTGCTGTGGACTAGGGTGTCTACGGTACTTCGCTTTGCGGTGGGGGGACTGATAAAAATGGAACAAAGAAGCTGCACTGCTGCGAAACAGGTTCAATTTGCTGCACCATTTGTCGCAAAAAGGTTGACAAAGGCCGAGTATTGGGTTCCACCATTTTTGCACTGCATTCCGCGCTCACTGGAGGAATTTATCATGGCTCATGACATGATCGTCAACAATTATCATGCAAAAGCATGCAACAGCGCATAATGTTTTCCAAAATTAAAGCCATTTCCCACTGGTCTGCCACCCCATATGCCAGGAGGCTAAGGAAAAGTTCTCCATCACCTCTGACGATTGGCAGTCCCAAAGCTGCTAGGAACCATGGGCGTCGCAGAATGGGTTGAGCCATCAGTTAAGGTGCAGCTTCCAGGCTGCAAGAAAAAGCTGCGGACGATAACCACTCCTGGAAAGTATTCACGCCATTGCTCTGCAAAGGAACACCCACTCCTGGTTTGTTGTTCTGTCCGGATGATCTTTGGATATCTTTGGGACATTCTCCTAGGTCTTGGATGCCACCTCATGACCCATCAATTTGCAAAGGGGCTACGCATTTTCCATGCAGAGCTGCCTTTGGCAAGCTACACAGCTGTTACGAGCCAAGGAGTGAAGACACTGGCTTGGACCAAAGTTTTCCAGACCTGGACTCCAACCTTCACGAAATCCTCTCCCACAGACAACAAACTCAAGGTAGCTTTCGATCATTTGAGAATCTAACGAAGCCAAGAAGAGAGGACACAACACGCGCCCTGTGCCAATAGTTCTTTGTTCCTAGATTTCCATCAATTTGACATTTGGAGGACTGGGGAGAGATCAATGATCAATCACATAGCACTAGCCTCATTTGAGGCAATGCTCATCTTTGGATTACATTTGAACACAATGACCCCTCCAAACTCTGAGATGGTTGTCTGTTGCACCAGCAGCCATGGAAACTCTGAGTTAAAACGGAGCAGATTGTGGCTGCATGGCAACCCTCTCCCTTCTGCGGTTGCCTTTGCAAGAAACATGGCAATGCATTGGACACATATCATGAAGTACGTCACAGTGGCAGTTGGAGGGATCAGGATGGCTAGCCGGCGTCTTTGCCATGGAAAGAGGTACTCAAGACGAATTGTGAAACCAGCTTGCAAAGAAGCAGCTTTGTCTCCGCACGGCTCACCGCTCGTCGCTCCACAGAGCAAAAAAAAATCCATGGCGGCCTGCACGGGGCAGCATGCAGAAGATAGAACAAAGACAAATTGAGAGTATGGCCAGTGAAGCTGCACAATCTGCACAACTCACAAAAACTTCCTTGCAGTACTGGCAGTACTTCAGAACATCTTCAAAAGTAACATCGCATGGACAAAGGAATGCCACAAATTAGCTAAAGCATCTTTGAGCAAACCCACCCACACCGAAGGTTGGTCCTTGAGGCCATCAACTGAGACCTAGTCCTGAGGTGGAAGGTCCAGTTACAAAATGCTACCAACACGTGCCATTGCTCTTTATAAAGGCCAATCTCTTTGGCCACACTCGGCCAAACCAAACGTCCACGGAGTCTACGTCTTTCACCAGAAAACAGCCGAGCAGCCCAGCAAAAGCGCGGTCATAATGAGGCAACATGAAGACGCTCTCGACACCATGTTACATGTGTGGTAGTAGGCAGGGTCCATGCCTGACTCGAGGCAACCGACTCCGAAACGGGCTACAGTGCCATAGAATATGCAACGGCCAAAGTGGATTGCACTAGAATACCATAGAAATCCATACATAGGATGCCTAGATTGGATATGGGCTACAGAATCTGGGTTTGGATATGTTTAGATAGTTGCGATTCAATTCAACAACCCGAGGCTAGAGTCAAAGTGGGAGTAAGGAAGAGGGAGGGCGAATGTCAGGAGCATTGCAGTGTCCATTTAAAAATCATGGTGGCACATCTGGTATTGTTTCAAAGAGGGCTGTTTCAGAAAATGCTAGCCCGCGATGGAAACCAGCAAGAACTAGAGAAACTAAACGGAACGCTATTCTTTTCCCCGGCCGGACCCTTTGTGGAAAATTTTGAGAACCGGGCTTGCCCCTTCCCAATTTTCGGCCTAGCTACAGGAAAACCACTAAAAACTAGATTGAGCTAGAAAAAGCTGGGAAATGCTAGAAAAATTAGAAAATGCTAGAAGAAGGCTGGAAAAGGCTAGAAAAGTCTAGATTTGTCCTGGTTTTGGGGAATTCCTAGATGCTGAGCGCGCCATAGGAAACACTTCGCCTCTCACCCAGTCTCTCTTAAAGCCACCCTGATCAAGTTGCGAGTTGTCTGACAACCATTGTCATTGCACTCAATGTCCGTGTAGCCCTTGGATGACCCGCCAGAGCCACAGGGTACTACCATGTACTATCTCTATAAGAGAGCCATGCGTTTGAACAAAACTGCGTGTTGATTTAAAGGCGCATGGCATTCTAGCAGTGTGATAGATGTTGAAAATCTATAGAAAACCATCACTCGTCAGTCCTCGTCCTCCTTAACTCTTTCTATAAAATGGTCCCTTAGTAGTTTGCTTGTCACCGGGTTCCCCAGGATGAGGAGGTGCGTCCGCACCTAAAATGATGTGCCCTAAAGTAGCCATGTCAATTTTCAGAATGCGCTATGTCATCAAGCCTGGACGGACAAATGTCTTTACACATCGAAAGGATTCTTGGAATGTAGTTGCGAACCCACAAAAAAGTTGGACCTTCATGACGAGCAGAAAAGCAAAGGATTGAGGATGAAAGTGATGTCAAAGCCTCATTGGGTACTGTTCCCTCAGATGGATTATGATGGCCCGCTGTATCAACGCATGCAAGGGACGAAAGAAATCTGCGAACGCAACGGGTTTGACTGATAGCTGGTGCCACCTTATCAGTGTTCAGCAATGCATGCTGAACCGTCGGGGGAACATCTGCAACTTCACATCTCATGAACATCGTATCGAGCTGATTCGGGTCTGAATATCGTACGCAATCCTCTTCCCAACCTCCTACCACTGCCAAAAAAAATATCTGGCCTGCGTGCCTTTGAGATCTTCCACCACTGCCAAGTGTTTGTCAAGTTGCAGTGGATTCGGATCTCAGAAATGGCCCATGCATTACCAGCTCCACCTTGCGTCAGCCTCTGCACACGGGATGCACTGAGAGATCTTACATCATCAATGGTCATTTCAGGAACCTAAATTGGAGGTACCTACCATATATAAGGCCTATGTAAGGCCTATGTGAGGGAATATCCCCACAAAATATAGCCTTATATGGTACAGTACCTCCATTTTAGGATCCTGAAATTACCATTGACATCATGCAGATTCTGGTCTGGTGCCACGTTTCTCTTGTAGCTATATACATATAATTGTGCCAGTAACGGATGCGTGTCATATATTCATATTTGAGCAGAAGCTGGCCATTTGGACATGTATATAAAAATGAGCAAAGGTAGTACGGAGATTTAGGATATGTCGTATCTATGTCTACACATATGTTTAAAAAATAGGTGCTAGATGAAGGTATGGGCATACTTTTGCAGTTTCTTGTGCAAGAACGTATCTGAAGTGCATGTATAGAATGCGCGTGTACATATCTATTCATATAATTATATCTGTGTGTGTGTGCGTGTGCATGATCGTGTGTCTCTGTGTGGGTGGGTGGTTGTGAGTGTCTGTAAATGAATACTCTATATATATATAATGTGTGTGTGTGTGTTTGTCTGTCTGCATGTCTGTATATCTGTATGACTGTATGTCTGCATGCATGCATGAATGGATGGATGGATGGAAGTTATAGAAGTTCTAGACGTTCTAGAGGTTCTAAACGTTCTAGAAGTCTTGAAAGTTCTAGAAGTTCATGTGGGCAAGCTGTGACAGTACGACGTCGGGCGATCCCGCACTTGGAGCAATCGGTACCCCCTGTCGGTTGTTTCCCATAGTTTCCCCGTTTTTTCACCAAATGCAGACGGAAGTCGTGATCTTGGAGACTTTCTTCCAGCCCGGCAATTGGATTCGAATTGCTTGTCCATCCTGCGGCTTTCCCAGCATCCCAGCCATGGTCGCTCTGAATCCCTCTGCCAATCCGTTGCGAAAATGTCATGGAAAATGATGTTCTTTTCCATCGGCCTCACCCGCTTTTACATGTGAAATTCAAAAACTCTGTCGTGCAGCTATAGGAAAATCCGTCAGTCCAGCTTCCCAGAATTCCAGCAACTGCAGCTCATGCCTTGGCTGGAGAAGCGTCGCCCCTTTTTATCCTTTTCCCTGTTCCTCTTCTTGTGGCTCAGAGGGTGAAAGGGCGATGAGGGAAAAACGTTGAAAAACGGAGGCCTCCATGTGACTTTGACCCATCTTCGGATACAGCGCCTTATCATGTTCATATTCAGTCACTTCATCCAAGCATGTCCACTGCCGCCCATCTCTGCAGTGTGTCGCCAAATGCCGCCAGGGTGCCTACATCATGGTCGCCTGCCCAAAACTCACTCTCGGTTCCATCAACGGCTTTCCAGGCTTCATAGCCATCTCAGGGAGCCAGGCACGGTTGCAGGGGTCATCGAACGACATTGAAAAATTGGAGTAAGGAGATCATCATCATCATCATCATCATCGTCATCATCGTCATCATCAGCAGCAGCAGCCCTCTTCAGCTAGTCCGAACCGGGAAAGTTATGGAAATTCCACATCCACCAGATTGACCCAAAAACCAATGGAACCAAATCATGGCCCCAGGTTGCCAAGTGACTATCCGAGCCGGTGAGGGAAACGGCTCCCAGATTCTGAATCCTCAAGGGAGCAACTCCCAAGTGTCTTCTCCAATGGGGACATATGGGACATGAACGAGATATCAATGGGATATTTATGGGATATTTATGGGATATATAAATGGATATTAATCCCATAAATGGAGATTATCCCATAAATATCCCATTAATAGAATGGAGATATTATAGAATGGACATGTCAACGGATATTTATCCGGTTTATCGCTTTCGGGAACTCCAAGGCAAACCGCAAGTCTTCATTTGTCGCCGCATGCAAAGCTAAACCACCACCAGAAATAAACAATTAAACTGAATTAAGCTTGATTCCAAGGGCCGTGATCACGAATGAAACAGCAATCTAGAGCCATATCCCTTCCATCCTTTCCATCGTTTGCATGTTCAAAACATTTCAAGGCCATTCCAAGGCTCTGAACACCATTCTCATCCCAGAGTTGGATCTCATGGAGGTCCTCAGTTTGGTGCTGTTTTTTGCCTCTCGCCCATTTGGGAAGGATCCTCAAAAGTGAGCAAATATCACACATCAAATGCAGGAAATCATGTGTTTACAGCTTGAATAAGCCTGAGCCGTCTCTGTTTGAAAGATTGTTCTCTCTTTTGAAGAAAGTCAAGATGATGAACAAGGGAAACAGCCCCTACCCCATGCTAAACTGGACATGGACAAGGTCTCGCCACATGTCTCCACTATGTCACTTATTGTACCCTTGACTCCGTGTGCAAATGCAACAAGGTCTGGTACCCGTCCCTGAGGTGCGCCTATGACCCAATCAGCCCATTAAATGGCAAAGCTTCCCAGCTGGCATAGCACGAACCTGATGTGATGCCATTGCCGTTGCCGAAGATCAAGAACTCTTGGCCCTCGTATGGGTTGCAGTCCTTGGTTTGTAGCCCAATTACAATTGCCTGTGAACATCTGCAGGCAGGTACCAGTACAGCTAAGTGTTGGAGCCTACTGCCAAATTTGCAAAAGTCAAGAATGGGTCAGCAAGTCTATCACTGAGCACTCAGTTCAAGAGCCTTTTTCCTGCCAGGCGTCATAGGTTACATTGCTCGCAGTCCAATCAGATGACACTGGCGCTGAAGAAGTGGAAGAACTGGAGCCTCAAAGCATCTTGTTCTGCCAAGAACCAGGCATGTATCCAATCATATTTCATGATGCATCAACATCGATCGCCCAAGATGGGCTCTGTTTGCAATATCTGTGTTTGCCGAAAAGCTGAGGAAGATTTCTCCATCGCCGATGACGACTGGGAGTGCCACAGCCGCTGCCCAAAAGAGACGCAGACTGGGCCGAGCCATCGCAAATGCGCAGCTGGCAGGCTACAATGCAAACAGCTACGCAGCTGCGGAAAGGAAGCAATGCTTGGACTGCTTGAACATGATGATATTTATTTTTTTTCTTGAAACATGTCGAAATGTGGATGAATCAGCACGATGTATCCAAACCTGCAATTTTTATTGTTGAAACTCAACCACTTGCTTCACCTCAGGCCGCCGCAAATCACCTGTCCGCGGCCGAAAACAAGGCGTTGCCAGCCAGTCACCACAACCACATCATGGCCCAAAGCACGCAAGCCATCCTGCCAGTTGTGCAGCCCCCACCTTTCCGAAAATAAAATTCAGGTATAGAATGATAGAATACAATATAATTTAATATAATTTATAAATAGCTCACTCCAGTTGTCCAGGTCTTCACCTTTGAGATACACCCAAGGGCCAAACCCCTCCTGGATAGTCTAATGAAGAAACCACGCTTGGCCAGAAGCTATGTGCACATCTCTCTGGCAAAACAATGCTAGTTTCATTACCAAATCCAAACGGCAGTCAACTCTCAAACACGGAAAAGCAGCTTGTAGCCTGTATAGAGACAGAATCAGATGATGGCTTCTCGGAACCAGCCTGCGTCTCTTGTGGCAAGCCTTCTTCAAGGAGCAATTGTGCAGTTTCTGCGCTCTCCGCACCGATGACACTGTCCACACCTGCCGCTTGAAGCCACCAGACATAGGATTAGTGACAAACTCCAGCACTTTCAATCTCACAGGTGTTTCATTCTTTTCACGGAAACTCATGTGCCACTGGCACATTACCCTGGAGATGAGGGGCATAGAATCATCTGCTTCGAACTATGCGGCTTTGTTGAACACGTCTGACCTCCTGCAAGCGGGACCCTGTGCCTTGCAAGCAGAAACGCGGCTGGTCCAACGCTGCTTGTGGATCTAAGCCATAATCCGCCATTGCACAAAGCACCTTGCAAACATTTTGGAACTGAGCAGAGCAAATAAAATATTCTGGTATGCTCCAACAATTCTGTTTTGACAATTAGATTTGCAATCAAACAGGATCGTTTGCGGGTCGTTGCCCGATTTGGGCCATCTGTTCGCTGGCCTGCAAGTGGCCCTGGGGCTGCATGAAGCCACCCATGACGCCCAGGGTGCAAAAGAGATCCTTGCTGTCCTGGCTCTGAGTCGGTCTGGGATGGTCTGGGAGAGTGCCATCAAAACCGGAGTGAAGAAAACATCGGATCCACTATTTTCACTTCAGCGCTGCAACATTACAAGGTTGGTAGATCACTGGACAAGGACAAAAATGACAAAATATATTTGCAGTGAATAAGCGGAGTGTCCGGGATGATTCGAGAACAGGCTGCTTCATTTTGGACGAGAGTATCTGATCATGCCGCATATGCCTTCCGCAAACATCCACAACAGACCTCCACTCCGCTGCCATGCTGATCCGGTGAGCCAGCACAGCGGCTCTCTCATTCACCCCGAACTGTCCTCGTGCGTGACCATGCCTGGAATGATGGTGTGGTAGCAGTACTTGCCTGCAAATCATGATGTAGCAAGAAAACAAATCAAGCTGAGCTGACAAGCATCCAGTGAATCAAGCTGCATGCTTCCATCTTCATACAATTCTATAAATGAAGATTGGTTGTTTAAAATAAGCAACCAAGTACAGAACACAATAAGCCAAGATGCTTGGCCCCACGCAATTGGGATGGCCTTCTTTCAGAATGAAGTTGTGCCCACCTTGGACTGTCAGGCCAGTTTTAATCTATATAGAGCAGCCAGTGTCAAACTCTCAAGCACTAAGCGATAGGATGGGCGCGAAGCCAAGCGGGCAAGGACAAACAGGCTGACCATAATTACTGAAACAAACCATACGCGGTACAGTTCCTCATGTTCCTGAACCCTCAGTGTAGGCTTCCCCAAAGTTGCATGCACCCAGTGTGCTACGAATCTTATTGTACACCAAGTCCGATCAAGTTGCGGTTTTGCAGCGTGAAGCCACAACCTTCCTCAAACACAGGGAAGGACCAGCAGCAAAAATGACCTACCACCAATCACTTCCCTCTGAAATGCACTGTCAGCCTTTCACTTCTACAAAAACCATCGGTTCTCCAGGAATTCACCTTGACAGGATATCATGATATGCCAAGCAACCGGCACAATTCCAGTGCCAAATCCCATGTAATTGGAATTGATGAAGGAGCACGCATTCCCCCATCGGTCAACAGCTGCCAAATAGACCTGAGTCTGTTCAGCCACCAGTATCATCGGTCAACGGTGCTTGCCTGTCTTGGGAACCAAGAATCCCAAACACCAAGGCACCTTTTTCTCGATGCTACAGGCACAAGCTTGTGTGGCTAAGCAAGCGTAGCTGTACACTGTACTGATTGTCACTGATACGAGTGGCGGACCTATGCGGACCTGTTCCATGCCACGCAGCAGGAAGTCAACCCACTGCATGATGGTACAACGTCCAAAAAAGCCACCCGCGAAATCAAGAAGTCACCCCACGCTGTCTAAATCACACCAGCACAACGGCGCCAGAAAACATACATGCCTGACAAACCCCTGAAATCGAACATTGAACCCCACAAAAATGGCTGGAATCGGAAAGTTGCATTTTGATGCATTTTGGGGATTCATGTTCGCTTTCAGGTGGGTACCAATACAGAAAGCATTGCTGCATGACAACATTAGCCCAAGACGTCCCCTATTTCCATGTTTGAACTCGTGTCAAATGAATAGCCAAATGTACTCAGCCCTCTGTGAGACCATCGAGATCACTACAAAATCTGCCATCTGGGCACTGCATCTGTTAGCTCACCTGGGTGCAGAGGCCAAAGGGCTTCCACTGTCTCAGGTTGTTTGCGCTGACATCGTTGCAGGGTTCAGCTGAGGCTGTGACCGACGCATTCGCGGCTTCCTTCTCTTTTCGGGGCACCAGATATAGCAGCGGCAAGTAGACAAGGCATGCTGAGGCATACACTAGGGCTGTTATGAGGAAAGTATACCTGGAAGGCGATGAGGTGTTGGTTCCATTAAGCATGCTTATGACCAAATTTCACTAAGGAATACCAGCGCATCAGTTTCCAAGCTTTTGGTGCCGCAGCTTGCATGTGGAATCCTTTCTGATGTTTAATCTTGCTTTCCTAATTCTTGTCTCCTTGATTTGGGGACCTAAGCTTCAAGAGTCTTTCTCCCATGGCTTTCAGGATTCTTTACTTTGTTCCCACCGCTAGTACTAGTAGAGTTCATGAATGCCTGTTTGTGTCTCCAATATGCGGGCCCTTACCCAATATCTTTGAATCGATTCCCAGCAACTAATGTGTTCCTCCTAGTCTCCCAAGTATGGCCTTTAACATGGAGTTGCCTCTCCATGTGTTACAACACCATGCCTTCGCTCATGAGAGCATCTATGAGCATCTGATTTCTTATGGCTTAAAATGGCTTAAGAGTCCTGATCACTTCGAGTATGCAGGGTCCTAAGTTCCACCTTTTAAAACCCCACCGCGCTGTGCACCGGGAAACCTGTAGTCTCGGGCATCCGAAAGCACACCGCCCAGGAAAGCACTGCCACTCCAAGTCATGGAGGTCAGACTGCTCCTTGTGAATTTTGAGATCACTCCTGCTACAAATATAGCTGCCCATCATGAATATAATAAGAATATAATATAGCCTTCCCAGAATTACGTGCATATAGATGTAGAAATCATCAGTGCAATCAACCATGTGAATTGCCAACAGCCTAATCCTCCAACTACGGCCAGGAGATGTTCCCACTAGCTAGCGGAAAGCCAAAAGAACCTCCAAAGGCTACAGGCCCACACGCCATAAGACACTTACTCAACAAGTTTCACTGCATTCCACATGCCGCGCTGTGAAGATGGTGTGAAGTCCATCAGGATTGAGCGGTCGATCGGATAGGTGCCTCACATGGCTCAGTGAGCTGTCATCGCCCATCATGGCCACGGTTGCGTTTGCTGAAAATCTGCAAAGTCACTGTTGGCCATGCCACCCCTCACGAGGAAGACAAGCAACAACGCCGGCAGCCAGCGGACCTGTGGGTTCCGGCAGCAACATAAGAGTATATAAGTCATATAAGCATGCACACATGGCAAAAAAAGAAACAAAACGTGTTTCAGGCGATTGAAAATGGAACATGAAGCCTCGCCAAACAAATCTCCCAACAAAAAGTCAAACGAGTTCATTGGCCCACCATTCGTTCACCCATCCGCGCCTCTGCCATCAGAAGGAGACACAGCACATTGAGACTGAAGAAAGTGAGCGATGCTTGCCTCGGGCCATCGTCAACCATTGTTGAAACACATACCGCAGAGACATGTTAAAGCATATGGGGGCATATATACACATATAACATATACATATATAGTTATATATATATACATATACATATATCCTGCATATATGCATATATACGTATGGAAATTGTAGCCATCATCATTACGATGCTAATACTGATGATTATGATAAGAAGGAGACAAATATATTAATAACAATAACAGTAGTACTAGCAGTGTCAAAGGGAAAAAGCAACTTTAGAAAAAAAAAAATGTTTTAACAAAATAATAGTTAGTTATGATGGTAATAGTAGAAATATGCAAAAAAAATGTTACAATAATAATATACAATTAATGTTATTTTATTATCGTTGGTAGTACAACATGCACATGTGCAAGACAGAAACAGGTGACATATGGGCTTCTATGCGCGCTTCTATGCGCCATGGCTGCCAAACTGCGGACGGCCCAGTGGTTTGGCCAACCGCTCCGTGATTTTCATGAAACCAGCGATGACCAAAGGATAGGCAGTCTGAAGTAAACTGATGGCAACTGGTGAGAAGTGCTCGTCCTGGCAGCACGGCAGGGGGTGGGCTATGCAAAGGACAAATCATGGGGGGTTAAGACTGTTAAGATTTGAAAATCTTGATACCAGACAAGCTCTTCCCAATTCCAACAATGACTTGCCATGACCTATCATGATACTATAGACACTCTTGCCAGCTCTCCTGGATAAAGAATAGATTGAAGAACTTGACAGTCATGCCAGCACCGATGCAGGTGATAAAGTCCGAGAGCGCCAGGATGAAAGGCACATGCTTGGAGTTGAGGCATTTCAAGCGTGCTCTACTGATCGGGCTGGACTGGGCGCTTTCAGCATCCTAGCACGTCAGCTTGGGCCACCCAGTGCTGGGAACCCAGACAAAAATGATACCCTACAACTGGGTCGCTTGCCTCAGCCTACCAACATCTAAGAACTAAAAAAGAAAAGCCCTTTAGCCCTCGCCTCTGTGCTCTGCCTGCTTTCCGGGCTGGCACCGTTGACACCATTGGCTACCGGGGAAAGCTTCGGGTCATGGAAGATGAACAAAGGGAGAATCGTAGGCAGCATCAGCAACAAGCCAAGCACCATAATGATCTTGATCTGGTAGGGCTCCCACTTGTCACCTTGTGGCCGACAAGCCACGGGTTACAAGCCAGATTGACAACACCGCAAGCCAAGAGATCACTCTTGTGGCCCCATTATCAGGCCCTCTTGGATTCATGCGGCAACGACCAAGGCACCCAGCAGCGCCAGTCCAACTGCTGCTATGCCTGGGCCACATGCTGCACCCACTGTGCTGATCACAGACTTTGTCACCTGAGCTGAGTTTGGTGGCATGGCCGGCATGGCCTCCAAGATGAACATCCATTGAATCCATGGTGATTTTTCATTGACAGCTGAACCTTTGTAACATTTCTACCAAGCAGGAAACTTGGAGAGTGGTAAAGCATGCTGTGAGAGGTCAAGAAACAAAAAGCGCAGCACGCTCGCCAGCAGGAATACTATCTGCAAAGATTGCCTGGGATCTTTCTTGACCCAACTGGCATTGCGGGCACTAGTGTTGAGTCCACTCCAAGCATTTCAGGACTTGAGACAGTTCAGACCATTGTTGACCATTGTGGGTGGATACTGTGGTCACATAATTCTAACTTCTATCTCCGCTTGTGCTTGTGGTTGGGCAGGGTGACCAGGAAATTTGAGCAAATTCTCAGAACATGGATGTTGCCAAATACCCACCTGGCCTCTGAAGCGCTTGAAGCAAGCTCCATGAAAAGACCAAAGCAAATGAGCATTGCCTCGCAAATTCACCAAAACTCACGTGGCGGAGTCGCTGTGATTGAATTGCGTCCAATTCCCACTCAAAAGTTCAAAGGAAGAAAACCTCTTCCTCTGCTGAGCAGCTGCTACACTCTATAATATAACACCTTGTCTGGTAAAGTCTGGGTGCTGTGGAACATCCCGTTGTGCTTTGATTTACGGAAGCTTGAAACATCTTGAAACAATATGCTACAAGAGCCCGCAACCAAGGCACAAAAACGACTATCATTTCGTCCGTTGCGACAACAACGATTCCACAAATCACCGCCAGCAACGCGATGCCGGTCGACAACCGGAGAAGGTGTGCACGCTGGTCCGGCCGTCGGTCCACGACATATCCCACTGGAATTGCTGCCTCGGTAAAGCATTGAAACTAACCTGGGCCAAAATGTTTGGTGAATCTTGGTGTACAGAACACATTCCTTGATACTGTATGGGGCCCAAATGCAAGATCGCACAAGCACTATGCAGCTGCAGCAGCATTGTCAGGTCCCGTCCTACTTTCGTTGATGCAACATGCGCGATGATATGCTTGAGAGTGGCTATCAGGCTTGTGATACCAGACACGCTCTCGGCAACACCAACCAAAGAGTTGGCACGATTCACCTGGGTTAATTGAGGTCAGCAATCGAATCTCGCAAAATCTCACATCTGCTGACTCTAGCGAAGGAAATAAGTATTTTAGCATGAGTCACGGCAATAAATGAACCACCAAAAGGATAACAGAAGGAGAAAACCACTGAAACTCTGCCCATCCCTGGCCAACATGCAGCACTGCCTTGACTCTTTTAGATAATAGATTTTCAACGTCTCATGTAGTCCAAGGGGCAGGAAAAAGCATGGGCCCACGCGCCAAGCCCGAGCCCAACAGGTAGAGATACCTGAGGCCGAAAATGATCAAACCATATCAAACCTTGGCCATGCTTGGCCCAACTTTCTGTGCTTGGCCCCTTTGCTTTGGCCAAGGCAATGCCAAGGGGCTTGTCGAAGATTGGGCCCATGGCAGTGCCCCAGGCCAAAGAGATGAAAAGCTGAAATGCAAACCTGCGAAAATTCCATGGCTGGATGCAGTTGACTCAGTTGAC
>CAMXCT020003823.1:0-17500 GCA_947184155.2 Cladocopium goreaui
TATACTGGTTCGTTGAAATGAGGAGTCCTCATTGAGGACCCTGCTTTTCCACTTGCACTGGTGGGTTGGAAGGATCGTTTCATGCTGAACGTGTGGGTAAAGGCGGTAAAGGCTGTCTGGTTTGAGCACACTGAAGCCCCGAAATGCCCCGAATCTGCACTTTGAAGCAGGGCCTGCTGCCTTTTTGTTCAGTGAAAAATTGAGGTTTTGAAAGTTTACGAAGTTTCTCTAAATTACTCGAAGTTACTCGGTTCTTTGACAAAGCATTTTTCTGACCACTTAGCAAGTTGTTTGCTGCCGTTGAAGCTGACAGTTGTGACAGTTGGGTCCTTTTTGCAAAGCGAGCATGCCATGTCCAACGCTTTGGCCAGTGCAACACGAGGCAGGTGACAGCACTAGCGCTAACTCAGGGATTCCAAAGTAAGCACAGAAAATCCAAAGTAAGCACTTCATTTAAGAAAATGTGAACAACATGCAGCTTCTTCTGGCTCGTGTTTGGTCCAATTGGTTGATGGACAAGGAAACTGAGTGCAAGAATTTGAGTGTCGAGCGCCGACAGTTTAGATTTCTGACCACCGACTGTTTCCATGCAAATGAAGGCATTTGAGACACGAGCGCAGGTACTCACAAAGTTTTGGATTCTCATTCGGAAAACTCCTCGTTCAAGTTGACTCAGCATCGTCTTGCAGAACTTTGGCATCCTATTTGCAAAGAGTTGCCTGGCACTACGTGATTTTAGGCGATTCCAATTATTTGCTTTGCTTGCTGCTGGGTCTTTGTGCATATCGATGTTTGTTGACCTGAAAGGTGTGCACATGCTGTATGTTTCATCTTGGTGTAACAGGTTCCAGCGAGCTATACGAGATAGAATGGTTCAATCGGATTTTTGCCCTATCTCTACTAGAAGAAGACCATGTAGCAGATTTTCATGCGGAACCTTCCGTTGTGTGGCATGTAAACCTTTGCGGTGAAGACTTGCTGAGTAAACACAAGTTTTGTAAAAGTTTGGTTCCCTTGAAACACATACATTCAAGTTGTGTCACGAAAGGCTTTTGTTGCGAAACAGGTTTGTCGCAGAAACGAAAATTGCGTAAATGATTCACCTTGTCAACATTTTGTTACGTACACATTGTTTTGAGAAGACGGTAGCGATGCGTGGAGATTCAGTAGAACATGAAAGCAAATTGCGTGGAAAACAAATCAGATACAACGCAATGCAACAAATACAACAACGACATACGAAAGCAAAAAAGTAATTCATTGAAACATGACGAAGCAAATAGCAGCTGCACAAAGAAACCGTTTTTTTGCTTTTAGTTGAAGGCTTGCTTGAGCTGTGCCGTGTGACAGGAAGTCGAGGAAGAAAAGGAAGTGGAGAGTCCAGCAGATGCGAGGAATAGGAAGGTGGACCAGGATGAAGAGAATGAAGGAGAGACACAGAAATAAGACAAATAAGAAATAATAACATGAAATAGCAGAACTGTGACAGAAGGAATTGCAAAGAGAAAAGAAAGCGTCAGACAAAGCAAACTCAAAAGCCAACGAAGCGGAAAAAAGGAATCTGAATCTTGAGCAGCGATGAGGAGAGGCATGGAAAGGCAGACATAAGGCCACTTGCACTCGCGATTAGACACACCAGCAAGACCCGTAACTCGGATTCAGTGACAAACTCAGTGATTTCAATCATTTAAGTGGTGTGTAATTAAAGAAACGCTTGTGTCCATTCGTCTTTGAATGTGTTTCCGAAGGGGACATGAACATTTGGAACTCCTATAACTTCACACAACTTCACACAACTTCACACAACTTTCCACTTTGTCACAGCTCCACGGCTTTACGCGTCCAACTTCACGCGCACATGGTATTTTTTGCGCACTTTCCCGTGCTACAGACCGAAGAAGTTGTTGTTCTTGCTGCTGTCGTTCTTCTTTTGTGTTGTCTTGTTTGGTCGTTGTCTTGTTGTCGGTGTTACTGTGGCTTCTGTCGTTGGTGTTGTCCTTAATATGTTCATCTTTCATGTTGTGAATGGTTCAGGTTGGTGTTGTCGTTGTTATGATTGTCATAGTTTAAGTTTATGTTGTTGTTGCTGCGACCGATGTGGTCGTTGGTTGTTTTTTGTTTCTCTTGAAGTGCTTCTTGTTGTTGTCGGTGACAGTTGTATTGCTGCCAGTTGTTGTTTGTGTTGTTTTTGAATGGTTTTGGCTTGAGTGTGTTGTCTTTGCAAGTGTGTTGTTGGTGGTGCGCTTGTGGTTGTTGATGTCTTCTGAAAGATCGCATCCTATGAAAGGTGCACTTCTTTTTAATCCCTCACAGGGTCAGTGGCAGCCGAGGCTGTCTTGTGACCCCACCAGCTACATCGACATCTACCCGGTGTCCCACAAGCACACGTTGAAGCTGATGCAGACGGCCAGTGCAAGCCATGTTGGTTCTCACATCAGGAGGGGCCATGGGACGCCATGGGCGGTCACACCATGTCACAATGCTTTGGTACCCAAGGTCGAAAACTTGCAATGTGCTTGGTATGTCATGACATGAATAATGAATAATAGTGAGAAATCATAGGAACCACATGCCCAAAAGGCGCATAGTTCTGCACCATAGGCCCACATGTTTTTCGTTTGTTGTCCGTTTTTTTCAGGGAATTAGGGGTCTGGAGGTGGGCCTAAGTTTGGTTCATAACCTTGCTTTTTGGTTATGCAGCTACATCCACATACATCCACATACATCCGCATACATCCACATACATCCACATACCACTATCATACCACTCAGGTCACTCCAACAATTTTCTCTTCCTATAGGCAAATCACTTTGGAAACTTCCGCCACCGCTTTGTGCGTTTCTGTGTTATGATGTAATGCAATGTAATTTCATGAAACGGAATGGAATGGAATGTAAAGTAATGTAAAGTAATGTAATGACAAGTAATTCAATGTAATGCAAAGTAATTTAAAGTCCTAAAGTAACGTAATGCACGTAAAGATGTGTTCATATACAATTGGCAAATGGTATACAGATACATGCGCGCATCTCACCAAAGTCATCCACCATACTGAACTTCATAGCCTTAGATTTGCTACCTGCTGTGCCTTGCTTGCCCCTCCCAGCGTGTTCCCATGACAGGGCATGTGCCCCTCGCCTCCGCAGGCAGAGGATTCACTTGTACATTAAGTTGCAGCACTTTATTGCAGATTATGACAGAGAAGGAGACTTTGACTTTATGCGACCTGAAGGGACACTCCGCAGCTGGCGGCGATGGGTTTCTGTTGAGTGGTAGGTGTTGTGTCACAGTAAGATTTTTGGGGCGGTACCTTGATTCACGTTGCTGCATTCACGGTGTGAACATATGTGAACATTCGTGTGAACATGTTCATGATCAACGGGCTTTCGCTTTCTGCGACTCATCATATCGATGATGGATCCATGGGCACTATCGGGACCTTTACGCCCCAAAGACTTTGTCAAAATTTGTCAGTTGAGATGTGGAAGACATGCCACCAATCTCTCCGGCTGCTTGAGTCGGCGGCCCAAAGAGATTGTTTTGGGAAGGGGCGGTATGAGGTTCATATTTAGAACTTGTGATCAGGCTCAATTTGTGATTTCGCTTTAAGGATCGTTTTGAAATAAGTCTTTGAATGCTTTCGATTGTTTTCTTTGGTTTTGTATGGTCTCCAAGATTTCCAGGGATTGCGGGTTTTCCCTATGATTTCTTCATGGTCTCCGTGCGGTTCCATGGTTTTTGTTGCCCCTCCCATTATTTCTACGTTTTTAAAATAAGTTAAAATAATATGTTTATATAGTGGTTTTCGTATTTTGCATTTTGTGTTTTTTGAATTTTTGCCTTTTGTCTTTAAGCCCTACCAACAGGTGAGAGGTGCATATAGGTGCATGCATGATGTGCGGTTTCCGTTTCGTATGGCTAGTTCTGTGGTGTTTCGCAGCGTATCTATTTTTCAAACTTGGCTGCATGTATGATTTTGGCGTTTTTGTATGGGTCTATAGTGTTTTGTAAGTCGGCATCTTTTGTAAGTCGACATCTTCATACTGCATGTCAAGGAAGTCTTGTAACGCATCGAAACGCTCGTTTTCAACTTGCAAGGTCTACAGGTTTAGATTCAGGAGTTCCTGCATGTGAATTTATAGCAGACCGAGCATCTGTTCAATTTTATTTTTAGATCCACTCACTTTTGGTTTGGTGATGTAATTATCACTTGTCATTTCAGATTAGTTATTTTAGACATCCTAAGGGGGCTCCTATAAGGCAATACTTCAGCAGTCCCCAGAAGTTGTCAAGCGCCATGCCGTCTCGCCGACTCCATGAGCAGTTCTGATTCAACAGACGCGCTGCTATCCACTTCGGGTTGACCACGTGTCATTTCTTGCGGTCTTTACAAAGACCTTTCCCATAATATGACTTATCTTAACGTGCTTTCATTTACCTTGGGACTTGTGTTCTTGGATGCAAAATTGCGGCTTTACTGTTGGCCTGTACACCGCATAGTTTCCACACACAGGAGTTAGAGTCGTAGACTTTTAATGTTTGCTGGGTTGCATTCGGTGTCTTCTGGGACACCATAGTGCTGATTGCTGATGATTGCGGATCTTTATCTGCGGCATGTCATTTACACTGACGTTTCTCACTTCTGATGTTTCTTGGTACTGATGCGAATGGCCTGTTTCGACAATATTCCCGTACGCAACATGTCATGTAAAGGGCATGTCTTCCTTTTATTGCGTGCATGTATGGACTTGCGGCCCCCACAGTTTCGATATATGTGAACGGTTCTAGTGATCATAGCCTGACAAATCGCTTAGAAATTGTGTGCAGGTCACCTGTCAGGTATGGAAAGCAGCTGTTACATAGGCAGCTCTTCATGGGCACCACCTTGACACCGTGACAGGCGGCACTTGGATTGACATGCAATGGTCGCATGCGGGCAATGGCATGGAGCGCGATATTTTGCTGTTTGCATGTTGAATCATGTTGACAGTTTTTGACTATTTGCAGGCGTGCAGACGTGCTGTTTCCTTGCATCCGATTGATAGTTGACGTTTGTTCTGCAATATTCATAATATTCGCACCGCTTCGCGGCTAGGTCCGCCCGCACTGTGGAATGCAGAGGGCAGGGCCAGAGATTGTTTATGATGGCATCTGCGGGCACATCTTGCCGTATGTTGGGCCAATTTTGGGGCTTATTGGGACATCTTAGACGACATGTTGGGCACGTGTCCGCGCATGTTGGGCTCTCATTGGGCTACACCGGGCCGATCTTCACCGCATGTTGGCCTCATGCTGGACTCTACAAAGGGCGCTCATTTGCACCCAAAATCGGTGTGAAATGAATGCGCTGTTTGGTGCGCCTGGCGCTGTGGGTGAGACATATTCAAATATTTTGCCACCGTGGGCCACCACGTTGCGCACATCTTGTCGTATGTTGGGCCAATTTCGGGGCTTGTTGGGCACATCTCAGGATCCGTTGGCCCAATGTTGGGGCGATTGGGCGACATGTTGAGATACATTACATGACATGTTGGGTGTTCACCCATTGGGTCCCATGTTTGCCACATCTTGGCATATGTTCGGCGAATGTTGAGGCCACTGTGCCCCATGTTGGGCACATCTTGCCACATGTTGGGTTCCAGTTGGACCAAATTCGCCGAAAAGTCGCTTTTCAGGAAACCTCAAGACGGGGATTCTAGAGCAATAAAGGGCTCCCCCCAGCTAAAGCTGTACCACAGATTGCTTATGGCTCGCAAAGACACACCCTGCACCTTTGGTACGGGTGGATTTTTTCAATTGCATGGGCTTAAGGATCCAAGATTCCTCGGAAGAGATCTTCTCGTCATATGGCCAAACGGGCCGAAGCTCTTTGTTGTCCTTCACACAGTCCTTCGACTTTGACTCCGGCGATCGCTTGTTTGACAGGGAGCCTTGGAAAAGTGCATGGATTCAAGCATTCACCAAGACAAATTTGAATCCGAACTCCCTTGGCATGGATTCAAGATGATTCCTTTTGCATTTTGCTGATCTGATTGAAGGAAGTTGTGGGCAGTGAAACTGTGCTTCCTCTTGGGTTCCGTCAGGAGATGTTCGCCTCCTTTTTGGAGGACGCGGAGGAAGGAGAAGCTGACACGAAATCATCGCGCAGAAGGCGACGGCGACGGGCTCGACGGCGACGGGCTCGACGGCAGGAGAAACGACAGGCTGGGGCTGGGCATCAAAAGAAGAGGCAGGAAGCAAAGAGGTAGGACATGGTCGGACCCAAACTTCGGAGAGCCACTTGGTTTCAATCTGCCAAGGATAAGGAATGCATGTCATCCGCGATTGCGTATTTTGCTGGGTCTTGTTTGTTGGTTGGCTGCATCCCTTCGTTTGTTCGGCGTTTCGGTTGGCAACTAGTGGCAGTGGGTTGAGTGAAATTGGACCCAATCCCCTCTCCCGTTGCGCCTGCAAGTGCTTGCCATTTTGCAGCACTCCGAGGATGGCACTGATAGAGGCAATGAGAACAGCACTAACAGCACAAACAACAATGACAACAAAAAACAGCGCAACCCAGACATCAAACAACAAACAGCAGCAGCAACAAAAATCACGAGCAACAGCAGCAGCAGAAGCAGGAACCAACTGCATGGAACACGCATCCAACAAGAGTAACATCTATTGCCTACGACCTGTATCCTACGCAAACAGCACGCAACACCGCACCGGGTTTTTGGAAAAAAATACTGACGAGGCATCCGCTGACATACCCCTGCACCATCCTGCACCCCCTGTGGCAGCTATCTGGACAACCTCCGCGCGGTGGCTGCGGGTCTATGCATTGCTGATGGGCCTTGGCAGTGCTTAGAAACGAATTGTTCAGATGTGGTGCTTGCAAGTTTCGATTTGCTTCAGAAGATTTGGGCTGTGTCTTCAAAAGAGCGGAACGCATTGATGCATGCCATGCATGGCAATGGTGCAGGAAGCAGAGCAACAGCTCGCAAAAGGAAACAGAAACAAAGAAATAACCAAGCAAATGGCTTCAATTTGCAACAAGCAGGTGAGATTCTCAAACTACTCTCTCAGCTTTTCCAATTGTTGGGACTCGGGGGTGGCGGTGGGAATTTGCTTCAACAGCTCAGTGCTATGATGGGCCATGGCGGGTGTGCCAAACCCAAGAAGACTAAGAACAAGAACAAAAATAAACAGGGCGGTGATGGTGGTCTGGGGGATTACGGCCAAGGGGGTGGTTTTTACCCTTCTTCTCCTCCTACTCAGCCTCCGCAGAATACTTCGAAACCACATCCTAAGCAAAAGGCGGACGTCCAAAAACAGCCACACACAGAGCAGCAGCTCCACAAAACGCCCAAGACCTTTGCTGAAGTGGTTCGAGCCAACACTGCGTTTAAGCCGGTGTGGAGCCTGCGTCAGTCAGACTGGACGGGGCCCATTTTGGGCTTTGATGACTTTTGTGTCGCACTGGATAAGCCTGGAAATATTTCAGCTACAGTGCAAGTGAACTCGGAAGAGCAACTTGAGGAGTTGCAGGTTTTGCTGAAAGGCGATTCCCCTGATATCAAAAGAGAGCTCAACATCACAGCTGTGATGCTAGCGCCGAAAGAGGCCAAGCAGACTGAGGAGGATCGACCTTTGCGGATGGTGCCAGGAAAGATCTCGGGCAAGGTGCAGCCCAGGCAGGCGTTTGTGATCCCACTTCAAGGCCAAGGGCCATCACTCAAGAGAGCTGCCGTTGTGTCAGCGGCTCCTGCAGTGCAGCCTGAAACTGTTGTAGTGAGATTAAGTGTTGATGCAAAATATTTGCAAAACAACGAGTGGCAGAGCATCCAGGCCAAGCCAAAGGCAAACGCGCAGGCTTGGTTGCATCGGCATGTTCCAGAGCATGTTGCGGACAAAGTCTTTGATATGTGGGCGTTTCAGCAAGAAAGCATGAAAGGCGGAGGCAAGCCAGTGATCACTGGCCTTTTACGCATTGAGCGAAGTGCTGCCAAAGCTCTTCTAGGCTGCTCAGGCAAAAGTACCTGGTTTGTGGAGCCTTTGCAATGGAACAACTCCGTGATTGAATCTTGCGATGTTGAGTGGGTCAAGAAAAGTTCGGAACTTGATGGGCCCAGCTACTTGCAGAAGATTCAGTCCATGGCTGGTGACCTGGGCATTGCCCGGAGATGGAATGGACTGGGAGTACGTAAGCCCAGGAGCGCCGAGCCTCCTCCTAAGGCCAGAGCTTGGCGCGTCACTGGTGTTCCGCGAGATTGGGCGGCTAGTACCTTGACTCAGGAACTTACACGTGCTGGCCTGACTGAACTCAAGGTGTTGTCCCGGAAAACTGTGGGCAAACAAGTGGAATGGTGGGTGCAGGCCAATGCTCAAAAGGATATGGATTTCATTGAAATTCAGGCTGGCGAAAAAGTCATTGTAGCTGTTGAAGCTCCAAGACAAAGACGGCAGAGAACACATACCATGAAACTGGCTAGCAGTGGAAGGGTCAGTTATAACCAGAGCCATGCATGGCAGGCGATTGCCACGCCTGCTCCTCGCAAATCTTTCTACATGGGAACGCCAGTCAAAAAGCCAGTGACTATTGCAGGGGCTGAGAAGGTTCCTGCTGAGAATTTGGACGAGGACAAGTCGGACGCAAAGATGGACAATGCTGGAGAACCCGCTGGGGCAAAAAGAACTGTCAGCACTCCTGAAAAGAGTCCTCCGGCCAAGCGTGTTGCGGGGGAACCCAAGCCCCCTCACAATATGAAGGTGAAAAGCATCCCTGCTGACGGCAACTGTCTTTTTGAAGCCCTTGCTCAAAGTTTGGGCGGAAAAACAGCCAGGAATGTGCGTGCAAGCGTTGTCACCCACCTGACCAAGCACCAGGGTCGTTACAAGCCCTGGTGGGACGGCAAGGAGCCAACAGAGGCGGAGAATGCTTGCGAATCATGGGAGAGCTATCTCACCATGCTCTCAAAGATTGGTGCTTGGGGCAGTGCTCTTGAAGTTTCTGCTGCGGCTGTGCACTACGATCGCCCGATCATTGTCTTCCAGCCTCGTGGGGTTCCGGAGATTTACAATGGTCGTGGCAAGGGTGGTGCTCCCATCGCTTTGTGGTTTCGTTCAAAGCACTATGAACGACTTGAAGGTGCTTTCCCTCCTGAAGTTTTGACTCCGGCCGCAAATGGTCCAATGCAGGGCAACAGAGGTGGAGGATCGGAATGTGGCGCTACTTCAGTTGGTGCCACCAGATTGTCAGCTTTGCCGTCACTGGTTCATAGCAACAATAAACGTGGAAGGTGTGCTAGCCCCGCGCCCGCCTCTACTTTGTCAGAGCAGCGCAAGAATTCTTCTTCCCCTGCGGCTGCTACTTCGGGTCGGGGTCCGTGCACGCCACGTGCAGCCAGTGAAGGACAAGACGCAGCCAGTGCTTCGTCCAGACGCACTAAGCGTACTGAGTGGACATGCCCTTTGTGTGACTTTTCCACTGGGGTGTGCAAAGGATGGGTTGACAAGAAGAGAGCTCATATCAATGCTTGGCATCCCGATGAGAAGGAACAGTTGAAAATCGGCTTCAAAAACACGTTGCCTGCGCTGTCTGCGGTCAAGAAGGGAGGAGTCTATAGCTGGAAGTGTCCTGTTTGCAAACTTGGCTTGTCCGCTGATCACAACCTCAAACCTGGCCAAGTGTACAGCGTCATCCGCAAGCATAGGGAAGACAAACATCCTCAGGCGGATGCCAAGCTCTTCCACAAGGACAGCAGCTTCAGACGGGAGAATGCTAGCAAAGCCACGCGCCAGGTGCGTGCAGCTGCAGTGGCTCGAAGGTTGCTTGGCTTCAAACCTGGCGATGCTGGAGCACATGACCCCACTTTCGTTACCATTCCAGCCACAGGAAATGGCAAACAGAAAAGAGTTGGAATGTCTTACGTCATTTGCAAAACTTGTGGCAGTATGGCTTTGACAGCGAAGCGTTTGGCAAAGATTGCTTGTGAACAGTATGCTTCCAGCAAAGGGCCCAAACGAAAGCAGTTGGTGGAAAGATTGCGTGCGTGCCTCAAAAATGCAGACATCAGCGATGACCTCAAGAAGGGTGCCCGCACAGTTTTGGAAATCATCGACTCTGGAGCAGTTCGCAACACTGATACTGCAGCAGACAGCACGCATCAGATTGAGGCCATTGTGTGGCCTGCCAATTTTACGGTGCGTTTTGCTTGTGTGCATTGCAAGCGTTGTGTCAACAACATCAGACGGCTTACAGGAAGTCAGTGTCCTCGTAAAATGGTTTGGACTAAGTTTCGAAAGGGCCAGAGGGATATTTTGGTGCCTCTTGCGGCTCAGGCTCCAAGTGCCAGACAGCGAGCTGCTTCGCGAGCTTTGGACATTTTGGGATTGCAGCAGGATGGCGCTGTGGATCAGAACCCATGACGGGCTCTGACAGCACTATGCGGTTGGGGACTATGAATGTACGGTCCTTGGGAGGCCGCTTGGGTGGTGTGCTTGACTTTGCTCAGCTCCAGAATTTACATGTTCTGTGTCTTCAAGAAACTAGAGTTAACAATCACAGCTGGAATGCTGTGACTCGTGCCGTCAAGGCACGCGGGTGGCAACTTTTTCCTGGCCCTCAAGGAAGAAATTCGAAAAATGTAGTGGAAGGTGGTACATTGGTTCTAACAAAGTGGCCTGCTGAGGCCTTGGCCCTTCCTGTCGACATGGTGTCTGTGGAAAGATCCATGGCCGTCAAACTCTATAGACCTCAGCAAAGGCCGTTGATTCTCATCAATGTTTACTTACATGCTTCAGATCGCACAGCTGCCAGCCGTGCGCTGGGTGCGCTGTTCGAGTTTGTTGCTGCTTGTGGTGAAGATACAGTGATCATGGGTGACTTCAATTTGGAAATTCATTGTTGGCCAATTTCTAACGTTTTGGCTACTGGACAGTGGCGGTCCTGTGATGAGCTGGTTTGCGGAGATCGTGTTTTAGGTGGTACACATCGAACTGCTGCAGGTGTTTATACAGGTGTGGTCATTGACTATGGCTTGTGCACTCCTCGGTTAATTATTACTGGTAGGGAGCAACATCTTGGCGTGGCTGACCATGACGCGGTGGTTTACAACTTGCATGTGCCTGGTTCATTATCCACACCGTGGACTCTCCCAGTTGGTGCCCCTTTGCATTCTGAAAAGGTTGCTGAAGCTTCTTGGCTAAGTGCTTGGGAAGAAGTATGTGACGATTTTGGAAATGCATTGAGTACAGGCAACGTGGACTCTGCTTGGACCTTACTTAGCAACTGCGCAGAATCTCTTCTTCTCGCACGTGGCAAAACTGGTCGTGCTATGCGCCAGGGCCCGCAGCAAATTGCCAGTCCTCCGTCTTCAAAAGCGCCTTCTTTGCAAACAGTGAAAGAGCGCAAGCTCAGACGCTTCGCACGAAGAGTGGTGGAGTACCAAAAGGCCCCGTTGCCAGAGTTGGAGAAGAAGTTGGTTCGTGATGGCCCTCATTTACATCATTCTTTGGCTTTTTTCTCTTTGGATGACCCCAGGTTGGTTAGTGCAGTGCTAGAATTGGCAAATGCAGAAGCTACAGCAGCGTCCAAGTTACGCTTGGAGGCGTGGAAGGACAGCGTGCAGGAAAATGCCACCAAACTAGGCAGGTGGGTCAAACAGGTGCCGCCCGCCAGTCCTACTGCAAGTTTTGATGGCCCCATTCTACCTGCAGATAGGGCCAAGTGCGCAGCATTGGATTGGGAGAGGTATTGGAATCCAGGGTCGCTTCCGAATTTGAATCTGGGGGACCAGTTGTACTCTCAGATTGGCTCTGCAAGCGATCCATTGCCGGATGACTGTATTCAGGTTAGTGGTTCTGAATTGGTTCGGATTGCGCTCAAAGCGAAGGACAAGGCTCCGGGCATGGATGCCTGGACAGCTCTCCATTTGTGCAATCTTCCCATTGCTTTTTGGGATCAGGTCGGTGCTCTTTGGGATGCTTGCTTGCGACATGGCTGTGTTCCTACGATGTGGAAAGATGTTAGAATTGCTTTGTTACCAAAAGCTACTGGTGGCATGCGCCCTTTAGCCATTGTCACTGTCCTGTGGCGTATTTGCATGAGTGCCACTCTGAAAAAATTACAGCCTTGGATTGCGGAATGGGCTTCGCCCGAACTTTTTGGTGGTCTACCAGGCAAGGGCATCATGGAAGTCCATGAACGTTTCTACGAAGCTGTCAGCGCGGCAAAGCAGTCTCGTGTCGATTTGGTCGGGTGCAAAGCTGATGTTCGCAAGTGTTTTGATTCAGTTTGCCCTCAGACAGCCATTAAAGTGTGGCGATGGTTCGGTGCTCCCTCATCAATTTGTGATTTACTCGCTGATTTTTACAGTGAACAGCGTCGTTGGTTTGCTTGGCAAGGTTCTTATCACCCTCATCCGGTTATTGCTCAACGGGGTTTGTTGCAAGGCTGTCCAGCCAGCCCTGCGCTACTGAACGCTTTGATGACAGTTTGGGTGAGGTTTGTCAAACGGCAGGAACCAAGGATTTCTTTGGCTATTTATTTTGGACGATCACACCATGTGGAAACAAGGTTGTCAAAGTTTTGAAGTGGTCATCAACGCCATGACTGCGGGAGCGCAAGCCGATGCTATTCTCGGCTTCGAACTTCACCCTGACAAATTGGCTAGCTTCGCCACCAAACCGCATCTGGTTGCCAAGGTGCGCAAGAAGAAAGATTTAGTAGGTGTACCTGCGGATACTTTCACACTGCTTGGCATTCAATACAATTTGTCACGCCCCAGTTCTTGTGTTGATGCGGATATTGTCAGTGACAACATTCAGCGACGATGTCTCAAAATTCGTTTGGCAGCACAGCACTTAGGCACTCGCATTGCATTGGTGCATAAGTTGGTGATATCTTTATCTGCTTGGTCCGGTGCTTTTCATCACTTCAGTGCAAGAACCATTCGAACATGGACATCTATGATCGAAACTGCACTTTGGGGTCGAAGGGCTCCTCCAGGTAGGAGCCGGCTGCTCTTTTGGAATTCTTTGGGTTCTGCAAGACTACATCCGATGTTTGCGCTCCAGTTCACCGCCGCCCGGGCGGAATGGAATCGGCAATGCCGCCGTGCCCAAGGGTTGCCTGCAGCTACCTCGCCTGCTCCTCGCTGGAAAGCAGTACTCAAAGATTGGAAATGGCGACTTGACGATGGCCTGTGGCACACGCCTGCTGGGATTTTGAAACCTGGGTGGATGTCTTTGAAAAGCTTGCAAAAGGCCGCTATCCATTCATGGCTCGTTGGTTTGTGGACTAAAGACACCAAAACGGATGGTCGATGGCCAAACGGCAAGGAGCCGGTTTTCCTTTTTCAGGCAAATGCAGCTTTAGGCATGGATTACTACAGTCGCAGGGTTTTGACTGGTGCTGCAGTGGATGGCAGGGTCACAGAGCGCTTTGGTTCTGCTTTGAGTTGTGAATGTGGATTGCGGTCTCCTGATCGAGAACATCTCACTTTTCACTGCCAAGCGCAGCCATGGGATGGTGAGTTCAGGAGCGCTACTGAACGTCGTTTGCTGGTTCCACTTGTGGATGCTCCTCCTGTGTTGCCTTTTTCCAACATGGTTGCAGATCCTGCTTTGGTTACTTTTATTCAGCAATTCGATCCTCTTCAGCGACCCACCTTGGGCTTGGACGGCAGTTGTATCATAGCTACTTCCTGTGATCGATGGCAAAGAGCTAGCTGGGCGGTTTCGACACTTTCAGGCACCACTGTTCAAGGTGCCGTGACTGGTTTTGAGCAAACACTTGCTGCAGGTGAGCGTGCTGCTCTTCTGCAAGCTTGTTTAGCCTCTTCTGCAGCTAACAGACCGGTGATGCTCTTGATTGACAATCAGGCTTTGGTGCGGCGGCTTCAGCGAGGCATTAGCACTGGCCGTTGGGGGGGGGACTTGCCGCTTTTCTGGCAGCGGATCAGCGGCTTATTGATTCAGGGCACTGTTTGCACTTGGATCCCTTCTCACAACAAGGTGCCTGACTGGACACCACCAGATGGTTGGATTGATGTTCATCTCTGCCGCGTTCTCAATGCGACAGCCGATGCTCAGGCAGGTGAGGTGTTGCGTGACTCACGCTCCATGATCGCTGCGGCTGTGCAGCGACATCAGCGAGCCGTGGCTTGGGCTGCAGCAGTTTGGCGTCTGCAGAGGCTACGGACTTTACCTTTTTGGCAAGTCGTACTTGATCAACAAACATTCCATGCGGAATGCTAGCTGGCGCACTGTGTTTACTTCTTTTTTATTTCAGGCAGGTTTCGCTTCCTTTGAGTTTTGCTTGGAGAAGTATGGGAACTTGATTCTCGCAGATGGCATACTATGGCGTCTTAACTACTTCACTTCGGTGAGGAGCAGGTTGACGTCCGCTTACAACAACAACAACAACAACAACACCCCCTGTGCCAATGTTGGTGACGCGACGAGGAAAAGTCTGCCTCCAAAATGTTGTTTTTCCATCCCTTCGGGACTCACAAGCGCAACACCCGGGCTTTGCAGCGCTGCCGGTCCTTACATCAAGGTTGTTTTGAAAAGAAAAAGTGACACACAGAACGACCATGCAACCTACAACACAAAAACCAACAGCAGCAACAACAGTAGTAGAACAGGTTGTAGAAGGACAAGAGCGACCGCATTCATGTAGAGGGCTTCGGTTCGTTACCTCGTTGTTGGCTCTTGGGTTATTCGGTGTGGATGGGTTGGTTGGCTTAACGGTTTCTTGCTTGGTGTTTGTATTTGAGTTACGCTGAGGGACGCGCTTGGGGGAGGCTCCGCATCCCCTTAAATCCCTTACAGGTGGATGTGGAAATCGGTTCTGTTTGCAATTGAACGGTTCATTTCCATGCGGGAAAGCAATTCGGGTAAGTCGGTACTTTTTGCGTTTAGCTTGGGTTTTGCATGACAGCTTGAAAGTGGCACGTTTAAATCTTGCAGCAACTTCCATGGGTATACCGGTATACCAATGGAAACTATTGTATATAATTAGATGCTGTCCTGACAGCCATTTCTGCCATGATTTGCTGCGCAGCGCTGTTTAACAGACATGTGGTATGTGGATCGGACAGATTTTTTAGTCTGTGGACATGCTTATCGTATGTGGTGTATCAGATCTATCAGGTTTTGCCCAGTGCCTTGGAAACCCGCCGTGCCCGCAGCCCGCTTCATTTTTTGGATTCCCTTCAGGCTCGGAAGGCGAAAAGAGAAGAACGAAGACTCTCGGCTCCAAGTTGCCATGTGAAGTTTGCAAACACAAAAGAATTCAAGAAGAATTCAAGAATTTGCTTATAAGTTTTGCTTATTTTTGCTTCACGTGTTTTGATTCGTTTAAGTCTAAGTGCACTCACTTTGCCCAGGAATGATGGCCAAACGAATATTTGGCTGCTTGGGAAAAGCATCGTTTTGGAATGCGGAAGGCTACAGCAAATCTTTTGGTAGCTATGTCGGATTCAGCTTCGGTCAGGCTGCTGGCGGCAGCAACAATGCACTCAACGATCTTGTACAAGGACCGAGAGAGGAGAATTGTTTGACAAAACTGCGGGGCCAGTCCATTTTTGGCACGATTTCGATATATTTCGATGATGGTATTTCTTGGAAATGCACGAGGTTCAACCCTGCAACTGTGCAAAAGGGAGGTTTGTCCCATCTACGGAGTCCCCGAGGGAGAGCGGAAAGCTGTCATGGAAATCTGGGCTATGAGCTGTGGGCTATGGATGGCTATCTATAGCTATGGTTTTCATTGACTAAAATTGGGGTTGATTGAATCTGATTGGGGTTTTCTCAAAGATTGTTTCAGGACGAGCTCCAAGATTCACTTCAGCCTATTACAGTTTCTATGCGAGCGTTGGTAGCTTGGCTCTTTTGCAAAGCGCCGAGGGTTACTGGACTGTTAAGATTAAGTGATACTAGCAATCTTATTGTTGCATTTTGGATTACTGTAAGGCTTTTATAAGGATAACTGTAAGGATTACTGTAAGGAGATGTGAGGATATTTTTTGAGAGAAGTGATTTGCACCTGGCGTTCCAATCGATGCATGGAAATGCCGTTTGTTGGGAATCTGTAGCCCTGACCTGCCTCCAAAAGCTTTTATGTTGAGAGGTGTAGGGTGATGCCATGACCTGAAGTTGGATAATAATTGGGGGAAAATGTTTTTAATTTCTGCGTTCATCCTGATGAAATTGCTACGGAAGCGTCGCCTTTTCTTGGATCCAGATCGGACGCGACATGCGCAAGATTAAATTTGTTAAATTAGCCCAATGTATTTTTGACTGCAGTAGTCCATGAGAGGGGCCCAACAAAAGCGTCATTGGTAGATGAGAAAGATGCTTTTGCTGGAGAGGGACACGGAGGTTTTGTGGAAAGGGGAAGCATTCACACTGACCCGGAGGCGTTGGTGCGGTCTACGAATGGTTTTGGGGCGGCCTTTCTATAACCGGTGCCTTCACGGTCACACAATCATCGGCATTGGTGGGTATTTACATTGGGGCCTCCGCATGTGGTTGGACAGCGGTCGGATCCACAACACGGCGTTGCCCTTTTGGAAAACATCTCGGCCCTTTCAAGTGCAGTCGCGCTACAGGATTTACGATTTCGCTCTTCTGCTGCGGAATTGACCTCGTGTCTGGGGAGAACTCGTGCCGATAGGATACCCCTACGATATTAGTGACCATATTTGCCGATAAATATTATATTTATCTTTATTTATTAAAAATGTTTATATATTTTATTTTATATTTATTTTAAAATTAAAAATCAAATTATAAATTCAAAATATTATTTGTATTATATATATTTATAAAATTATATATTTATATTTCTATATTATTTTATATTTTTTGAATTATTTATTTAATTTTATTTATATATATTTATTTATTTTATTTCGTTAATTATTTATTTATGTATTTATATAAATATTTAAATATATATGTTTTATTATTTTATATTTATATTAATTATTATTTAATAAAATAATATATAATATTATTACATAAAACGGGACGCCTGTCGAAAAAGTGGGCGCCCCTGTCGGAAACCCGACACTTGTACCCGGAATTGATCCAATACATCATATAATTATGCCAAAAGTCCCAAATTTTCCGGAAATTTCGGACGAAACCCCGAATTTTCACGGAAATTTGGCGATTTAGGAATTTCCTAAAGTGGCAAATTTTCCGGAAAATTGGTGCTTCGGGATTTTGACCAAACCGCGAAATTTTCCCGAAAATTGGTGCTTCGGGAGGTCGACTCAACCGCGACTTTTGGCAGAACAACTCGCATCGCAATGCCTGATTTGGGGGTACCCGAATTTTAGGACAACGTGCTTGTCGAAAAAGTGGGCGCTCCGGTCGGAAACCACGTATTTATAGCCGGAATTGATGCAATATACCAGTAGTACCGCACAAGGAGGTGGCGGAAGTTTCAAAAATAGGAAACCTATAGGAGAGATTGGTTGTTGTGAATCCGGGATGGCAGAGCGAATC
>CAMXCT020003823.1:20979-52902 GCA_947184155.2 Cladocopium goreaui
AAACTCACCATTGAGCTTCGGCCGTTCCAAGATAAAATAGTCGGATTTTATACCTCGTAGCTGCTAATTTTTGGCTTCGGCGAGGAGAAGCCGACATCCAACGCACCCTTGTTGGAGTGGCTAGGAGTATAATCCTACGACTCGCGGAGTACCTCGCTCAGTACATCAGTGGTTTCATGCGGCAAGTACGTGAGCTAGCCACCCCGCACACCCAATATCTGCTGTATGCCACGTATTGGGTGAGGCCAATCCTCTCTGAGCTCTTGGGAGCAGCAAAGGAAGAATCAGGTCCCCCAACAAAAACAGAACCCGAGTGGACCGGTTAAGGCGTTGGTCAGTCCGAATCCTTACTTACGAGTGGTAGCTGGGCTCACCGTGGTCAGCCGCGTGTCGGTCCTCATTACTTGGTTCCCAGCGAACTGGGCAAGTAAGATAGCGCCACGTATCCAACGTGGTAGTGCAGGTTCGTACCAAAATGCTCAGAAAGTGTACATCCAAAGCATCCGAAGCGCCCAGCTACCGTAACCTAATGAGGCTGGTGGCGAAATTTGGGCTATTCGCTCTGATGGTTACCTCTTAGCTAACCGGTTTGCCGACAATCTTGCTCCGGGCATACATGGCATCTCGACCCTGAGTATGCCCAACGTAATAGCATCAGTGCCACAATTAAAGGGTACACCAATAATCTTATCCAGCCAACTGTGATGATGAGTTTCGCTCCAATGAGAGCGACGTATATTCTCTTAGAGATTATTATACGTTCAGAGATTGGTATCACTGCCGAGCGCTAGATATAACCCGATCCATACCCCAATTCATATTTATTCTATATCTAAATCCAATCATATCAAAAATCCAATCATATCAAAATAAATATCAAAATAAAAATTCAATTTTATTGCTATTTTTTTATTATTTTCATAATTAATACTAATATTCCTATTTTTATTTTTACTAATATGTCTATTTTTTTTATTATTCTTAATATTATTATAATTATCATTATTATCATTACCATTAAATTATTATTATTTTTAGTCTTATTAATATATTTTTTAATTAATAATAATTATATATTTAATAATAATAAATAATTTAAAAAAATAGCAACTAAATAATAATTTTATTATATATATAATTTAAAAATTATTAATAAATATATATTATTAAATTATTTATTTAAATTATATAAATAATTAATATTAATTTAATATTAATTTATTTATTATATTTCAAATAAATAATAAAAATTAATATATAATATATTTTAATTAAAAATATATAATTTATATTTTATAAATTATATAAATATATTATTTATATATATATATATATTTATTTATTTAAATTAAATATAATTTTTAAGATTTGTTTAAAATATATATAAATATATAAATATATAATATTTATTATATTTATTTATTTATTATTTATTTATTTATATATTTAAATAAATAATATAAATTAATATATAATATAATTTAATCATAAATATATAATTTATATTTTATAAATTATATAAATATATTATTTATATATATATATATATTTATTTATTTATTTATTTAAATTAACTATAATTTTAATAATAAATATTAGATTTGTTTAAAATATGTATATATATATATAATGTATTTTTTATTTGTTTTTATTTATTTAATAATTTATTTTATATGTTAATTTATATAAATTTGATATTTTATTAGATATAATTTGGTATATCGTGTAAAAATTCCTAGCCCTTTCAAATGTTTTTTCCCAATGTTTTTTTCCCATCTTATTATTTTTCCAAGTGCTGGCTTCATATCTTGACCAAAGGATTCATATAAGCGAGGAAGGGAGAAGGAAAAGGAAGAGTAAAGGAAAAAGAAAGAATAGGAAAGGGAGAGGAAAAGGAAAGGGAAAAGAAAAGGAAAGAAAACGAAAGGAAAAAAAAATAGGACCGAATAGGAAAGGAAAAAGGAAAGAAAAAAGAAAGGAAAAAAGGAAAGGAGAAGGAAAAGGAAGGGAAAGGAAAAAGGAGAGGAAAGGAAGAGGAAAAGGGTCGTGTATCACACGGACCATTTTTGATACCAAAAGCTATCGTTTTCGTTATCGTTTTGTTATCTTTCGTGAATCCGGTGTACGTTTTCTGGAAATGGTTTCAATCATCAAAAAAGGAGTGTAGCGACCACCTACCAGGCACCTTCCTTGTGCAGAATCTGACACGCATTCGTTGGCGCGCAATTATGACAACAAACAATGAAATGAAGAAACCAAAAACACTAAATAGCTGCAGAACGACGGATAAACAAAAAACATTGGATTTCAAGAGTCTAGACAGAACGTTATCGTTTTTTTTCCTCTTGTCGTTTTTCGAATGAAAGCTAAAAATGGCTCATGGGGGATCATGGAAGACTAAACGAATAGGCGCAGGGTTTTTACAAACTCCCGTTTCTTATTTGATATGCGTCGTTGGGTTCCGGCAATGCCCATTGATATCGGCCGCTCACGATTGAGGTCCGGCAATGCCCGCTGAGCTCTGCAGCTTGCGGAGTTGTGTATGTACAGAATTGTAATAATAATTCATAGTACTGTATCTCATTTTCGCAAAATTTTCGCGGATAAACATGTTACTTTCGCGAATTCAAAACCTCTCGCGAGGGTTCCCAACATAACATGAACGGTCTTCACGAGTAATTAATTAAAACTCTTTACAAGGACATCTAGATCAATCACCATATCTGTTTACGCCACGAACAACATGAATTTGTCAGCGGCTTGAAGGAAATCTTTGAGATAAGTGGCATATTTCGCCTGACCGATGTTATATCACGCACAAACAATCAAAACTCTCCGAAGTCAATCTCTGCAAATTTGCAGATAGCAATGCATCATTGAAACACTTTGAAACCATATGAAACCTAAAAGTCCAGAAATCCGTAACCTGAAGAGCTTTCTCAAAAACCCGTCCATCCATTGTTCGATCCGCCAGCAAAATAGATGTGTGGTATATGTGTGGTTACATGTTACATGCCAATGTTTCAAAGATTCAAAAAATAAAGTTCGCCAGTCTGTTCTTCTATGCCATTGGGTTTGAGTTTCCACGGAACATGGTCCCTTCATGTCCCTTCCTTCTCCTTCGAGTTGGTGGTTAGCAAGCTGTTGCTGAACAGCAACGCCTTAGGCATCTCAAGGGCAAAAAGGCTTGGCAAAAAAAAATGGTTCCAATTACTTTACTTCGAGTTTTCCCCACCATGACATTTATACGTTTTGTTACTGGCAAATCTTCTGGCATTCTATCTGACATATCTTCTGGCATTTTATCTGGCATATCTTCTGGCATTCTATCTGGCATATCTTCTGGCATTCTACCTGGCATATCTTCTCCAATATGTTCTGGCATATCTTCTGGCACTCTATCTGGCATATCTTCTGGCATTCTATCTGGCATATCTTCTGGCATTCTACCTGGCATATCTTCTGCAATATGTTCTGGCATATCTTCTGGCATATCTATCTGGCATATCTTCTGGCATATCTTCTGACATTCTATCTGGCATTCTATCTGGCAAATCTTCTGGCATTCTATCTGACATATCTTCTGGCATTCGATCTGGCATTCTATCTGGCATATCTTCTGGCATTCTATCTGGCATATCTTCTGGCATTCTATCTGGCATATCTCATGGCATTTTATCTGGCATATCTTCTGGCGTCCTATCTGACCGTTGAGGTCCAGCGGTGCACACTGAGCTGGGCAGGTCAGTGCACACTGAGCTGGGAAGGTCCCAGGTTGAGGTCCAGCGGTGCACACTGAGCTGGGCAGGTCCCAGGTTGAGGTCCAGCAGTGCACACTGAGCTGGGAAGGTCCCAGGTTGAGGTCCAGCGGTGCACACTGAGCTGGGAAGGTCCCAGGTTGAGGTCCAGCAGTGCACACTGAGCTGGGAAGGTCCCAGGTTGAGGTCCAGCGGTGCACACTGAGCTGGGAAGGTCCCAGGTTGAGGTCCAGCAGTGCGCACTGAGCTCGGAAGTTGGCGAAGAGCTTGGCGAAGAGTTGGCAATGCGGAAGTAGAGGTGGAAGTTGATGCAGACATGGTCGAGGAGAAACTGGAGGAGGAGGCGCAGGAGGAGGAAGAGGAGAAGGAAAACGAGAGCTAGTCGAGGAGGAAGAGAACAGCTCTGATAAAATCTAACAACCCTCACCTGGCAGGTGGGGACATATTGCTAAAAATATTTCCAAAAGGTCCTCATAATCTGCTGTTGGAAAATAATAAATGCAACAGGTGTCCTGCGCTACACCTTTGTTACTTATGTTACTTGTTTGCATGAGCCCAGGCACCAGGCAACATGTTCAACAGGCAGTTTAAAGCGAGCATTGGTCCCAAGACATTGAACGGTCCCTGTGAGGCGTTTGTCAAGGGCATACTGTGTCCAAGATCCCGTTGCTGAGATCCAAGCTGATTCAGAGATTTTGGGATTCACACTTGGCGCCTGTCAAATTTGGTCGGGAGAAGTAGTCTCTCCTCAAAATCCTCAAAACTGATCAATTGTTGCATAAACAACGGGCATAACCAGCGGCATAACCAAAGTTTCAAGGTCCTCGTTCAGCTTATATCGAGCTGAAAGGAGTAGTCTGCCAACACGCTCAACGTCTTTCTTCGACTCCTGAGTTGCTGGAAGCTCAACTGGACCCAGCTAGATGTCTGAACATGAAAGCAGCCAGTCTTTCAACTGATGTCATTGGTAGAAAAGCGCCTGCGGCCTGCGCTTCAAACAGGACCCTGGGCCTGCATTATCCGCCTACAATCATCCCTCACACACGACTTTTCCATGGTGCTCCTTCAGCGATAATATAATGTTACTATGTCATACTATGTCCTTCCCAACAATTTGATTCATACTGACAGAAAGACAGAAAGTACGTAACAGAAAATCATTTGGGTAGGTCCAAACATGGGCCCTGTAACCCGGGTCCTGGTCAAAAAGCTCCTGGATCTCCTCCACGGCCGCTCTCATTTCCGGAATCCTAGCAGGTCAATTCCACGCAAGCGACCCAAGCGACCCAAAATCCTCAAGGTCGAGACGGTAAACCAATGGATTTTGGCTCCATGATTTAAGGCCGTATTCATGCCGTGCTGGTTCTGATACTTCTACTTCTACTCAGAAGTTTCTGTCCATGAACGTCCATGAATGTGCATGATCCACACGATTCCACATCCGTACTGATTTGCAGAAGACGCTGAAACATCACAGGCATACTGTCAACCTTAGGACCTACCTTAGAGTCTCGCGTTGCATTGACTACTGGGCTTTAAGATGTTTTAAGATGGTTTAAGATGTTTTAAGACATCAGGTACTGGGAAGCCACAATCTGGTGGGCTGCATCAGGTTTGCCCCCACGTCAGCCGAGTAACGGAGTCAAAAATGGCTTCCACCTCACAGTGACATCCTCTTTGTAATTCCTGGCAACGAATCTTCAGTAAGAGGAAACAGCACCACCGCCACCACCACCACCACCACCTACAACAACAACAACAACAACAACGACAACGACAACAACAACAACAACCACAACCACAACCACAACCACAACCACAACAACCACAACAACCACAACAACAACAACAACAACAACAACAACAACAACAACAACAACAACACACAACAACCACAACAACCACAACAACCACAACAACCACAACAACAACAACAACACACAACAACCACAACAACCACAACAACCACAACAACCACAACAACAACAACAACGACAACAACGACAAGAACAACGACAAGAACAACCACAACCACAACCACAACCGCAACAACCGCAACAACCACAACAACCACAACAACCACAACAACCACAACAACCACAACAACAACAACAACAACCACAAGAACCACAACAACCACAACAACCACAACAACCACAACAATCACAACAATCACAACAACCACAGCCACCACAGCCACCAACCACCAACCACAACCACAACCACAACAACCACAACAACCACAACAACCACAACAACCACAACAACCAGAACAACCACAACGACAAACCAACAAACCAACCAACCAACCAACCAACCAACCAACCAAACAAACAAACAAACAAACAACAACAACACCAGCAACAACACCAGCAGCAGCAGCAGCAAGAAGAAGAAGAAGAAGAAAATGAAGGCAGCACCACGTCGCTGTCCAGCCTATCAAGCAGCCCGCCCGCCTGAACAGGGTCTCCGCTTTCTGCTTTGCATCGCTAATGAGAGCGATGGCCTCGCCATGTATTTACCATTGTCCACCCTTGGGATCCCTTGGCCAAGCCAAGATCAGCGTCTTGTGTTACTGCTGGTATCAGTGTAGCAGCGCAGTATGTTATGTAGATTGTAATAACATCTACAGCAATATACTGTAACATCGATGAACAATCTGGTAATCAGCTGTCCTTCGACCAAGTCATCAACCCGAAAGCACCATTTCACCAACTGGACAGCTGCGCCAGAGATCCGCCAGCCTTTTGGGCCTTCTCGGAGTTCAAGTCTCCCACGATCTTCCTGACGTGGAGCAACGTCAAATCCGAAACCCTGGAATCGACAAAGGGCCTAAATGTTTGTGAGATAAATTGCATATCAGTTTCGCTGATGGTTGCCTTCTGATGCCTTCTGCACCATTTCAAGCCGGCTCAAAAATGCTCTTCTAGTGGCATGGCAACCGATCCACTTGGTCACATGTTTCACACAACCGAAGCCGCTGCTATCCGCCGCATTCTTCACTCTCTTCACACCGGGCTTCACACCTGGTAGATGGATCGATCTCATCCAACTTGCGATAGTCGAATGCCACCCCAACGGCTTGAGCCTCCTGGCCGACGCTCCCAACATTGCAGTGCTGCCGGCCACCTGAAGCTAAGCTATTGAGAAAGTATGAGAAGGTTTTGAGTTTGGAGAGTAGCACCTTACATATCCTACATGCACCTTACTATATCTATATTTATATAATATATAATAATAATAAAATATTATATATATATTATATAGATAATTGGATTCGCTTGGTTTCATTTAGTCATTTGGAGCCACATCAATTAAGTTACTTCAAGCTCATTCCCAAGGGCCTCCGCACACAGCATGGAGGCCATACTTCCAAGGAGCCCTTGCCTGGTGGCGACGTTCACATGTAGCAGCTTAGCAGCACCCAAAAAAGCTGGGAAATGGATGTTGAACCTGCAAATTCTCTGTGGCCATGAACTGTAGAGGACGATTCATCGCATCGACTTGATAACAAGCTCCCTGGCGTCCGCATGCTTCTGCCTCCTCCCAACATCCAGCTTGGACGGCCCTCGACCTGGTTCTGCAAGTTTGTACACAGGCTTTCAACTGAGCAGCAAGACTTCCAGAACTCTCACTTTCACAAGCAGTCACTATGTCACACTATGTCACAATATTGTCACAATATGTCACAATATGTTAGAATATCTCACAATGGCCAATCCAAGCCATCAAGAATGCCTTCGGCAAGAAATGCGGTCTTGGAGAAGCTCAGCGCCACCTCAGAGGCTTCCAAGTCGTCCCAGCACAAAAAGATATGGAAATCTGTGGGTCGACCCATACCCAAACCATATCGAAGAGATTCGAAGAGCATTACATATCATTACATGCATATAGATTGCCACACGACACATGGGGGATCTACATCGAACTGTTGTAGGATTCCTGCTCTCACCTGCATAGGATTGGAAAGGTAGTCGAACCTGCGAACCCAGCAGGTTTTTTTTCCTAACCAATCACTCTTGATCTGCTGCTGAGATCAACAACTGTCAGAGATATTGAGCCAAGGAGAGGGGAATGGCGAGATCTTGTCCATTCTGTTTCTCCATGAAGAGGGCAAAGTGCTCCTCGTCAATGGTACCATTTGGATACATCAAGCGGAGAAGGTTGTAGCTGTGGAATTGCGTGTGCGTCTTCGCGTATGTCTCATCTGGAGTGGCCCATGGTGGGACAATCCATGTGTCCCTGACGTACTTTCGCCCGCCGTCATACTGTGTCAGATGCCAGAGCATTGGGCCCGCTTCGTATGTGTCTGAGAATGGCTTGCCAAAGAAAGAGTCGCCTACAAAGCAATATTCTCCATCTTGCAATGTACTGGGACAGTAGAAGCGCACTTTGTATTGCATCTTCTCAGCATAAGGTATCAAGTATGAGCCAGGGATGAAAGGACCAATGCCTCCAAATTTTGGTTCCGGAACGTCAGCTTGTGCAGTGCAGTCCCAGATGTTGATGTCGCCGGCCTTGGAAGAAGAATCCAATTTCAGATTTGAGAAATCAATCCAGCCGACTGGGCCCATCTGATCAAACATGTAGACCCCCTGCAACGGGAAGGCTGCAGTGCCTCCCTTCGTCCCAACTTTCTTCATAAAGTTGCGGATCTCCTCTGAGCTTGTGTTGAAACATGTTGAAACACGTGCAGAATCTGTGGGTTGCTGCCTCAAAAAAGCAGTGGCCAAACAAAAATAAACAAAAACATACAGTATGTTCAATGGCTTCTGCCATGTTTAAGGGTTTCTACCTCGTTCAACAGTTCAACAAGTCTTGTTGCAGTTCTATGATCTAGACTCCGAACATATCCTAAAATTGCATGAATCATCATGAATCACTCACATCTCAGTCCTTGTTGGGAACTAGCAAATCTTTGTCACCTGGGCCCTTCATCGCGTAGCTGGGTAAGAGCTTCCCTGTGGCACAAAACAAAGGCGTGACATCGATCTTCACCAAACCAGTGCCCACGAGGACAGCCAGCACGGGAACGAGGAGTGTACAGCAGCCGCCCAGCATTTAACCAAGGATGCCGGCGATGTCTGCCGCAGATGGCGGCGAGTGGCTCCACTTTGCCGGAGATGACTGGTAAACAAAGTTAAACAATAGAATGATTCGGAAATGATTCGTGGGAATATAAATTAATTAAGCATAATTAAGCACTGAAGAGAGTTATGACTGACTATTGATGGCAATCAGGTCACAATTGAACTCTCAAGCTTAAAGGCAACCTTCTTCGCAGGTGTGCGCAAAGGAAGCGAGCCCAAAGTTTCTCGGCTCTTGAAGCAGTATCCACGACTGATGCCATGTTGCTTAAAACAAGCAGCAACAAAGTGGTTTGTCCGGAAATACCCCCAAACATCATCAAACATCCACTGGTTCATATTATTTTCCTCAGGGAATTTCGGGGGCACCATTTCTGGCACCAAGTCTCCCCGCCAAAATAGACGCCACACAGGCCCTGCCATGCAAAAACGTGACATGGCTATGGGTCAAAACTGGAGTACTGTATCGGTGGACCCACCAAATGTCCGTATTTTTGAGATATTTTGACTATTTACCAATCGATTTTGTATGAATTTGAGTATTTGCAAATCGATTTGAGGGGTTTGAGAAAACCTCAATAAACCTCACGTCATTTTGAAAGCAAACCACCAGGCCTACGAAGGGTGCCGCTGCGCCCAGCCATTGGCTTGCTTCGTGTTTCGCATCTGCACCAGAAGCAAAGAGGATGCAGAGTGTATCACAAGACCAAAGTCGAAAGAAACATACTGTCCCGCGAGCTCTACGTGTACCTCTTTTTTTGCATCCTCATGAATATCCTGAATCTGAATATGGACATCATATACGACATATCATGTGTACTTAAATTTATCTTAATTTATGATATTTATGCAAAATACACATCTACATGCATAATAATATACCGTACCATCCCCCTTTGAATTCGGTCCCTAACCCGGGTGTTCAGATTCTTTAAAGGGACGCCCTGTGCCACCAAAAAATATCTTTAAAGAATGGGAACCCTTCTGTACAGGCACCTGGTACAGTGCTTAAAGAATCATACCCAGTTGGCCACTCTAACCCATGAGGCTTAAAGAATCATACCCGGTTGCGCCCCTCGAGAGGGCAAAAAATGAGCCTAAAGAATTAGAACACCCGGGTTTGAGTTGTAGACATTCACCCGTATGAAATTTCACGTATGTTTTGTAGCTTTGCGTGGTTCTTCGGAAATCTACCTACAACATATTTTTACTAATGTTTGTTAGCCCTAAACACTCCCAATTCCAAAAAAATGCGCAAACCGAAACACCTCCGCTCCTGCTCGCTGATCTCAATTCAATTTTTGCCGCTCTCTTGCATTATGACCCCGTGTAGAACAGAGAAAGTGGATTTTAACAAAAAAAAAATAATTATTAAAAAAAACAGAATCACCAAAAAAACAAATCGACAGGAAGAATCACCGGAAGAAACAAAAAAAACAAGAAAAAAAAACAAAAATCAAAAAAAACAAAAAAAACAAAACCTGCATTTTCCGCAGTTTTTTTTGTTTTTCTTGTTTTTTTCCTTGGTTTTGGTTTTCTAGTTTGTTTTTTTTGGTTGCTCTGTTTTTTTTGTTTTTTTTTTATATTTTTTCCGTCAAACCCTATATTCTCTGTGTTGTTGGACTCATAACTCTTGCAACGCAAGATATCCCCAGTCTGATCTAAAGATCATTGGCAGTTCTGATTCTTTAGAGGTTATATAAGGCCTGTCGACCCATCAAAACCCAGTAGTTTTACATAGTTCTATGTTATGTTGGTTCATTTTGGATAAGTTTTGGATATTTTCAGGGGAAGCCTCTCTAAAGAATCAGGACCCAGATCCCAACACAGGGGTTTGTTAAGCTGCCTTCTGAAAACCACTGGTGCTATACCTGGGAATATTGGAGGTTCCCTGAGAGAGCAAGCAAAAGCAGCCCCCGTGATTTCAGGGTAGGGGGGGTCACCACCACCCCCCCTCCCAGACACCCCCCCCCTCCTCCCTGACATCTTCTAGGGTAGGGGAGGGTCAGCACCACCACCCCCCCCACACACCTTCTAGGGTAGGTCACCACTTCCCCCCCCCGCGCATCTTCCAGGGCAGGGCGGGTCACCACCTCCCCCCCCCACAAACCTAGGGTAGGTCACCAACCTCCCCCCCCCCCGAACACCTTCTAGGGTAGGAGGGGGTCACCACCCACCTCCCCCCCCCCACACACCTTCTAGGGTAGGTCACACCTTCCCCCCCCCCCCACATCTTTAGGGTAGGGGGGGTCACCACCACCTCCCCCCCCAGACACTTCTAGGGTAGGGCGGGTCACCACCACCTTCCTACCCCTAACATCACATATGGGGGCACACCCCCCCCCCCCCACACACCTTCTAGGGTAGGTCACCACCTTCTCCCCCCCGCACATCTTCTAGGGTAGAGGGGCGTCACCACCTCCCCCCCCTCCCTGACACCATTGCGTGTGTGTGTGTGTGATGTATTTATTAATATGTTCAATATATAAATATAAAAATATCTATTTTCTTCTACTGTAATAAATGTGAGTACGGATCAAATATCATATGTAATAGCACATGCATATTATATATATACATAGGCTCCTATATATATATATATCATATACTTACATTCTGCCTATATATATATATGTGTGTGTGTGTTTGTGTATGGACCAAAATATCATATATATATATATATATACTGGCACAAATATACATATATATATATATATCCACGTAAGCTGCTACAGTGCCACAGGAAAGGTGGGAACGGCTTGGCCATCCAAGTCCGAGATTTGTTCCGATCTTAATCCGAGCACATCTTATCTTGAATATAATTAATATCCACCGAGACTTGTGCTTACGTACTTGCTGGGTACGCATTGCGGGGGGAGGCGCTGCGCCCTCCCCCCTGCACCCCACCACCCGCTTTTATTTTTTTGACCGCTCCCTTTGCTACCTAGTCTCACTGCCTTTTTTCCAAAACATTGCTTCTTTGGGTTCATCTTATCTTGAATATAATTAATATCCACCGCGACTTGTGCGTACGTACTTGCTGGGTACGCATTGCGGGGGGAGGCGCTGCGTCCTCCCCCCTGCACCCCCCCACCCGCTTTTTTTTTTGACCGCTCCCTTTGTTACCTACTCTCTCTCCTGGGTCCGTATTGCGGGGGGAGGCGCTGCGCCCTCCCCCCTGCACCCCACCACCCGCTTTCATTTTTTGCTCGGCTCCCCTTGCTACCTACTCTCACTCCCTTTTTTGGCAAAACATTGTTTCTTTGGGTTCATCTGTATCAATATCCACCGAGACTTGTGCTTACGTACTTCTTGCTGAGTACGCATTGCGGGGGGATGCGCTGCGCCCTCCCCCCTGCACCCCCACCCGCTTTTATTTTTTTGACCGCTCCCTTTGCTACCTAGTCTCACTGCCTTTTTTCCAAAACATTGCTTCTTTGGGTTCATCTTATCTTGAATATAATTAATATCCACCGCGACTTGTGCGTACGTACTTGCTTGGTACGCATTGCGGGGGGAAGCGCTGCGCCCTCCCCCCTGCACCCCCCCACCCGCTTTTATTTTTTGACCGCTCTCTCACTCCTGGGTCCGTATTGCGGGGGGAGGGCGCAGCGCCCTCCCTCCTGCACCCCCCCACCCGCTTTTTTTTTGACCGCTCTTTTTTTTACCTACTCTCACTCCTGGGTCCGTATTGCGGGGAGAGGCGCTGCGCTCCCCCCCTACAACACGGACCCAGGCCCCCCACCCGCTTTTATTTTTTTGACCGCTCCCTTTGCTACCTACTCGCGCTCCCTTTTTTTCAAAGGCATCGTTTCTTTGGGTTCATCTTATATGGAATAGAATTAATATCCACCGAGACTTGTGCTTACGTACTTCTTGCTGGGTACGCATTGCGCAGCCCTCCCCCCTGCACCCCCCCACCCGCTTTTATTTTTTGACCGCTCCCTTTGTCACCTACTCTCACTCCTGGGTCCGTATTGCGGGGGGAGGCGCTGCGCCCTGACCCCCCCACCCGCTTTTTTTTTTGACAGCTCCCTTTGCTACCTACTCTCACTCCCTTTTTTACAAAACATTGTTTCTTTGGGTTCATCTGTATCAATATCCACCGAGACTTGTGCTTACGTACTTCTTGCTGGGTACGCATTGCGGGGGAGGCGCTGCGCCCTCCCCCCTGCACCCCCCCCCGCTTTCATTTTTTGCTCGGCTCCATTGCTACCTACTCTCTCTCCTGGGTCGTTATTTATTGCGGGGGGAGGGGCGCTGCGCCCTCCCCCTTGCACCCCACCACCCGCTTTCATTTTTGCTCGGCTCCCCTTGCGACCTACTCTCACTCCTTTTTACAAAAAATTGTTTCTTTGGGTTCATCTGTATCAATATTCAACCGAGGGACTGTGCATTACTATTCTTGCTGAGTACGGGCATTGCGGGGGGAGGCGCTGCGCCCTCCCCCCTGCACCCCCCCACCCGCTTTTATTTTTTTGACCGCTCCCTTTGTTACCTACTCTCTCTCCTGGGTCCGTATTGCGGGGGGAGGCGCTGCGCCCTCCCCCCTGCACCCCACCACCCGCTTTCATTTTTTGCTCGGCTCCCCTTGCTACCTACTCTCACTCCCTTTTTTACAAAACATTGTTTCTTTGGGTTCATCTGTATCAATATCCACCGAGACTTGTGCTTACGTACTTCTTGCTGAGTACGCATTGCGGGGGGAGGCGCTGCGCCCTCCCCCCTGCACCCCCCCCACCCGCTTTTATTTTTTTGACCGCTCCCTTTGCTACCTAGTCTCACTGCCTTTTTCCCAAAACATTGCTTCTTTGGGTTCAGGGGGAAGGTGGTGATGTGACCCCCCCCCATGACATGCAGGGGGGGAGGAGGTGGTGATGTGACCCCCCCCATGACATGCGGGGGGGGGGAGGTGGTGATTGCGTTGTACCCCCCCAGTGGACATGGCGTGTGGGGGGGAGGTGGGTTGCTGTGTAACCCGCTGCCGCATACTCGACGGGGGGGAGGTGGTGATGTGACCCCCCCCATGACATGCGGGGGGCGGGGAGGTGGTGATGTGACCATCTCCATGACATGCGAGGGGGGGGTGGTGCTGTCACCCCCCCCATGACATGCGAGGGGGGGGAGGTGGTGATGTGACCCCCCCCATGACATGCGGGGGGGGGGGCCGGATGGGGTGATGTCTGACCCCCCCAGTGTGACATGCGAGGCCGGGGGGGGGGGGAGGTGGTGATGTGACCCCCCCCATGACATGCCAGGCGGGGGGGGAGGTGGTGAACCCCCCCCCAGCCAGAATCACTGGGGACAGAATTTGGTGCACTATCAAAAAAACATAAAGATATTCACGGGGTCTCTACAAAACTGCCGAAAACTCGGCGAGTCTTAGGCACGGTTGTGGAGACAGTCTCTTTGCCGCGTTTGATTTTTAGTTTCAGTTGGCCGCCAACTTTGGTCGAGCGAACCGCCATTTGCACCTGGTCAAAGTGGCAGAGCTTTTGGCCATTCACCTGCAGCGCCGTGCAGATAGCTCGGCTGCTCACACCACTGTCCGTTTGCAACGTGGGTCCAAAAAGGTTGAGCCACAACATTGAACATGTGGAAGGAAGGATCAAAAGACGGCTTAGGCTTAGATTAGATATGATTAGATAGATCAATAAAAACAACAAGTCATTCAGATTTATTCATTATTCTGGATGTCAATTTTGCCACCTTTTCATTGCTGAACACGGACAGGGAAGCCCATGGCACCGTCAACAGAAAAAGGCTGACCCAGGGATGCTAAGGGTATCCAAAGGCCAAACCAGCCCAACTGGCACAACCGGCCCAACCGGCCAACCTCCACGATCTGATCGTTCTCCTGCAACTTTGCTTCTTCTGCTGGGCTGCCCTCCAGTACCATCTCAACAAATGCACCTTGCCCAAAGGACTCCTAAGCGCAAGGCCAGAAATAGTATCAACATGTCTGATACATTCTGAAAGTATAAAATATTACAAAATATTAGTGTTCTTTGGCTTCTCAACGAGCGTTGGGTAAAAAGAAAGCGCAGAACAAAACGGATTCTGGGTCACAGCTTGGGCACAAGACTCGATTTCATCTTCAATCCAATGTATGGACGTGGCACCTTCTTTCTTGAGATAAGGCTTGGTAAAGCACTCCGGATGGAATCCGCAGGTATAGCAAAGCCGATGCCCTCTCCAAACAAGGCCCTCATGCTGATCATGCCAATCACTTCTCCGACTTCGTTCAGCCTTCATTCTACCCGAGGCCCACAAACAACAAACAGAATTCAAATATATATATATAGATAGATAGATAGATATTATATATATATATATATTTGTTTATTTACTTGTTTTTTTATTCATTTATTTACTTATATTTAATTATATTTACAACATTTTATATACAACCTGAATCAAGATGAATACAGCTGACCCTGTAAAATAATGATCTCACACATCCCCATGCAGGTATGAAAATGAATGAAAATGATGGTGAAGTCAATGAAGTGTGCTTGGATTGATCATACTGACCTGACTTTGTGGCTAGCTCAGCTTAAAATCTTCAAAGCAAATAGCCAAAGAATAAGCGCAGCTCTCCAAGCACACGACTAGAAACATTGGTCCTCCACTATTGCCTTGATTGACAGCTGCATCAGTCTGAATGAGAGGGTGTCTCATCCAATCAAAGCCTGTCTCTCCAGTGGATCTGTCCAGTGAAGACAAACCATTTCTAGGTAATCCCTGGACAAGCGTTCTAGCAAAATTGCACGGCTGCCACAATCTTGTCCTCGTGAACCGCTGCTGTGCCGTGCACCAGAAATTTGACATGATGTATTTTGAATTCAGTCTTGACTTTAACAGGTAGTGCGTGAAACGTTTGTCTCGCTGTTTGTGATGTTCAATTTTTTGGATTAAAACTCGATTCAATTTGTACCATTTTTTGAACCTGCAGTGTTGTTGCTGCTCTCAACATTTCATAGCTTTGACATCCATGGCGGACTCTGATCGTTCGCGCTCCCCTGTGCCTGGCCGAAATCGTGCTGAACCACGAGCTCCGGAGCCTGCTGCTCGACAAGAACTACCATTCTTCCCGCGATGGTGTGGACCAATGCAAGCAGCAGTCTGGCACTCAACTCAGATGTCTCGACCTCAGTCTCGGCCTCAGTTTCGACCTCAGTTCAACATGCCTCAGCCGGGACCTTATTCGATGAATCAGTCCACAAGTCAGCTTCTATCCAATTCACCGGGACTCCACTCCATCCCACGGTTTCCACCTACTCCACCAGCATCGCCTCCACCAACACTTCCATATCCAATTCCACCTCGCCTGGCCTCTCCACCATGCTCACCAACTCTGCCATGCCGACACAAGTGGCTTCACCAAGCACTCCGTCCATCCCATCGTCCCAACCTCGCCATGCTGGCACTCCACACATGACCTCACCAGGAGGCCACACCATCACTGATGAAACCAGAACATATGGTTTCGATCTAAATCCTCATTGGCAAGAGGACAAAGATCACTTCGACAACCAGAAGATCAATGGCTTGACTTTCCCTCGGACGATCCGTCAATCCGCTTTCAGTCAAAAACTGGACATCGAAGGGTGTGATCCTTTGAAACTACCAGTAGCGGCTTTGCTGTATCAGCAGGCCAACAATTTTTGGCTTCGAAAGCTGGCTCATGGACGTGAACTCTACTTGATTCCGACTGGGGACATCGCGGCTGTGGTATTTACAACGGAACTACTCACTCAGTTGCGCAACAAGGGAGTCGACATAGACAAGGTCGCCTCCTCAAAAGCCAGACAAGATGGAAAGTTCTTGGACAAGACTCAAAACACCAAGTATGCAGCGCAACAAATCGCAGACCTCATCCATGGCTGGGTTCCAACCCGTGCAGCTGATCCGGAGACACAGCACGAGCTTACACAGCTCCGAAGCCAACTTGCCCAACTTCGTCAACAATTGGGCGACGACACAACCGCACCAAATGCTCCAGGTCCCACAGGACCTTCTGCTTCCAGTCCTCCTGCCACACCCATCCAAGCAGCGTTCATGAGGACCTCGAACAGTCCAGCACCTCCTGCTCAGCTTCGATCCATCCTCCTTGCTTGTCGGCACCACCACACTCAATCCGTGGCTATCCCAACACATGCCACCAACTCTCGCAGGACGAGCCTTCAGCAAATGGCTCAAAGATCTTCCACTATCAGAGCCGAAGAGGAAAGTCCTCATGGACAACATCGCAAAAACAGAAGAGTGGTGGGAAAACCAGCCTTCAGAAGCAATTGACACCGTGACACGTGTGGCCGTTATGATGGGCATCCCAGTTACTCTCCTGGGAAAGAACTATGACGCGCTCAATCTCTTGAAGACTATGACAGCGGCCATCAGCCTCACCAATTGACTAGCTCCTCAACTTCGTCGAAAGCTCAAGCACAAGGTGCTACAATCCCATTTGCATATCCTCCATGCGATGACTCTCGTCATCTATCTTTTGACTCCCTTCGCCATGACTCACAGCATTCATCTTTTTCAGGGCTTCCGCATCATTCAAACACGAATGATGCTCCTGGCAATCCTCCACGGTCTCCGACCCAATCCAAAGCTGAAGTCAATTTTGGAAGGATGTACGGATCTCACCCATCTGTGGGGAAACGCCCTACACTCACACAACCTTTTTTCCAGACCATTTTTCCCGCCTCAGAGCGTTTACATTCGTTTCACCCATATTGTCAACCTGCAACCCAAATTCTACTTGGGCTCTGCCATGCACAGCACCCTGGACCGAGAATACAGCCGATCCAGAAAATACCTTCAGCTCAGACATGAACGCCTAGTTCAAGCTGAACTTGCTCTTCGCTATTGGCAAGAACACGACAACCTCTACGTTTGGGCTCCCATCCCAGTCTACACAAACAGGGCAGACTTCCGCAGTCTTGAGATGGCTTTGATCCAAGAGTGGCAACCCAAACTCAATTTTCCTTTCATTTGCCAATTCTTCCATCCCAAAAGGGGCATTCTCAAGAAACCCCTTCTCAACACCAACGCTCAGTTCGGCCTTGCCACACTCTGGCGTCGATCCCGACACAAGTTCACTCCCCAAATTGTCCGCCAAATTTTGACGTCCTCTCGATTCCAAAACCGCTTGGAACTATGGACAATCATCCACGCCTTGGGATCAAATACCAAGGCACGTTTTGAACAAATGAAGATGCTTCGATCCAATGATGGCGGCCTTACGCTCTGCTATGCTCTTCGTCGACTGGCGAACAATACCCAAGAGCCTTTCAGAACTCTATCGCTGAATGCGATCGACAGCACCATCAAGTGGTGGCGAGGGAAGCCTGCTCCGAGAGCCTCAGCACTACGAGCACCATGGTCACTCTCTCCCAATCTTCCCCTTCAGTTGAAGAATTTTCTTCGAACATGGCACCACAAGATGTTGGACTATCAGGTCCCATGTCACACACCCTCCTTCAAGACCGTATTCATCAAACATGCTGCAGTCCTTGATCAACTTTGCAATCACAAACAGGCCATCGCTGACTGGTCTACATCCAATCCACCCATTTGCTGCTGCAAAGTTTGGACGACATACAAATCTGCAGCTCTAAACCCGACCGACGACCACTGGGTCCTGTCCGCATCCCTCCTTCACTCTCTTCTTCCACCGGCTCTAGCAGTGATTGCTGAAGGCTCTTTATCCAACAAAGTCTTCCCGTCCAAGAAGGAATACCTCACCCAGCTGCGATCGGGCCTTCAGTCGTGGACAAAACGCAATGGTCTACCCTCCATGCCAACTTCCAGCATCTCAGAACTTGGCCATCACCTTTGGTCAGAACACACCCAACACATCACCAACCACATTACCAGACCTCTATTGCCCAACTTCAATCCACTTTCGAAGGAGCTGTGTTCCACTGCGAAGACAAACAGTCATCCTCTTTACGGATTTACTGTCCATGTTTGTACTACCAGTCCATCGAGAACACCTTCCAAGATCCTTCAATCTTTGAAACACTCCAAGTTGACCCAACTGCCACCGTCACTTCCCTCGTAACGTCTCTCCAGAAAAAACACGGAAAAGCATATCCGTGGGCGGTGGGCGCTGGCCGTCAACTACCAGCAGGCTACATCTTGGCGAAGCGCAAGAAAGAGTTCCGCAGCGGACGACCCATCATCTCCTTCGTGGAGTCACCTTTCCGACCCATGCTCAACATCCTGGCTCGACTTATCGTTCAACTTATCCCAGTGGCCTGCCCAAATCACTTTGCTACGGGAGATGTCTACACTCTTCTATCAATTTTGAAGTCAGCACCTGTCGATGCAGACCTAATCCTGGTCAACCAGGATTTAGCAGGCTTCTTCACCAGCATCGATCAAGACAGATTTGTCGGATCCTGGTTCATGCTTCTTGACTTCCTTCGTCCTACCATGAACGTTTCCGACGATGAAGTGTTTTCTGTCTACCCTGGAAAATCCAACAATCCAGGCGATATCATCAAAGGACGCACGTTTCGTCGTCTCAATGTCACCAGGAAAATCATCATCAAAGATGTTCCAGACCTGATTAAATCAGCCCTAAACATGCAGACTTTCGCTCTTGGCCAAAAGTGCATCCGTCAATGCCGTGGAAGCCCAATGGGAAGCCCTCTTTCCCCGGCATTATGCTTGATGGTGGTATCCGTCAGTGAACAAATCTGGTCTGGTCCATCACTTTCCACCAACTTCTCTCCAACCATCACCTCTTCATCCGACATATCCGCTACGTTGACAACCGCCTGGTTTTTGGTGACAGACAACTTACTGATCTTGCTCCCTATGAAGTACTCCTCGATGATGGTTTCTATGGCAAACCCATCATTCTTGAAACTGAACCAGACCAAGAATTCCTTGGCTTCATGCTGGAAACCAAACCACTCGAGTTGATCTATCAGGGACCTACCAATGTCTCTCAAGTCCTTTCACCATACTCGGCTTCACCTCCAAAAGTTCTTCTCAGCGGCTTTCGATCCAGATGTCACATCGTCATCAAGGGTGCCTTTCCTACGGCCCGAGTCCATCAAGGCCTCGATCAATTAATTCGCTTGTACACACGTGCTGGCTTTCCCAAAGAGGAACTCCAATCACTATCTGATCAACTTTTGATTCAGCATCAGAACAGTCAGCTGCCCAGCCAAATATTTGCGGCTTCTGCTGCTTGTGTCGCGCGTTTCTTCTCCCTCTCCTCTCTCTGTTCTTTCTCCCTTTGGTTGCTTGTCCTTTCCTGCTCATCCGGTGTTTGTGTGTTCTTCTTTCTCAGTTTTCGGGCTTTGATGCTCAGCTTCTTGGCTCAAATCTCGCCCCACTTCGGTGTTTCGCTCCTCCTTTTGTCCCATTGGCACCATAGACCACGCTCAAGGTAGAGCTTTCCATCATCACCTGGCTCGGGCCATTATGCACCTAAATCATTTGGCGGGTCTACTTCCTTTCTTCGAGCCATCCATTGAATGGGAAGACTCCATGCCATCGCCACACTTCCGTTTGGAACGCCCGACACCCAGAGGACTTCATACTTTTGTCCCTCTACCTCCTGGCTCAGCTCCATCAACTATGGTGTCACATGGAGGTCTTCCGACCCACATGGTGGTGAACCCTGAACCCAATCTACGTCCCATTCCTGGTCATCCGCCACATCCCCGGGACACTGATCCGGCTCTCAATCCACGAGTCGAAGCTACAACTCCGATCTCCATGCACGACTCAGGTAGCTCTCCTGCTCCTGCCATTGCAGCACGCACTGAACCTCTGCATGTCACAGCTCGCCCTACTATCCCATTTCCAGTAAGGTCCAAACAAAGGGCCTCATCTACGGAAGATCCTCAACCGAAGAAGAAACAGAAATCCGACAAAGCGTCCACCATCAGTACAACAATCGTGGACAGAAGTGAACATTCAAGCTCACTTCCCATTGCATCAGCTGCACCAATTCGTGACCTCAACTCCGATGATTCGGACGGTGATGCTCCGTCAGCTGCCGCTTCAGCGCATGACAACTCAGACAATGACACCAACTAGCGAGCTACTTCGACTCTTCCCATCACCACCATCTCTACTTCTACTACTCCACCTGGTACCTCCACACTCACTTTGACACCAAATCCCAAAGCATCAACGAATCCGTCCTTTCGTCTCATGCAACCAAATCCAGCTGATCCACCTCGAGATCCACCATTCCGCCCATGGACTCCTGCAGATGATCAAGAGCTGACAAGCATGAAACAGGACACTAAGTCCCGTCCTTCGTGGAAGGCGATCGGAGCTCGGCTACATCGGGATCCCCAAGTATGCAAACTTCGCTGGGGCATCCTAAAACAAACTGATCAACATGGCCGTGTTCATCCACTCCATGAACCTGAAGCAGAAGACTAACAGTCGCGATCCGCTGTCGAAAATATGCTGCTGCTGATTGGGGTCATTTCTCTTCTTTTGCCTCTTCTCGGTCTCTCGCCCCTTTTCTTCTCCCTCCTCCGCTTTCTCCTTGTTCTCTTCCTTCCTTCCTTTCTTCTCCTCTCTGTTGTCTCTCTCTTTTTCCTCTCCTTGTTTTTCCTCTCCCTGTCTTCGTTCCTTCCCTTGTTTGATGTTCCTTGTCTCAGTCATTATGGCTCCCTTATCCGGTCACACTCGCTTCATCCCTGAACGATCCCGCTCCCGGGACAACTCTATGTGGCGCCCGCGACCTCATCATCACCGACATCATCATCAAGCTCCATGGACGCCTGCACCTCCTGCTCCTCCTCGCCTCAGAAATGTACTCGTGATTGTCAACCTTGAAGGTATCAGATCCCACATGATCAATGTCCATGATGACATCATGGAAGCAGCAACTTGCGATGTGTTACCATCACTTAGTCGAACAGAAGAAAGAGCTTTGATGACATACAATGTTCTTCTCAGCACCCATCGACTGGACACTTTCACAGTGTACAACCTTCTGTACACCATCAGTCAACATATTTGGTACACTTGGGACTGCTACCTTCGTCCTTCTTCGATGGACATTCGTTGGCAAGACGAAACTGGAGATACTTTCGCCCTCCATAATGAGGACCGATTGGTTGAACTTCTTCATGAACACCGTCCAAACTGGACCACAGGACAGGAATGTGGCCTGTTTCCGGAAATCATTCGTAACTTCACCTCAGACTTCCAGCCGTACATCATGCGAGTGAGTTGCCACGAGGCCCTTCCCAACAGAAACATGCTTCCGTAACATGGTTTTCGAAAATGTCCGCTTGCTGCCTTGTTTGCTTTCTTTCTTCTTTGTTTTCTCTATCTTGTTTCCGTTCCTCGTTGTCCTGTTGTTGCATATGCCTATCTTCCACCTTCACTTCACTTCCAGCTTTGGCTCCAGCTGTATCATGACCAAACGCGATTCCGTCCTTGCCGGTTTCACATCTCCTTCCTCATCAATGAATATGCCGCGCCGTCAATTTCGACCCCATGGTGTTCCTAGCAGTGCTGCCCCTTCGGTAGCTTCGAGCCATCACCCTCCAAGTGGTACTGGCCTCACTGAGTCCACTACATGGCCATCATCCTCTGACACCCTTCACCATGAACAGCCATCTCTTTATGGATACTCTACGGAACCTCCACCTGTCCCACTCCCTTCGTCCGCAGACAACCAACATCCATTCACTCCTGTTCCCACCGAGAATTACCCACTTCAACGCGAAATGGAACAGAGACGTCGCCAACTCCATGCCCATTTCTTCATTGAAGTTATTGATCCTTCGGATCAAGCGACCCAACTTGCCAATTACTGGCGTCGCCATTTCAATATCCCAGAAGAGACTCATGACCGAAATTGGCATCATTATCATCATGATGCTCCGGACAGCCCAGAATCCATACAAGGATCAGGCATGGATGATACAGATTCCATCGCCGCCAATGTCGACATTACTCCGCCACCTGTCCAGATTCACCAGCTGGCCACCATTCTCTGGAACATTCTCAACAATGACAGAGATGCCAACATGGCAATACTCGAACGACTCGAGGACCCAGACGATGATCTGACAAGACATCCGGTCCAGATCTTCTCGGCAGCAGACCTGGCTCACCTTGCTAGTCATCTGGCAGAATCCACTCGCACCTTGTCAGATCAAGCCCTTCGAATGGAGGCACTTTCTGACATCAGCGATTGAACCTGAACACCGAGGCGTTCTGAGCTGTAGGAATAATTCAGCAGCAGATTTCTTCCCTGTATTTTGATCTTGCGTTAATCGCTACATCCAGCTTCAGGGCACCAATAAAAGCTTTGCGAACCATTCCGAAAACGGCAAGAAGTAGCCTCGCGGCAGCGAGGCGTGTGTGTGGACCATCTGAAAAGATGTAAAACTTCTATCCGTTGATTCCGTTGCACTGCTTATTTGAATTTTGACTTTTCATGATTTATTTCCCAATTTCAATTTATCACGCAGGGGGATGGAGAGGACATATGAGGCTCCATCCAGCGAAGCTCCTCATATGATCCTAGGATATCACCAGGGACGCCTGGTGACGTACCTGCAACACCATTTCAATTCCCTCGTCAATGGCATCCGGCTAAGCCTAGAACCGGCACGTCGATTTGTTTTCAATTTCGTTTCTGCACGGTTGCCACAATCTGCTTATCCTTTGATTTTTCACGACTGACAAAGCTGCATCAGAACATTCCTTTGAGCAAGGACGTAGAAAGCATACTTCGCACTGTTTTCCACGTAGGGTCTTCCAATTTCTCCTGTCAGGTTTACTGGAGTGTTTTTTGCACGTACGATACATTCCACATCAGTAATTCGATAAGATATTTCTGAGCAAGTGTGTGTGTGTGTCACGCTCTGTGTCTAAGAGTTTGTGGCTAGCCACCGTGGGATGATTCAGGCTTGCCGTAGAGCAGGTAAGACTCAGCCCTGCACTCAGATGAGTCTGAATGGGCTTTAGCTTTGATTTTCAGCATTCACCCTTGCAATTTTAAGCAACTTCAGTTTTTGGAATGCGTGGCCCATTATTCGAACAGCCGGCGTCTGTTTAATTGATTGCCGAGTCATTTTCAGCAGGGGTCATTTTCAGCAGGGGGCCGCTGGGGATCGGTACAGTCAGCGGCCAACGAAGACACTGTACCGTTCCTGTGCAAACGTACCTGCTTGACTTTGGCGGTGCACCTGGGCGCATATCAGACGCAGCTGGTGGCCATCATCGTCATATGACAACTAGTGGGTTTTGTCAAGCTGCTGGTTAGCTTGGCCTCTAAGTAAATGCGCCAAGTAATACCCACTGGCGTGAAAGCCAGAACATCAGCAAGAAGTACTTCAGAGGCGGGAAGAGAGCAATGTGTCTTGCTGACTGTTCAAGTGTGTATTCGGCCGAGGTTCTGTCACAGTCCGGTCGTGATCCTGGGATTCCAGGCATTGATAAAAATATTTGAGTTACTTGTGGACATTGATGTCCGCACATGTGATTGACTTGGGCAATAAGCTTGCCTCATTGGTGATTGATTTGGGCCTTAGGTGCCTATGAGTTCATGTGCATGTTGACATATCCCGATTCGGATGGGTTTTCAGAAGTACATTTTCAGACAAGCTGAGTGTGACTCTTGCATTTGAAATGAGAGGCTAAATGTAATTCCCTCTCCCATCAGAATTGATTTGCTCTCATGAATTCTGATCTTCGGATCTGCTTAGTTGAGACAGTTGTTGCCCAGGTTGATGCTGTTGATTCTTGTCGCTTTCTGTTCAAAGATTCGCGCGGCGCAATCCATGAAAACATTGAACACGATTGAACAATTGACACTTCACTTGTCTAGACACTGTGGCATAGTAGTCTCAACGCAGTGTACAAGTGATAGTGTGTTATTTCCTCTGAAAGTTTTTCTTTCATACTGCTTGTATTTTCGTGAAGCCATGTCAAGCCAGCCTCCAACCTACAACATATACTTTGTGGCTGGCAATGTTTCTCGAGAACATTTTTTGAGACCATCAACTCCGGCAGGTAGACCAGTTCTGACACCGGGCGCAGTGAACATTTCCAGTCTTAATCCTGCTCCCAGAAGACCACCGTTACCACCGGGTCAGCTTTTTACTGGATCCGGACAAGTGGCGCCTCCTCGACCACCTGTGCCTTCTAGAGCGCCTGGATTGCTGGCATCTGCTGTGGCACGTGGAAAGTCTAGAATCCCATCCCGTGGTACTGTTTCAACTGCTAGTAGAGTATCCGTCACCAGACCTGAGAGTCCACCACCTGGCAATTGGCACAACGGTGGAATTTGGCAGCCACCACAGTATTCTGCTGCACCCCACCTGCCATTCTCAGTGTGGCCTCTGGAAAATCAAAATTCACGTGCTGGTGTTGTAGAAAGTGTTTCCGGCAATCAAATTGATTTAAGGGCTTGGTTACGCAGCCGCCAAGATGTTCAATGCCCTTTGGAGGAATCATTTGTTAAATACTTGGCCCGGATTGTGGACCAATCCGCGATTTCTCCTGACCAACTTACTGACCTTCGGTTGTTGGAGTATGATCCTCAAACTCATGAGAATTACCCCGAAGATGTGTCGCCGAAAAGGTACTACATTCTGAGGGGGGGTTTTTCGCAAAGGTCCATACCGGATCCGATTCGAGCGGCCCTGGCCCTTTCCATACAAGAAGTACAGCACATTCAATTGGCCCATGCTACAACCGTAGGAGGGTTGACTGGGATCATTCGAAGTGGTGCACTTGCACCCTCACGGGTGCATCATCACCATTCCAATTCGTTTTTCTGTTTAGGCAGTAAACGAACAGGGCATATACAGTGGGATCGGTCCGAGTTATCTCGGCTAATTCATCAAGCCTGGAATTCCACAAAAAATACAGCCCGGATCATTATCCTAGCCCTCGGATAGGGCTCAGCAGAAGCAGTAAGATCGGGCGGTGAACTAGCATGTATAGCTCGAACAAAGAATGGGGGCGCTGTCCACCATAAATCCGGCCGCCTCTGGGTGGTCCACACGGATTCCCATTTTTTACAAGGGCTTGCTTTTAAAACAGATGCTGTCGATCCCGCAGCGGCATTCTGACTCTGGTTGTGGGTGTTGTTGTTTTTGTGTGTTTTGGTGTTTGTTTTTTTGGAACAGTGAGATGTGCCGCGCTGAACAGTTCCTTTGCTTTGCCGCAGGCTACCGAATTTTGGCTGATGGTAAAACACCTGTTGCAGCACGCAGTCAGCTAGTCGTTGCTCACATGTTTCTTTTTCGGACCTGACCTGTTGCCTCCTTGGTTTCCTTTTTCAAGTAAGTAATTTTTTCTTTCTGACTTAGATTTCTAGCACCTCTGGCCAAGTTTTTCTTCCGGCTTGTTTCGGTGTGATGCTCACGCTTTTTCAAACGTTGGATGAGTATGGAACCATTGTTCCCTGTTTTGAGAAATAAGGCTTGGTTTATATTTTGGATTCGCAGACTTGATGCTACATTCGTACAGATGCGGCCCAAAACTTTTCGCAGCTCTTGCAATTCATTTTGTTCTGTAATTTTGCCATGTCTGGGCATTGGAGCAAGCATCAGTCTTGGGACCGACCCTCTGACAATTGGGGTTCTCAAGGGTGGCATGGTCGTTCTCAAGAATATTCTTGGGCACCTTCCGGTAATGTTCATGAAGTGCCCCACCCAGAAGTTGTCATTCCTCCAAATTGGAATCAGACACCTACCCATTTTGACGACACAGTTGTGTATGGCCACCGATTTCACAGAACTGTACGGCCTACGGCTTGGTCTCGCAAGCGCGGCCTGGCCGGCACAAATCCTTTAACAGTGCCAATTGGCCTTTTGACTCGTCATGGGGCCGCTGAGTTTGCCCTCCGGGCTCTTAGCGGAGGGCGGTTCATGGGTGTGGTGCCCACCCGATCAATTCCGGAGTCCGTTTTCCTGTCTCAGTTGGTGAAAGCCATGAGAGATGCAGCGTTTGATCTCGATGCCATAGCTGAAAGCATGCATCGAAAAAACAATCCTTCTAGCGCAGTTCCTAACAAAGTTGACAAACCTGCTGAGTTTATGCAACCTCTTGTTCAGCTTTTGGTTGATCAAATTGCGTCAGTTGCGCCTGCAAAACAGGACACAGCTGCCATGCGTCAACTTCAGGAAGTTCAGACCCAGCTGCATGCTGCTCAGGCTAAGCTCCGCCAAGCTGGAGTGTCCTTAACACCGGATCGACACCGCCGCGCGGCGACAGATGCAAATGCCGGCCCTGTTGTGCCTCCTGGTTCTGTTTCTGGTCCCCCTGCTGTTGTTCTCATGGTCTGTTAACCAGCCTTCAACGAGAAAACAGCTCGTCCTTTTCAGAAACGAACGGCACTCTTCGTCCAAGAAGCCCGCCCAAAGGCACAGGGCAAGTAGATGCATCAGGAGTGAACAACGACCTCCTAGTTCTCTTGTGAGCCCGCGTCAAAGTCAAATTTGCCTCATCCAAAGTCCATTGGTCCGTGTGGTAGTAGTGAGGTTTCAAAGTACCCACCAGCACTTCCAGTCTCTTCAGTGGATCAGTTTCATCATCTTCACTCACATGCACGTTGTTCAAATCCACAGGCATGTTGTTCATATAGTCATCAAACTCATGATAGACAGTATCCTTCCATTCTTGACAGTAAGGCACGTGCCTAGGAGACAAGTACAAAGAGTACCATCCATACCTGAGAACAGGGACAGTCTAATGTTGAGGAGTCAAGAGAAGGAGGCAGTCCTTTCCGAGAACGGTCCAGTAGTTTTGCAACAACATGCGCGTGACAGAGACGAGACAAAATGAGACATCACAGACATAGCAATTTACCTAATGAACCTCTCTTCGACCCTCCCAGTTGCGCTTCTCAAGTTTGGTGGATTGGGACCCAACGGTAGAAGTGGATAGTCTGAAGCATAGCCAAATGGGCAACAGTGCGCCCTGCTCCTGAATCAAATAGAACCCAGTCTCTCTCAATAGGTACAGATGCAACACAGTAGTCATGCATCCAGGCCAATTTGTCACAAGGTCCGTTTTGACAGTGACATTACCAAGTGCAAAATGCACCGGTACTGAGTGAATTGAAGTACCTTCAGAAGTTCCTAAACTCAGCGCAGCTATAGTAGAAAATAAAAGCTCCTCCCAAACTTCCAGTTCTGGAACCAGTACGTTGCTACAAATTGTTGAAACAGCTGAAACAGTTTGCAAAGTACCAGAAGTACTAGATGAAACAAGGGCGCTAATATTTGGAAAACCCGTGACCGTAGACACAGTTCCTGAGGCAGTGGCAAGTGCCTGCACAGTTTGTGCAGTGTGAGTCGGAGGCAAAACTAAGTGCTGCGCGCTTGGTTTAGAGTAGCTCCAGTCACCATAGTCCGTCCAACTCTGGTCATACCACACATCCCAAGACCAGTCACCCCATAGTGCACCAGTCCAGCCGACATCACACCCTTCGTCATTCCATTCATAGGCTTCGTCAGTTGCATCTTACGTTTCTAGGCTGAGTACAATCCTTAGACTCAGACGTATGTCCATGTTGGCCGCAGTTCCACCATGTCAGTCTACCTTTCATTTCTTTTCCAAAGGCGGACAGTTTTCCGCTTCCTCTGCCTTTGTGGGGGCCAGTCTTGCCACTTCCACCTTTGTAGTTCTTACCTTTTCCTTTTCCGAGGGGGCCAGTTTTGCCACCTCCTTTCATGTTTCCTATTCCTTTCCAACCAAGGGGAGGCCATTTTCCGCTTCCTGTCTTTCCTTTTCCTTTTCGCCACATCGCACAGATTTCGATTGGTGCTGGGCCATTCGCAGTTTTGCTCACATTGGTCACATGTCTACTCTGGCAGTATTCCGTGATCACTCTCTCAGAGTGTCACACGCGTCCAGTATTCTCACGTTCAACCTCAGCTGCTGTTGCAGTGGTCCAGTCGTTTTGTTCAACAGCGCAAACATGATTGAGTCGGGCAGTTGCGTTTGAGTCTGCCTTTCATACCTGTTCTTCAACATTTCGCATTCTGAGTAGTCTTGTTCAAACTTTTCAGTCCTAAACCTGTATTCCAACACACGAGTCAACAGTGAAATGTCTTGTGCAGTTCCTGGTAGAGAGAATCTTTGACCAAGTAACGGCCAGCTCTTAAAATCCGTTTTGGGACACAAGACCTCGAATAATCAGTCTGGCACTATCAGTTGTCAATTGGGTCAGTAGATAGCGAAGCTGCCGCGTGAATTCAAGCAGTTTCTGTACATCTTCCGGATCAGTCACCAGTCCAGCTACATCTTGATCAGTGATCGGTCTCTCACTTCTCTCAGGTCTCTCCATCACTTCCAGTGTGTCAGTCTTCAAACAGCGCCGCGCAGTTTGTCACTGAGTACGGCCAGTCTTCCCAGTCTTCCATCCATCTTGCCACTGAACTTCTGAGCCATTGGTAGTCTTTCACTTCCTCCTAGGGAGTTTCTCTCAGCAAAGGCCGCCATCTCCTACTCTAGTTCTATGTCTGTTCAGTGTCGGCCAGCGTGCCTCTTCCACTCTTCTCTCAGTGGGGGCCAGTATTGCCGCTTCCACTTTTCTCTCACAATCAGTGGGCCAGTATTGCCGCTTCCACTTTTCTCTCACAATCAGTGGGCCAGTATTGCCGCTTCCACTTCCACTTGACTCAGAGAAGCTCCGCTACCATGCAAAACCATGCAAAATTGCAATGGCAGCTTTCAGTGTAACAAATTGCCGGCAGTTTAGTATCTGAGTGACTCCGGGCTTGAGGCAGTCTTGAGCCACCTGAGCCAAAGTACAATCAGGACAGTGGCTTGGCTTACCGTCCGTACAGTGGAGCACGCAGTGACACGCAGTGGGCATGGCATTTACATCTCAGCAAACAAACAAACAAACAAACAAAAATAACAAACAAAGAAAGAAAGAAATAAACAAAGAAACAAACAAAGAAACAAACAAAGAAACAAAGAAACAAAGAAACAGAGAAACAAAGAAACAAAGAAACAAAGAAACACAGAAACAAAGAAACAAAGAAACAAAGAAACAAAGAAACACAGAAACACAGAAACAAAGAAACAAAGAAACAAAGAAACAAAGAAACAAAGAAACAAAGAAATACAGAAACACAGAAACAAAGAAACAAAGAAACAAAGAAACAAACACACAAACAAACAAACAAACAAACGAACGAACGAACGAACGAACGAACAAACAAACAAACAAACAAACAAACACACACACACACAAACACAAACAAAAACAAACAAACAAAAACAAACAAAAACAAACATAAACAAACAAAAACAAACAAACAAACAAGCAAACAAACAAACAAAGAAAGAAAGAAATAAAGAAAGAAAGAAAGAAAGAAACAAACAAACCAACAAGCGCACGCGTGAAACTAATACAAAGCAAACAGAATCTCCAACTTGAAACATCAATGCGCAACCCCTCGCCATCTTTTCGCACCACGCGGGACATCCTTTCGATCCAGCTAGAGACTCAGCCAACAGGGGAATGAAAAGACAGCCTACAACCTTTCAGAGCTACGCACGTCGCTGAGTTGGCAAAATTTGCCCTGCCCGCCTTGCTTGGAGGATCATGCCTTGGATTTCCCTCCCACTGCCCACCGCTGTCTCTGCGTCACACGCTTCGGCTGGGGTACGTCCCTTGCAATCCACAGCTGTAGTGCTGGCACCAACATCCAACAATAGTTGCACGACCTGACACCACAAATTTCTCCCCTGCACACATAGCACACTACACAAAACATCACAAAACATCTTGTGGCTTGAAGTGGCGGGCTTGCTGCCAAGCCGCACGAAGATGCTGATAGAACGCCGCAAAATGCAGTGGGGTCTGGAGCTTGTCGTTTGGCAAATCTATCACTTTGGTGCTGCGCGCAAGCCTCACAATCAAACATTCTCGCTACAACGACAAGCTCTTTGATGCACAGAACACGCAACATGAACTCGGGGAACCAATGATGAAACCGCGGAACAGCAAGCGCAGGATAGACTCATCTCCACGGCGGCACGCGCGAGAGAGGGCAGAATTTCCCAAGAAACCTGAGCACAGGCTGCTGCGAGGTAATTTGCCCGAGAGTTGCCAAATGCGTAGGAAAAAATGCAACAAAGTCTGCGAGAGGATGACATGCGCCTCAGCCTGCCCCGCCCCATAAAATCCCACAAGACAATGCTAAACCCCACGCCGCCCGAGGGAACCACAATGTATTGCATTTTGCTGGAATGATGATGATATTGGACGTGGACCCCATACATGTCAGCGCGGGCCCGCAACAAACCCGGCCTTCACACCTGCCATGTGCCATGAAAACTACATGTGGACACCAGGTTTGGGGACAAACTATGAGAGCTTTTGAAACCATTTCGAATTTTTGCAATGCTTCAACCATGAAGCCTTTGGCGGTGTCATCAACACCAGCAGATAGCAGCAGCTCCACGGCACCCAGGTTTCCGGAGTCAGCTGCCCAAATCAACCTTGGCTTTGTTTTTGCGAGAAGCTGCGTTTTGGACCAGCAACCTTGCCTGCTCGAGATAGCTAAGGTGCGGGGTGTTGCCAGTCTCATCAGAAGCTGCCAGGTCCTGCACATGCAGCCGCGCTTCATGAAGATATAAAATCAAATCTGCACGCGCTGTGGCAAGTGCCTTGAAATCCATTGCCGTCAGGGCGGATACGTCCCCTTGTGCAGCTGCATGACAGGCAGCATTAGCTGGAATCGGAGGCAGCTTCTTTACCACGCAAGGGCCTGCAACAAGAACTAACGCACCGCTTCTGCGGCCATGGACATTGCTTGCGCGAACATTTTGGCACCATTAAAAGCATGGCTTTCGCTCATGGTGGCAATTTTCAGAAATGGGGTGCGTGCAGTATGCATCAAATCAAATGCGATGGGGTTCTTGGCTGAAAAAGGGGTTGCGCAACTGATTTCAAAGCACGGGCCAGATTTTGTCTTTCTTCTTGTTCTTAAAATCAATATATATACAATATATATATATATATAACTATATATATATAACTATATATATATATAATCTATATATATATTATATATATAATATATATAATCTATATATATATA